>JAYXIM010040554.1:0-24154 GCA_037575425.1 Anastrepha fraterculus
CGGCCGCGACCTTGGCAGCACACCTCCATCCGATGGTCCAAATTTTCGATGACGCTGAGGCATAATTGAGGTTCTATGCCGTTAATGTGCCGAATTATCTCATTATTTAGCTCTTGAATTGTTATTGGCTTATAGACGTACACCTTTTGTTTCAAATAACCTCAAAGAAAGAAGTCCAACGGTGTCAAATCACATGATCTTGGCGGCCAATTGACATCGCCGCGACGTGAGATTATTCGGCCATCAAATTTTTCCCGCAAAAGAGCCATTGTTTCGTTAGCTGTGTGACAAGTGGCACCGTCCTGTTGAAACCACATATCGTCCACATCCATATCTCCTAATTCGAGTCATAAAAAGTTCGTTATCACCTCACGATAGCGAACACTATTCACACTAACTGCCTGACCGGTCTCATTTTGGAAAAAATACGGCCCAATGATGCCGCCGGCCCATAAACCGCACCAAACAGTCACTCTTTGTGGGTGCATTGGTTTTTTGGCAATCACTCTTGGATTATCATTCGCCCAAATGTGGAAATTCTGCTTATTGACGAGTCCACTGAGGAGAAATGTGCCTCTTCCCTGAAGATGATTTTCTTTGATAAGCATTTTGATTTGAACGCCCATTTTCATAATAAGCCTGAATAACTTTAACGTGTTGCTCGATTGTGCTTATTTCCATGATTCAAATTGAGTTAGTCTGAAATTGAAAAATGTCAAATGAAATGCAGAAAAGAGCTTGACGTTTAGGTGTAGTTCACATTCAACATCGGCCCTTGAAATTTATTTAGTTTGGCAGTAGTCGCGCTTGATCTGTCAAAAAAACCCTATAGGAATAAGTATCTGCAATCTGATCACCCGTTATAACCTCTTAGTTTTAAGTACAACTATTGTTGAATGTTAAAAAACAGATTAGAATAAATTAAGTTAAAAAAGGGATTTAAGAAAAATATATGTTTGAGTTCAAGATTGTTTCAATAAGTTGTTTAAAAATAACCTCTAAGTATCAATCTGATCTAAGTGTAAACTTTGACATACTCCCTGAGTAAGTTTAACCCTTTTGTGCGTTATATTGGTTCTTTTTTTGGCGCTTTAGTTGACAAGTACCTTAGATGTATTTTTGAAATAGCAGTTAGGGGGTTAAAGTTTCTAAAAATATATTTCTTGGAAAATTTCATTATAGATCTTCTCTAACGAAACCTTCGTGCGATTAACTAAAATCAGCAGAAAATTAAATTAGGTTTTCCCAAGTTATGATTTGCTATTCCATTTTTTCATAATTTTGCCAAGTCGCGTTTTCAACGCATTTTTTCATTTAGTTGTAAAATGAACAATAAGGTTTTTCACTAATGACAAAAAAATTTAAGTTATTTAAAATAATTATGTAATATGGTACGGACTATTTCGCATGATGAGCAGAGATCAAGGGTTGGAATGCTGTTTAATACCGAGAGAAGTGAGTTCTCGTTTACGGAGTGCGCTTTGCATAATTAGATGTCGGAAGACTGACGTAAAAGTGTGGTACCCGTCGTAGATATGTGAGAGACCATTAAAATTTTATTTTCCCAACACTCTCGGAGAATCAGTTCATAGCGTCATAGCATTAGGAACAAAAGTGGAAATGAGAAAGGCAAATCAACTTTAAATCATATTTAAAAGCAAAAACCGTGATTCTTAAAAGGTTATAAGGAGATGTACTCCGTTCAATGAGGGGCTCAGTGGAAGTGGCGTAAGAGGCTTAGGTTTATGTGAAATATATTCGGCTTTTGGTGATACGAGTATGTATAAGATACAATATTTGTTTGTTATATGAAACCGACTTGGTGGAGTTTAGAAACCATAAGCGAAGCAATTGGTTAGCCCTGCGAAGCATTCGCCAATCTACACGGCTCGCTTGAGAAGAGGATGTTACTTCAGGCAGGTTCATTGAACGATTATCTAAATTAATATGACTGTGAGGCGCTACCCATTCCCATTGAAATAACAGAAAAAATGCCAAAAACACGTGCTTATGTAGGTCTAAATTAAACACAAAACAAAAAAAAGATCATTTATATCAATTAACATATATCTGCTAACGCTTCCACTTATTCGTACACAATACCCAAGTTGTTGTTGTTTAATTTCATTTACAAGAATTTAGTTGCTCCTAAGGCGAGTTTCGTCCGCCTAAAATATTTGTATTTGTATGGAAATGTGTTGAAATAATTTCCTACGCATACACCTACACATACTCGTACTTATATTTCAATGTAAATGACATGCAATAACGTCTTTAAATATATATACATGTACACATGTGTATAGAGAGGTGTACATAAATGTATGCGTTAGGGTGGTACACAAAAAAATTAAAAAAATATTAACGAAATCTTAAAAAATCTTATGATATAAAGAACAAAATATATTTCAGGTTTTCTGTTTTTTTTTAATTGGGACTTAAAATTCGTAGTAAAAAAAAACATTTTTGTTATGCTTTTCGTAAATTTGTTTTTAATTTTTTAATATCTTTTTCCATTTGTTCTAAGAACTATTCCCTGATGTGCAATAACATTTCCATCTTGTAAAGTTGTAGTCTCTTTCGAGTTCTCTATAAAAAATAGTTTGAATTATTTCTTTTGTAAATAAAGCACAAATAAAAGTTTTCTTTTAGACATTTGGGAAGGCCATTAAAAGATAAGATTAAATGAATTTTCCCACAGGAATTCAACGCTTCTTATTGAAGCATTGGCGGCACTAGGACACATTAAAAAAAAAAAAAAAATAATAATAAAATAAGAAGGCGAAACAACTCAGGATATTTGGTTGTGTAAAGATCCTTCCGCAATGAAAATGACAACAAAGCCCCGGATGAGAACTGCTTATTCTGATAACGACTTCTACAAACGAACTAAGGACGATTTTGAGGCTATGCGCCTGGAATGTCCGGTCCCTTAATCGAGAAGGTGCCTCTGCCCGGCCGGTTGATGTCGCCGTAAGAGAGAAGGGTGACATCTCTGTTATTCAAGAAGGCAAGTAGAAAATTCGTCCTTCCGACGTTTACTACACCTGAATTATAAAGGTGTTCAGTGTTGGATTTATTGTGGGAGAGAGAATTCGTCGGCAAATGTACTCCAATGGGCGAGCGTCTCGCAATAATCCGCATCGAAACGAGATTCTTTAATCTCTCGCTAATTTACACCTACCCCCGACGGAAGAGAAGGACGATTCGGTCAAAGAAGGCAGACAAAGGAATGGCCCTATAAGCGCTGTTCCCGCCACGATATAAAAATCGTGCTTGGCGACTTAAATATCAAGGTAGGCCAGGAGGGAATTTTCGGTACCACATTTGGTAAATGCAGCCTTTATAGCGAAACATCCGTTAATGGAGAGAAGCTGATCGATTTCGCCGGGCCTCGAAACATGGTAGTCGGCAGCACCAGATTCCAGCATAAAAAATACACCAAGCTGTCTCTTGATCGAAACGTACATTTAACTACGCAAAGAATGTTCGGTATCGGAAAGCACTCGCAACAGAGAGCCAGAAGTTTTGCCATTCGACTCTCAGAGAGCACTACCCTACAATCCGGCATACACGAGCAATGGAGCAACATTTCTCGTTCTTTAGCTACCGACGCCGAAGAAGAAAGTGGATTTCGGTGAGAGACGTATTTTTATCAGAAGGAAGAACCGAGAGGCCGAAATACGAAATGTGCACTCGACCGCACGAAAAAAATGTGCTATATGCCGCGATGTCTGAATTTTGTAGTAGCAGAGGAAGAGGAAGGCCTCCGCTACTTCATAAAGATTAGGTGGAGAAGGACTTGGCTTCACTAGGTGTGGCCAACTGGCGCCGATTAGCACGAGAAAGAAATTCGGTTTGTTAAACTCGGTCAAAATCGGGTAAGCGGTTATCATGCCAATAAAGAAGAAGAAGTAAGTGCATACACCTGTGTTCAAAATAATAGTAGCGCGACGATTTACAAAGTTTTAGGTTTTTTTTTTCTACTTTTTTATATATTCATAAGAGTATATTGCGTTCAAAGCTCTTAACTTCGTGCAATATTCACAAAGGTTTAAGAAATAAAAAAAAAAAATATTCGATATATCCAGTTTTTACTAAAATAAAAAAATAAAAAATTTTAGTATGAAGTTTTTTAACCCATCTATATCAGAAAAACACGGTGTAAGTTTGAAGTTGCTCGAAGTTCTCAGTGATTTTCGACATTTTTTTCGCTGAGGTTTTGAAATAGAAATAGTCCATATATAAGACCTCCGAACATATGATTTTTATGGAGGCAAATTCTCAATATCGCATACAAAGAAAAAAAGAAGGTTTATCGAATGACTTCAAGCTATTGAATAACTTTATTATACTCTAACTAGCAAACCCGGCCCGCTTCGCTGGGCACACTAAAATATAATGATATGGTTTAGAACAGAAAAGATATGGTTTTCATATTATTTATTTCTTTATTCTTTCTTCAAGCGCTTTGCCATAAACAATATTTTTTGTTTTTCTATTTGTTTTTGAGTAAATATATAATGTTGTTGGCTTCCCAACACGTGAACAGCCAACGTGTGGTTGACCATGGTTGAATACTGGTTCTTCTAAATTCATCCCGCACATTTCTGGTGATTTATTGATAGTTATTGCAAATGCTAAACGAATGGGCAGTTGCAAACGCTTGTATTCAAATGGCAATTCAGGTGGAATCATTGGAATTCCCCGTATTAGAACGTCTTCATCCTTGAATTTGCCAATTAAAATAGTGGCTTGGATAACATTATTCATCAATCGTTTGACTGCTTCATTTTGTTCTTGACGTTCTTCTGATGTCGCGTTATTCCAGGCATTTCTCATGCGCCTATTATTATTTGTCGAACGACCAATATGATTACGTGATTGTCTAGGCATTTGTACTGTAATAAACATGATTGTAATTATGGTATTCTGAGATTTTAAAACATGTTTTTTTTTCAATTTTGTGGATTATATTTTCGATGCATATGTGTTTAAAAGCCCAAGTCCAAATGGTCAGGATTATTTTATTTGGTAGTGATTTTCTTAGATCATCTCTTTTCTTCTGAAAATTGTTGACAATTTGCATAATAAGACTATTAATTTTTTCATCAAAGTTACGCATTTTTCGTGCTCTTCTTTTGCATCCTTTAACAATTTCTCTTGTTTTTTCATTTTTTTACTATTTTTTTCACTCATGGTGTATCGTAGCTTAATTCTCAAATTTCGTAAGAAATCGTTCATTGTTCCACTCTAAAAAAATTCACAAAAAATGTTTACACTTTGCACTTACGTCTTCTCCTTATGGCGTCCAAATCAGAAAGAAATATTGACACATTGTAACTCACACTGTAAATTTGACAATTCAGTTCCGCCCCAAGCGTTAAAAAAGTAAACGACATTATGGCTGGTTCAAAAGAACGCTGTACGCGTTGCCTGTGTTCCGAATTACAACCAAACTTTACGAAACCCATTTTCAATACTTACTTAACAATGTGCGTAAGTTTGGTTTAATTCGGTGCAAAGACACGGCGGGTCCACGTTTTGGTATATATTTCGAGACCCTAGTCACGGAGCGGCATGAAAAATACTCTGTACTAAAGCATTCACCAACAGCTTCAATTTGATATCCATATTGTACAAAGACATCCTAGGGTTACCCGGGTCCACGTTTTGACCTATATTTCGAGACCCTAGTCGCAGAACGGTATGAAAAATACCCTATACTGTAGAAATCATCAACAGCTTCCAATTGGTACCCATATTGTACAACGGGTCCACGGTTTGGCCTATTTCTCGAGACCCTGGTATCCGATTCTTAAAATTTCAAAACACAAACCATCTCCACATGTGTCTCTTCAATGTGGCAAAATTTGGTTAAAATCGGTTGAGCTATTCTCTGTAAAGTTCATCACAACGCGAAAAACGGCTGAATTTTTATATATATAGATTAAATGGACCGAAAAATTGTATACTCAGAAGTTTTTTCAAGATTTTGATTAAAAAGTGGAATATTTTGATTTACATAAATTTAATTTGTTAGTTATGGCTGATTTTGTACAAAATTTGTAGCCTTGAGCTATATGATTTTTACATTAGAATGCACTACACCTTTTTGAAAATTAAAAAAAAAAGATAATAATTGGCAAAAAAAAAATTAGATTAAGTTAAATTCTGTAAACAAAAAAAAAATTAATTACGGCAAAAAAAGTGTTAAAACTTTGTAAATCGGCCCATTCCTATTATTTTGAAAACCGCTGTATGTGCGGTTGGCGGTAGCCCAGCCAAATCTATACCTTATCAGCAAATTCACACACCAAACGAACAACTTTTATATATGCACATACACAAGACACCGATTACTAACATACAAAAACACAAACAGATGTAGTTAGAATTAATAGCAGGTAATCTTTTATAATTAAAAAGATTTACTGGCTTATTGTTATACGGTGGCGTCTAGTGACCCATTGTGGTGTACATTCAAGTGGTTTTTGCTATGCGCTTTTCTGATATCGGCGTGGCATTTTGGTTGTTGCTCGTGCTGTTGTTACCTTGATTATATGCTAATATCGCAAATACCTATTGCTCTGGCAATACACGTAAGTAATTATATGTATGCCGGTGTATATGAGGTGCAGTAAAAAGTTCTGAATGCTTACGCTAGTTGCCTTTAATAAGTCACATCTCACGAGTTAAACTGACGTTGTTGGGCATTATTTCCATATAAAAAAAATGCCGGGCGCTCGTAAGAAAAAAAAATTATAAACAATCAAAGGGAGTTTTTAGCAACTTGCTCTTTATTAGACTAAAAATTAATAAGCTCTTTCATGCATAACAAGAATTCCCAAAAATTAAAAACCGTGAAATTCTGTTGATCGTTTATGTAATTTTTCAAATTTTTATATAAAATATAAATATTGTACCAAAGTTGTGTTTAAATAGTCTTTATTAAACAATGATTCATATTTTAATATAAAAATAATGCACATTAAAAAACAAAAAAAAAAAAACCTTATAAAAATTTGTAAAAATATTTTTGTGCTATTGTTTTGTGATTGGGTTTATCTATCTATGAAACAACTCTGTTTTCCAATTTTGTCAGCAAGAAATAAATACAACTGCTTTCAGAATGACTTAAATAAGTCATCTTCAAATATGATTCAGATGCGCTAAAATAAAAATAAAATACTGTCCGAAAAAGCCCCGACTTGTCGAAGATTACCTCTAAGGTGATCAGATTAGGGGTACTTTTTCCAATAGGGGTTGTTTCACAGATCACGCATGACTATTGTTAAACTAAATACATAATTTTTGTCAGTATTCATTGAGATTTCACCATAGAAAGACTTACGCCTCAACAACGTTTACAAATGTGAAACGAAAATCGACGCTCTGTAGAGTGATCTTTGTGCGTTCAGGCCAATTTATGGTGTTCATCGATGACCCATTTTTGGCTTATTGGCTAAGTTAATGAGCAAAATTGCCGTACTTGTCTGAAGAGCAACCCGAAGCTATTCAAGAACCGCCATTACATCCGTTTAGAGCGGCCTATGTGTTGGAGGAATCATCGGTCCATATTTCTTCAGAGACAGGCTGGCACCAATGTAACAGCAAATCGCGAACACTATCGCGCTATAATAAATGGCTTTTTAATGCCGAAAATTGAAGCCCATAATATCCACAATTTTGAAAACCGCTGTATGGTGTATTTCTGAAAAACATTTTTAATTAGCCTTTTAACGTCAAACTTGCGCTTTTGGCCCGTAGTTAGACTATAATTTTTGTTTGTCTATTTTGAACTAGTTTGAGACTGGTGTCTATCAGATAGATTTTTTTAAATATCCTTTTAAGTTCAAACTACTGCTTTTGGTCCTTAATTCGACTAGTATTTTTTTCAATTTTGAACTAGTTTGAGACTGGTATACTTCTGAAAGAATTTTTTAAATATCCTATTAACCTCAAAATAGTGCTTTTGGACCGCTATTGGACTAGTATATTTTTTGTCTATTTGTAACTAGTTTCCGGTTGGTATATTTCTGATAGAACTTTTTTAAACTAGTGATTTTGGTTCGTAATTGAACTAGTATTTTTGTGTGTCCATTTTAAACTAGTTTGAGACTGGGATATTTCTGATCGAAATCTGACAACTAACATCTTGTAAGACAATAAGACGACGCTACTTACCATACAGCCTGTGAAACAATGGACTTACTGCGCCGTCGTTTCAGGGAGCAATTTATTTCTCGTCGCGGACCAGTAGATTGGCCACCAAGATCGTGTGATATCACACCTTTGAACTTTTTTTGTGGGAGTATGTGACATCTAAACACTTTGTGGATAAACGCGCTTCAATTGAGGCATTGGAGGCCAACATTACATAAGTTATTCACGAGATACCGATCGAAGTCCTCCAAGGAGTAATTCAGAATTGGTGTTTACGGATGGCCGAATTACGGCGCAGTTACGGCCAACATTTGAAAGGGATAATTTTTTCAAAATAAATGTCATGAATGGTTCTACACAAAAATAATAAAGATTACCCAATCAATTTGAATTTTTGTGGTTTTATCTCAGTTTAAAACCTGGTTACTCTAAATTGATCACACTTTATATGTTATCGTCCACTGATCTTACTCAAATGTAAGCCCATTACATGGGTCAAAATGGCTGAAATTCAAAATTCTATATCAAAATCCCATCATTTTCAGATTAATTGTAATTATAAGATAATTCCAGTTAGAGAAAATTATATGTATTTTTCAACCACGGCACAAGCCAGGTAAAAAATGGAAGCAGCATGGCTCAAAAAATTTGTATTGCTTAGGGACACAATCCAATAACGAATGGAAGAGTAAAATGGCGATTCCTGCAACTCCGATTTGGTAATATGGGTGTCGAAGATAAGGCACGCTCGGTTAAGAAAATCGTCAAAAATGTTGATAAAGCCATGGAGATCGGCACGCCGCATCGGTATTTGAGTAATTGTTTCATTACGTAGGTGCTAAAAATCCGTCAGAAGACTCTAATGAGCTATTTGCATGAGTTTAATTTGATTTGCTTTAACTTGAGAGTTGAATTTTAGCGAAAAGCAATGACAACTTTTTACTTCACCTGATATGTAATATTCGTACATGTAAAATATGTGTAATTATATACATATAAATATATATGTGTGTGTGTAGAGGAATGTATTAGAAGCTACCTTTACGACCGCTTTGTGCACATTGGCATGCATGTAGGCGCTCACACAACACTTACACATCTACATATGTTTGCACCTACATACGTATGTTCGACGCCTACGCAGCAACGAACTCCTCATGTAAGATAGCCTCATATAAGATAACCTGTTTATGTGCATTGTCGATTATTTCGATACTATTTGGCTTAATTGAAATTTAGTTTTGTGGTTATTGTAATTATTTTGTTATGAAGCTTAAGGTATTTTGGGGTTTATCATACGTCCCGACTGCGAAATAAAATTCACCCAATATATTGTATTATAATTATGTAGATAGATAGGTAGGTAGATATGTGGGTGCTTGCACGTGTATACGGATGTTATTTTTGTAAAATCTGCATTTATCGAAATGTATGCTAAACAAAACCATATCGCATTAATTAAATTACAGTTATTTAGTTTCGCTTTTCCGCTTGACCAAACAATGCAAAATGCCTTTAACAATTTGCCAAATGAGAGGCTTTGTTGTTTGCGTCGCCACAATGAAGTAGTGATTATGCGGTTTATGTTGTATGCATACAAAGTATTAGCGTTCGTTTTCTGCTTGTGCTTAAATTAACTAAATAGATTTCTAGGTGTGAATTCAATTCGGCAGTTAAGTATTTTAAATCAGTTATTTATTTATCAGAAATTTAATTAGTTAGAAAATGTGGCGAGAGTCTATTGGAAGCGGTGAATTAAATATTCTTTAGAAAAATAAGTAGCAGATATTTTGTGGTTGAAATCAAGCAAATATTTGCATATCTTCTGGAAGGTTATATATTTATTTATCTACTACTCAACACAAGCAAATGTACTTATAAATATGCACTTAAATGTAGGATTGAATCCGCATCGAACCTAATGCAATATCGCTCTGCAATATGTTTTTATTAAATTCTTACGCTTCGCTCAACTTTAAATTGAATACAAGCAAATGTGTTTAATGAAATGGATTTGACAATTAAAATAAATCGAAGTTTTTTGTTAACTTAATAGCTGGTGTAGAGTAAAGTCGGGTATTGTGTGCACCATTTTACCTTGATATTAATTTCTGTCAAAATAATCATAATGAAAAAGCGATATTTTTTGCTTTCTAACAGATATTGAATTATCTTCGTATTTTATTGCGAAATATACCCTAATAGTAGTAGTAGTAGTAGTAATTCTTTATTTATTTATAAATATTTCACCTTACATTTCAATAATTTTTAAAATAATTCGTTTAAATATATAAATACATAAAGAAAGAAATAATAAATTTTTGGCCCTATATACCCTAATATAATCGTTTTCGTCTGATAATATTTAAAGAACTGAAACCACCTTAAAAGATGATGAAAAAAAAATGGTGGGTAATGTGGACCAGGGTATTCGGGTAAAGTGGGCCACTATATAAAATCACCAAAAACAATTGTAAGAGTTAATAATAAGTCAATGAATTGATTTATATATTTTTTTAATTTTAATTAATGACCTTCTGGGTTGACTATTTGAAAAATAATTATTAAACTTAGGTAAATATAGCAAACAGCAAAGGCAAGTCAGTGGAAACAGCGCTCCACGCGCTAATTGACTCGGGAGAGAAATCACTTCACTCTAAGGAATACACCCTCGCTGCCTTTCTAAACATCGAGGATGCCTTCAATAATATATATCCGGAGGCTATTACAACTTCGCTAACGAAAATGGGTGTAAACAGGGCACTAGTCTCGTTTATAGAACGAATGCTAACTGGGCGAACGATAAGCACAATTCTGGGTGACACATCCACCAAGAAATTCTCGATCAGGGGTTGACCCTAAGGTGGAGTAATCTCTCCACTTCTGTGGAACTTAACTGTCAATAATCTTCTTCCAGATCTTGAAAAAATGGGAGGGAAAATAATCTCATATGCCGATGATATTGTTATAGTAATCTCGGGGAAACATCTTCCAACATTTTGCGATCTTCAACAAAGATCCCTTAATGGACTATCACTTTGGTGTAAAAGTCGAGGACTTGAAGTAAATCCGGAAAAAAAACGAATCTGATACTATCTAGCAGAAAACATAAAACACTTGCTCCAAAACACATATTCCTAGGAGGGAAACCACTTAGAGTGACAGAAAAGGCAAAATATCTAGGAGTTGTACTGAATAGGAAGCTAAATTGGGTGCTCACAGTCGCAGATAGTGCACGTAAATCAATGATGGCGTTGTACTCCTGCGGAAGGCTAATTGGAAGGAAATAGGGATTGGAACCCACAATGATACACTGGCTGTACACAGCAGTGGTTAGGCCTATTTTCTACTATGGTATAGTTATGTGGTGAAATGCCCTTGAGAAGGAGGTGAACATTAAAAAATTTGACAAGGTTCAGAGACTAGCATCTGTTCTCATAACTGGCGCGATGTCAACCACACCATCAAAAACATGATATGCGACATTAAACTTACTGCCGGTAGATCTGCAGGCAAAATATATCGCGCGTAGCACGGCAATAAGGCTGAACACTCTAAGTAAGTGGTCAAATAAGAGCTACGGTCACGGCAAAATCTTGGCTGACACTTCGGAGATTCCCGGATTGGCGGACTATGCACTCCCGCCCACACTTACCATTACAATGTTCACGACCCTCTTACCCTCAAGGGAAGAGTGGGAACGGGACGATGTAAGACAGGGCGAGTCTATCCATGTATAAACAGATGACTCAAAGCTCGAGGGCAGGGTGGGCAGAGGTGTAAACTTCGAGCATCTGTAGAGTCTTTCAGGCCGAACTGATGGCAATAACGAAAGCCGCGATACTGGTACAGTATGATACGATATCTGGAAATGACATCTACATTTCCGCTGACAGCCAGGCGGCTATAAAATCCCTCACAAAAAAGTCGATAACCTAAAAGGTATCCAGGAAATACCTCACATATCTTAACGAGATGGCTGAGCCATTTCGCTCAAGGATAATATGGGTTCCTGGCCATGGCGACATTGAGGGTAACTGTAGAGCCGATGACCTAGCGAAACTCGGCACTAAATTGACTGATGAGTACATAGATAATGACATAGGGATACCCTTACAAACATGTTAGCTACTCATCCTTGAAGAAATTGTAAAGAAAGCAAACAAAAGATGGTGTAGTGAAACCACTTGCAAAATCGCCCGCCAACTGTGGCCGACTCTAAATGCTAAAAGCACAGAATTTTTGCTAAGCCAAAATAAACACAGTCGTACCGCATTGATCTCAGTCATAACGGGACACTGTCTAATAGGCTGGCACGCCCAAGGGATGGGTGTACAAGAACATGACTTCTGTAGAAGTTGTCTTGATGAGGAAGAGGAAGAGAAAATCTTATACCTTCTGTGCCATTGTCCTGCTCTATCCAGACAGATTTGCTATTTTAGGCAAACAATTTTTTAACGAATTGGAAGATCTCAGTTCCGCTGAAATAGGAGGTATTCTAAAATTTTTGAGAAACACACACTGGTTCTAGGAGAAAAAGGGAAAGCTCCACCTGCGGCATTATAATGGGATATGAGCCTGAGTGTGTCCCACAGGATAACCGCTTCAAGCTAACCTAACCTAGGTAAATAAAGGGTGGTTAAGTTTAAAGGGTCTGTGTTGATTTTAAATAAAATACAATTGTTTTTTAAATTATTATCATAAATCTCAATTATGATAATATTGGTATGGCTCAACTACGTATGGAACAAAATATCGGCCAAATTACCGCCGCCGTCTCGGCGGTACACCTCCATTCGAGGGTCCGAATTTTCGATGACGCTGAGGCATAATTGAGGTTCTATGTCGTTAATGTGCCGAATTATTTCATCCTTTAGGCCTTGAAGGCTTATCGACGTACACCTTTTCTTTCAAATTAGAGGTCCAACGGTGTCGTTGACGTTTAGGTGTGGTTCACATTCAACATCGGCCTTTGAAATTCAACCACCCTTTATAAATCCACAGTCTGTATAGCAGATGGTGGAAATTTGTGTTTCTCATACTCTTGCTTAAGTAAATCTCAAAACATTTTTACATTTTCTTTTGTGAAACCCATTTCTATTTTAACAGACGTTCCCGTTGGAGAGCGAAAACTAAACTAATTTTTTGTGCCTGCGCAGGAATCCATACAGCCAACCTTTCCCTGCAAATTGCTTCAGAACCGAAAATTTGTTTGGCACTTTGGCAATTCCGTCAATTGAAATGCCAGGAAACGAGTTTCGTGTCTTGTGAAGCCTCATAGTCTTGATTCCATTTCTAATGTATATTTTACAAGGTCTTTTTCTGTGGCTTCGTCCAGTATTGGCTTACGTTCAAGTGGGGCTTTTAAAACCAGGTTAGAGGATGTTTTACTCCTTCTAAAAGTCTTTGATGCAAAAAGTGTGACCATCTCCTCATTCCTAACAGCTACAATGGCCTTTTTCATCATACCGCGGTCCCATACTAAGGGAGTTATGTGGGTTACTAGTTCACAATACCCGACGCTGACTAGCCCACATTAGCCACTGTACCACTTACAAGAAAAAAGTATTTTAAACTTTAGTTTAAATATTTTTTAAAATAGTTTCTTATCGCATTAAAAAATGCAGAATGTCTTAACAATTTCATCTGAACTTTCACACTCTAAAAATATTCACTTGCTGAAAAATATTACACGCCATTGAAAAACAAATTGACTGCACTTCACAAAATATTTTGATCAACTGCTCATCAGTAAAGAGTCCAATTCAAAAGACGAGCAGCGTAAAAAATTCGTTATAAGAATTTTGAAGCTCATAAGAAATTTGTCACATTACCCGATCTCACTCTATATAAACTGAAGTTCTTAATGCAAGTATTTAAATTTTATGAAACCCTTAAAAATATTACACTTTTGAAAATGAAAAGCGAATAGTTTTTGTATTTAGTAGATCGGTTTTTTTAGATACATAATTTATATTACAAGGCAACTCCAAAACTTTTTGAAATAAAAAATTAGTGGCAACGCCATACAAAACATATTTTTTAATTGGAATGTTTTCAATCATAATTTGCGTTATACCGACATCTTAATAATTAATTTATCTATACTGAGTTCTTTTTGTGCCATCTGTGCCTTAACGGTTAGGTGGCAACGCTGTACTTGAATAATTTTTTTAATTAAAGCTTCGTTTAATATTTTTAACTCATTTTATTTGATGCCCACATTTAAACCACTATATAATTTTGTTAGTTGTTAGGTGGCAACACCATAATCAAATAATTTTCATTAAAGCTTTAGTCAATCATTTGAACCGATGTTGTTCGATATTCACACTCTAACCACTAAAAACAATTTTTATTAGGAATTAGATGGCAACGCCATACAATAATAATTTAAAGCAAAACTTTATTCATCCTTTGAACCCATTTTATTTGATTCCCATATGCTAGGCATTAAAAAAAATTTGTTATTTGGAGTTAAGTGGCAACGCCATGCTTAAATAATTTTAATTAAAGCTTTGTACCCTCTTCTGAACACATTTTGCTTGATGTCCACATTCTAACCTTTAAACAAAATTTGTTATCAGGAGTTAGGTGGCAACAAATAAACAAATAATTTCAATTAAAGCTTTATTCAATCATTTATACCGATATTTTTCGATATCCATACTCTAACCACTAAACAAATTTGGTTATGAGGAATTAGGTGGCAACGCCATACAATATTGATTTAAATTAAAACTGTGTTTATCCCTTGGACTTATTTTGCTTGAGGTCCATATTCTAACCACAACAAAGGTGTTCCTATTAGAAGTTAGGTGGCAACGCTATACACAAATGATTTGTATTATAACTTTGTTCATGCTTTTGAACTCATTTTGTTTGATAAACATATTCTAGTCTCCAATAAAAGTGATTCTTTAAAATTGCCATTAAGGCCTTTCAAAAGCATTATTGGATTGAAGCTATTTTTTATCTCTACATTGATTTATGAGTATTTTTTACAATTAATACATTTTAGTAATCAATTTCCGAATTCCCGAAAAAAAGGTCCAACAAGTGTTGATACAATGGACAAGGTTAGAAAACCCAACACAAAAATTCAAAGTGAAAAAGTCTGACTACTATGGCTACTATTTTCCGGCCTGGCGAAGAAATTTTATAAAGAGAAAGGTCGTACAGAAGAAGGATTATCTTTAAAAAATAAAATAAATAAAAAAATAATAAAGATTTCCCAATCAATTTGAATTTTCGTGGTTTTTCTTCATTTATAAATCCAATACCTCTAAAATCATCATCCTTTGCAAGGTTTTTTAAAGCCTCGCGCATTACGTCGCAGAAAGCCAAAGCTGGAATAGGCCGTAGGAGTAATAAAACTTATGTGATTAACAAAGGAAGATCCTGAGTCAAAAGCAACACCTAGATCCAGAAATTTATTTACTGCGAAGGACGATCATTGGAAATGGTATAAATAGGGGTAAATAGATTTAAGACTTTGGCTAAGGTTATTTGGAAATATTTATTGACATTGACACAGGAGTGAAGATCCTAGTGTAGTACAGGGTGGGCCAAATAAGACCTACTAATGTTAAGCACAAATAACTTTTTTATTTTTTGACATACTAATTTTTGTAGGCTATAATTGAATTGTTGGAAATTTATTATGGAACCCTACAGTACAACACAACGCGTTAAAATTATCGAGTTTTTCTATTCTTGTCAACGATCAATTTCCAGATCAGCTCCCACAGGCTTCATGATTAGGAGTTTGGTCGGTCGTTTTGAGAAACTGGGTTCAGTGGCCGACCGTCCAGGACGAGGTGACCATCGAAATATTCGCACTGAAAACAACGTGGAAACTGTGCGGCAGAGTGTTGCAGACGATCCATCTGTCTCAACTCGCCGTCGTTCCAGCCGATTGGGCATTTCCAGAACGACATTGCGTAGAATTTTAAAGTTGGATCTTAAGATGTACCCATACAAAATTTAAATTGTGCAAGCACTGCTACCGCAAGACCACCAACAACGACTACAATACGCTATTCGTTTTACACAATTAGCCACACAAATTCATTTTTTAAATAATATGAAGCGCATTTCCATTTAAATGGTTATGTCAAAAAACCAAACTGTAGATTGTGGGGCTCTGAAAATCCAAGGGCAACACACCAACATCAGTTGCACCCATCTAAATGTACTGTTTGGTGCGGTGTTATGGCCACTTGAGTTATCGGTCCATATTTCTTCGAAAATGAGGATGAAACGCCAGAATCGATTTCAGGAGCTTCTTACAGAACATTGATTGAAAACTGTTTGCGGCCAATGGCGGAGCAGTAACCTAATTTATGGTTTCAACAAGATGGAGCAACTGCGCATACTGCTAGGCAAACTATGGACCTGCTGCGTGAAATTTTTGGCGAACGTCTGATTTCCAAAAATTCACATTTCCCTTGGCGAACTCGTTCGCCAGATGTGACTGCGCCCGACTTCTTTTTATGGGGACATTTAAAAGACAAAATGTATCTTAATAAACCAGAGACTATTAGACAGCTGAAGAAAAATATTCGAGACCAAATACTGAGCCTTCAACCAGAAACATTATGTGGTGTAATGGAAAACGCGCTAAAAAGAGCCAATCTTTGTATCGCCAAAAATGGTGGACATTTGTCTGATGTAATATTTCATACATAATCTCCATAAAATATATTCAATGTATAAAACAATTAACCAAAATAAATGATTATTGCAAAAGTTATTTGTGTTTAACATTAGTAGGTCTTATTTGGCCCACCTTGTATAATAACGAGCGCTGGTATGTCAGTGCAGTTGTCCTATAATAATAAATCAATAATTAAAAAATTTGTTCTGCTTCCCTTTTATAATTGCAGAAAACTTTGTAAAATTTAACGGTGTCTACATTAAAGCAAATCAAATTTAATTAAATCAAGTCGTGTATTATGCATTCGTTCACACAATATCCACACAATGGAAGAATGAGAGCCAGTGGCACGCACTTACACATATACATGCATAATATATTGATTAATTCAAAAAAGCGTGCTTATATTTTTTATTCAATTTTTAGTTCAAAACTTTTTCCTTTTTTAATTTATGCCATTTTCTTGTTCTTGCTCTGCGTTTTGCTGACTTGGCGTGTCGCACACTACATACATATAATATAATATCTGCCACTTGAAGCGGTCTTCACAGCGACCATAGAAACTGTAACAAGAAAAAGATAAAGAAAAAAAATGGAACAAACAAAATCGATTTTCACTTTTGTGGCCCATGCTTTACATTTATATTTTTTCAACTTTTTCTTTGTGGTTCCACTTGACGTTGGCCCAGATATTATCGTTGTGTCGATGTTGTAGCCATTACATACATAGTATTGTTATTGGTTGTAAGTATGCATTCATGTTGTTGTTATTGCCGTTGTTGTAAATTAATTTAATAATACGTATGTTGCAAGTGCTATAATGTATGCATAATTGATTGGTTTTTAATGAGGGTACGCGAAAGGTTGCGCGGAAAAACGCGCCCGAAGGGTGAGCACGCCTGACTGTCGGTCTGTGTGTAATAGTAATGTGATTTTTTTGATTTTGTACGCAGTAGTAAAATAAAATACAAAGAAATGGTAGCTAAAAATTCATTTATAATAAATTTCAAGTGCAGATAAATGGCGCTTAGCGTCGCCATTTTTTCATCAAATTCATTTCCATTATGACCTGACGATTTTTTGCTGAAACTTTTGCCATTGACTTTTATGCTGAGTTCTGTATATATATTTTTGCTTTTAGATTTTATGTATATACCTATGTATGTGTGAGGATTTTAGTTTTGCCTTTGCTGCTGCCTGACAAGTGCTTATGGCTGTTTCGCGTGCTGCATGTGGCATGTGGCGCGTCATTGCATTGTTAGCCTATGAAGTGCTGTAGTTACGCGTTTGGATTTCGTTATAGAAAATCGCGCCACACACATTTTCGCCACTCTGTCATGTGTGTAGTGCTATTCAATGATTATGTTAACTGTCGCTGTCTGTTGCAAGCCATTTCAGCTGCACTCGGGCAACTTCAGTGTGATTGCTTGAATGACAACAACAGCCTTGTTCGAGTATAACAAGAATGTAGCAACAACAACAATTAATTAATTAGCAAATGCGGGCAAATAGCAAATATTGTTAATCGTGGTGTTAATGGCGCAATTGCTTTCACTTTTCCATTGAGTCAATAGAAATTGTGCCCTACGGTGAATAAATAAATAAATGCATGCTAATAATCAGTAGAAAATAACTGCAGATCAAATTATGGGTTACTTATACGCCCACGGGTCTGCGGTGGCAATTAGCTCGTCACCGCCAAAAGTTGCAGTTTTAAGGTAGGAGGAAATTTCTGCTTTAACAGTGCAAATAGTACCAGGTTTATAGATGAAGAGAGTACGATGAAAGTGATGAGGAACTTTTGTAATGGCATAAATATAATATATGTAGTTTGGCGAATTCAAGAGCGCTGCTTTCGAGGGTTTATATTGTTTGGTCTATAAAGCATCCTGTATGATATGTTCGCTCACATTGAAATACTTTGACAGTGCACATTTTTTCTTTAATACGTTTTTTAATATGAAACGATGAAAGTGATGGATGTTGATATAAATATGAATATGGTTAGGAATATAGATATGAATATGAATTTAAACATTAATTTGAATATGAGTGTGAGTATAATTATAAGAATGTATATGAATATGAATACGAATATGAATATGAATATGAATATGAATATGAATATGAATATGAATATGAATATGTATATGTATATGAATATGAATGTGAATATGAATATGAATATGAATATGAATATGAATATGAATATGAATATGAATATGAATATGAATATGAATATGAATATGTATATGTATATGAATATGAATGTGAATATGAATATGAGTATGAATATGAATATGAATATGAATATGAATATGAATATGAAGATGAATATGAATATGAATATGAATATGAATATGAATATGAATATGAATATGAATATGAATATGAATATGAATATGAATATGAATATGAATATGAATATGAATATGAATATGAATATGAATATGAATATGAATATGAATATGAATATGAATATGAATATGAATATGAATATGAATATGACTATGAATATGAATATGAATATGAATATGAATATGAGTATGAATATGAATATGTATATGAATATGAATATGAATATGAATCCAAATATGAATATGAGTATGAGTAAGCAGATGAATAAATATATGGATATGTATGAAAAGTATGAATATGAGTATGATTATGAGTGGGAGTATGAGTATGAGTATGAGTATGAAGATGAATATGAGTATGATTATGAGTTTGAGTGTGAGTATGACTATGAGTATGAGTATGAGTATGAGTATGAGTATGAGTATGAGTATGAGTGGGAGTGTGAGTATGACTATGAGTACGAATATGAGTATGAGTATGAGTACGAGTATGAGTATGATTATGAGTATGAAAAAGGGTTTATATCAAGTTTGCAAATCCAAAGCTATATAAAATACATTTCGATAGACCCAGCTGCTAGTAGCTTACTCCTGTAATAGAACTACATATTTTCATTTTTATTTCATAAAAGTAGATATATAAAAAAAAATACCGTGAATGTTATATGGCCTTTGTGGTACTATCAACTAGCAGCCGATTAAAAAATTACAAATTAATAAATGAAACTCTTGAACCTTTAATTTTCACTATAAGTGGAGAAAATTTCTAGTTGGTATCGTAGTAAATTTTCCGTACATCAACTTTTTCTGAACCACCCTGTTACACATACACTGCAGACATATTCACTTATACACACATTAACCAATTTCCCATTAAATATCTTATAATGAAAATATATTGTTGTAATTATTAGTAACTGTTTGCTGCTGCTGTTCATTAACAATCATTCATGCTTTAAAGCATGAATGCCTTTATTTTGTCATCTTGCCTTCATTACAATTTCTTTATTTGCAATTTTCAGTCTGACAATTTCTGCAAATATTGCCTTGTACGTACATTACAGTGCGAAAGTTGGCTTGTGTATGAAATTGCGATTCCTTTTTGTGCGTTGTTGTTGTGTTGCGTGAGCAAATAATATAGTAGGCAATGTGAGTATGTATGTACATACATTTGTTTGTCTGCACCTTAATTCGATTGCCAACATCGATTTTGTCAATTTCGGGACCAGCAATTTTCGATCATTCGTTATTTGTATAATCAAACAGTCGGCCAGAGGACTTTAGGAAAATTACACATAGAGAAAGGAAAAGAGTAAAGGACATCATGTTGAGGGTTGTGGCTGTTGCCTATCTCCCAGGGGCATTTGGTATTGATAGCCCGGCGCCGGTGTCAACATTAACAAGGTTCGTATCAGCTACAGCATCATTTCCTTTTCCTCTTCAGACCGCCTCGACAATATTTCGGCTTGTTTGTGTTTTGCGCCTTTGGTCACCCAAGTAATCAACGTTCAATGCGTTTGTTTGTAGACATACAAAAGTAGGTGCACACCAATCTGTGTTTGTGTCATTGGCAAGTCTGTTTTCACAGTAACAGACACTGGTTTGGCTGGAAGTATCATATTGGTGCCGTTATTGCACCTTTTTCGCATTAAGCCAAGTAAATATGCTCGGGATCTATGTACGCTCGTATGTTGAATTTAAATTCTCTTTTAGCGAAATGTGAATTGAGCTCCGTGGCAAATACGTGGAATGTCATTATGCGTGGCATATTTAAGTTTGTAAATAAACGAGAATTGTGACACAGAAATGAAAGGTAAATGTAAAGGAGGTGAAAATTAAATTAAAGTGCGGAAAAAAGAAGAAAAAAGAAAAATAATAAAATAATAAGTATACGAAATAGTTTGCCGTCTTTTCTCTTGCGTTTTTAATTTTAATTAATTTCACAATATCATATATCAAAATTGCAAGTTCTACAACTGTCCCCGAAATTCTAAAATTTTAGTATAAATTCTAAAAAAAAAATTGGTACGCAGTTCTATAGCTCACTGAATTTAAATATAATAAAGTCCAAATTTGAAGTAACTCTAAATTTTGATCGATTTTTGATAATTTTTTCCATACAGCGAATGCTTCACACTTTTTTATTAAAAAAAAGGAAAGAAAAGAGAAGAAAAACGGTAGGGAAAACTAGTCGAAATGTCATACGTTTATTATTTTGACTATAAGTGTATACATACATACATATATGGTACATATATAAATCCTATAGTCCCAGGAAGGAACAAAAGACCAAAAATTAGTTGTATTTTAGAAATTTTAGTGTAGGTGGATTTGGAAATTTGAAAGAAATTTTAAAATTGTGGAACTACTTAGTCTAAAGCTGCATTTTGTAGCTTTAGTGCTTTTGGAATGGGAAATCTTAGTTTGGTTTACTAAAAACGCTATTTATGGTAAAATCGAATAAGTCTTAATCCTAGCTTCAAGAAGATAATGCAATTGACTTCACTTCGCCCGACCGGATTCACCCCTCGGAAGAAAAATTTTGTAATCTAGCATAGCTGCATTAGGGTCCAGCTAACTTGCGACCCATATATTTAAAAGCAAATAGCTAGCTAAGGAAGGTTAGGTTAGGTTGAAGCGGTTGTCCTGTGATACACTCAGGCTCATAGCCCATTGTGATGCCGCGTGGGGAGCTTGTCCCTATCACTCCTAAAACCAGTATGTGCTTTTCAAAAATTTTAAAATATCTCTGATTTCTGTAGAACTTAGATCTTCCAACTCATTAAAAAATTGTCTACCCAGAATAGTAAACCTGCTTCTGGATAGAGCAGGACAGTGGCACACTTCTGCAGAAGTCATGTCCTCGCACACCCATCCTTTGGGCGTGTCTAACTACCAGGCAGTGCCCCGTTATGACTGAGATCAATGTGCGAAGTCTGTGTTTATTTTGGCTTAGCAGAGATTCTGTGCGTTTAGCATTTAGAGTCCGCCACAGTTGACGGGCGATTTTGCAGGTGGCTTCATTACGTCATCTTTCGTTTGCTTCTTTACAATTTCTTCAAGGATGAGTAGCTTTCATGTTTGTAAGGGTATCCCTATGTCATTGCCTATGTACTCATCAGTCAATTTAGTGCCGAGTCTCGCTAGTTTATCGGCTCTACAGTTACCCTCAATGTCGCGATGGCCAGGGACCCATGTTACCTTTAGGTGAAATGACTCAGCCATCCCATTTAGTGATGTGCGGATTTTCATGGCTACCTTGGAGGTTGCCGACTGTTTTGTGAGGGATTTTATCGCCACTTGGCTATCAGTGAAAATGTAGATATCATTTCCGGATATCGCATCACACTGTATCAGTGTCGCGTCTTTTATCATTGCCATCAGTTCAGCCTGAAAGACACTACAGTTGTCGGGGAGCCGAAAACTGAAGGAGATCCTCAGATGTTCGGAGTATACACCTCCGCCCACCCAGCACTCGAGCTTTGAGCCATCTGTGTATACAAAGGAAGCTAAGGAAACAATACAAAAAAATTACTTTAAATATGCTCGAGCTAGGAATGGTTTTCTCAATATCCTTCTCAATCGAAGCACATAGGTTTATTAAATTGCACTAACCGGAGTAGGTCAGAAAGTAATTAATGAAAATCCAGACACTCAGATATAGGTGACCATATTTAGAGGTTATAGCTAATCCATTCTCCCTACAAATGACCTAAAACTACGCTGCTTTAGTCTAGACTAAACTACTGATATTCTGGCACAATATGAATTAGGACATATAGTTAATCTAGTATTATTAAATGCAGCTTCTGACAAAAATAGAGCTCTTCTAATGGGAAAGCGTCCTCAATAAATGATTAGTAGTACCAGGTATATACCATACCTATGAAATGAGACTTTCAGCTATTACTTCATAGATGTTGCTAGGAGTATTTTTAAACCTTCCCAAATGTCTTGTTTTTTTCGTCTGTCATCTGTCAACAATATTCATTTCATTGTTTGCTACGTTTCATACAACAATGCATTTTTGTTGCTCTTAAAAATGTCGAATTTCGTGCTTTCAAACTACGATTTGCGGACATCGTTGAGTTTCTGTTATCAATTGAAGAAAAACGCTTCTCAAGCTCATCAAATGCTTATAGAAGCTTACGGTGGGCATGCTCTAAGTAGAGCACAGAGCTTCAGATGGTTTGAAAAATTCCAAAGTGGTGATTTTAGCGATGAGAACGAGGATCGTGGCCGGCCACCGAAAAAGTTTGAGGACGCCGAATTGCGAGCATTGTTGGATGAAGATGATGGTTAAACGCAAGAAATGATGGCAGAGCAGTTTGGAATGACCCAAATTACCATTTTCAAACGTTTGAAAGACATGGGGATGATTTTAAAGGTCGGAAGATGGGTGCCGCATGAACTGACAATGTGACAATGCACCGCCACATCGAACAAGAGCGACGCGGGAATCGGTGGAGACGTACGATTGGGAACCGCTGGTGCATGCGGCTTACTCACCGGACTTGGCGCCTTCCGATTATCATTTGCTTGCATCGATGGGCCACGCACTTCAATTCTCACGAAGAAGCCAAAAAATGGCTCGATGATTGGTTTACGGCCAAAGACGACCAATTTTTTTGGCGCGGCATCCACAAATTGCCAGAGAGATGGGAAAAATGTGTCGCTAGCGATGGCTATTATTTTGAAGATAAAATTTGTAACCATTTTTTTAAATATTGTAATACAAATTGTACCAGAGTTATAAAGCAAGTTGCATTTAAACAGAATATCATTAAGCTGCTATTAATAAGCAGCAGTAAAAAATTTGACGGTGTGTTTTTTTTTCAAAAATTATCAAACAAATTTTCAGTAAAAACTATGGTCTTTCGCAAATAATTTTATTAGAAGGTGTATTTTTAGCCGAAGAAATTTTTTTTCGGAAATGTTTAAGAAAATTTATGTTTTTCTTTAAATAATTTTT
>JAYXIM010040559.1:0-11208 GCA_037575425.1 Anastrepha fraterculus
TGAAAACGATTGAAGAATGCCCATCTGCGGTTACAGCTGCCTAAACCATTACCTGTGGCGGGTGCTGCCTCCTGGTGGCCAATCGATGACTCAAATTCTTGTATGAACGGTCGGTCAAATAAACCCTACCGTTTTGGGAGTTTGCGAATTCTTCAACTTGAAAACTTTTCTGGTTAGAGAACACAATATTCGAAAATTTACTTAACTGAAGTCTGACTTGTTGCTTCTTTGGTGTGAGATCATGCACCTTGTGGATCTTGTAAGGCTTGTCTTTGAGATCATTTTTCAGTATGCGGCGGATGCTACGGTCAGATATTTTCAGTTCTTTCGCCATTTGATTGGCACTTCGTCAGGGATTTCGTTCAAGTTGATTCTTCACATTTTTAACCATTTTACCTGACGTTGCAGTCTATTGATGATCATCTCCATGACGTTTCGTGATGCTACCAGTATCATTGTAACGAGTAATAGTGCGATAATCCTTAACTTAATTAATTTAAGGGACTGGTTATGATATTCCAGCCAGATATAATGCAATAGTGTGGCGTTTGAAATCCATTACTGATTTTCTTTTTTCGCGTTTACTCTCGGTAAAATGCCCGTGCACCAGCTGCGCGAGCCGCCTGAAGTTGGTCACACTTCGAGTGCCGTATCTTGCAAAAAAATTCCTTCCAATCAAAATATCTTTTTTCTGTTTTCATTTCAAGTTCTCAAGCTCTTAAAAAATAACCGGTAATTGTATTAAAATGAAATAATAAACTTCCTCTTTTCAATGGATTCAATTTCCAAATGTCCGTTACGCTTTATTTGCCCGCTAGTGTATGCAAGAAGTTACTATCATTTCATATATACATAACTTTGAATATATTTCAAGCTGTCATAATTGCATTATTAAAATGCCGTATAGACATTTTTTCAAATGAAAAAATGTGAAATTCCGCACTCGCACTTATTGACATAAGCAGGCAGTAAATTATTTTAATTTATACAATTTTCTGCTTTGCTCCTCAGTCACACACATTTTAAGCTAAATTATGTCCTATGCGAGCAACAAACATGCAGATGTATTTGCATGTATTCACATGTACACTCACACATGTATGCTCTCACATATCTAAAATTTTTTAATGAATTATTAATTGCTTGAAACTTTTTAGAGCGGAAAAAGATATGTGCAATCAGAAGGTACACCAGCCACAGGTACGAGTAACTCCAATGACAAAAAATAACGAGCCGAAAAGTGCGGCAGCAAAACGTTTGACATTTAGTAAATGAAATGCCGCAAATGTTTTAAATAATTTAGTATCCACACTTAAGCATCAAACCCTCGAATCAACAATTACACATATGGCAACATCGTGCACACCTACATGCACGCATACATGCATAAATGTCTTAATTACATCATAATGGGGACATATTACAACACGCTTTGTAATATGCAAATTATGTCAGTGAGAGAGAAATGATTCATTTACGTGCGCACAATAGGTGGCACAAATGGGGGCTGGGTATATGGATGTGAGTGTGTGTGTGGGCAATACATGTTGTAAAATGAAGATGTTATTATCATTGTAGACATAATGTTCCAGCCTCATATGCGTACAAAAGCAACAAATGGATGTGAGATTCCTATCATTGCCCATGCAATGGAAATCGAATAATGATTCCAATAGTGAGGCAAATACTTGTAGCGCCACATATATGAATGCATATTAGGGTGACTAGGTGTAAAATGGCTGCATTAGCGTGCATGATAAAATGTATTGTTGCAGATCGGAAGCAACAGCAGCGGACTCCAAATAGTCTTCCGATCTTTTTGCTATTTGCCATAATAAATTCACAGGCAAGCCAGGCACTGAGAGCTAATTTTTGATTCCTCAGTTTAATATCTCGCTTTTCACTTGGAATATTTTATTTATTTTTTATTTTAAAAAGCGTACATGATAATAAATTATTAGGTAAATTGAAGCAAATGCAGCGCTATCAGCTGGCTCCGAAAATTATCAACAGCTTTCAAGAAAAGGCAAGACACCTCAGCGAAAAAAATGCTCAAAAATCAACCGATAGTTTCTAGACACTTGAAACTTCTACTTTGATGTACTAAAATTCAATGAGCTATAAAACTGCTTACTCAGAAATCTAAAAATTCTTGCTAAAAATTTGAAAGTTTTTATAAAATTTTGACTTGCTTCTTGTAAAAACTTTCCCTTGTATGATATTTGTTGTAGTATGAGTTATATTTTTATAAAAAATTAAAGGCGCGCTTAAACTTCGCGAAAGGATGCATGAGATGCGTTCAAAAAATTAGATGAATCGTGCCAGCGTTTTTTTCCCATCCTCGAAACAGTTCTGATATGCACTTTTAGGTATGTCCTTGAGCTATCTCAGGGATTCGGTCTTTATCTCCTGAGTCAACGCAAAACGCCGTCCTTAAATGGTTCTCTTCAATCCTGGGAACAGAAAAAAGTCGCAGGGCGCCAAATCTGGTGAATACGGTGGCTGAGGTGTAGCAAAGATGAGTGAGCAGGTGCATTATCATGATGCAAAGGCCGTGCATTTTTTTCCACAATTCTGGGCGTTTTTTTTCGTATTGCTTCGCGCAAACGGCGCATAACTTCAAGGTGATACTCCTTATTCATCGTGCGATCTTGTGATAAGAACTTCTGATCGAAGAAAACAGTGAGCATCGCTTTGACATTTGATCGAACTTGTCGTTTGGGGGGTTTTTTTTTCTTGGCTCTCCTGGACGCTTCCATTGAGACAATTCGGCTTTGGTGTCGATGTCATAACCATATATGCATGATTCGTCATCAGTTATGACCCTTTGAAGGAAATCTGGAACATCATTGACATCATTCAATAATTCCTGAGCGATGCACGTGCGACGTTGTTTTTGGTCAAAATTCAGCAATTTTTGAACGAACTTCGCTGCGACATGCTTCATGCACAAAATTTCCAAAAAGATTGCATGGCATGAGCCAACTGATATGCCGATATGCGAGGCTTCTCTAATTGTGATTCGGCGTTTCTCCGTAACAATTTGCTTCACTTTCTCAACATTTTCATCGGTTGTTGATGTGCTGGGGCGTCCAGAGCGAGCGTCGTCATTCACATCTTCTCGACCTTCTGTGAAAAGCTTGTACCATTTGTAAACATTTTTTGGACTGAGAGTACTCTCACTCAATGTTTTTGAACACTTAATTCCAGTTTTTACACAAAATTTGTTGCACCTTTTTTGATACATTTTTTTCGACAGCGGAAAATCGCGGAACGCGGAAAACACTTGTCTTATTCATGCCTCTCTCAATCAAACTAAACTGCTATATTGTTTCGAGCCGAGTGTACCAACATAACAAAACAATATTGGTTAGGACGAATTAATAGTGGTTAGGACCGGTGCAATCTGTATAGTTTAGTATGAAGTCTCTACATTTTATAGAAAATTTGTGCAGAGTTTTATAAACTCTGAAGCTATTCTCACCTCAAAGCCTTTTTTTTGACATAAATTGCACGAACCTGCAGAAGTGGCGTATCTTTAAGCCAATATGTGTTACAAAATCATAAAATAAATTTTCAAACTACAGCAAAGAAAAGATTTATATAACCAATTGGAGCCCCGTTTCTTTTATATACAACTTTTAAATATATACTTATATCCTGTTTTAAAATTTCATTAAAATTTTGAAAACCAAAAGAAAATTGTTTTCAAAAAATTTATATTTGTGTGTTCATTTAATTCTTTTTTTACACGAATTGTTTTGTTTCAACAGGATTTTCAATATTTTATGAATTTTTCTTAATTCTAATAGAGCAAATAGAGTGAGATTTTTCGACGCATATACGAAGTGTTTAAATTAATTGCTCTCGCCGTTTAATAAATTATTTCTTCCAATATATTTAATGGATTAAAATGTGTACGCACGAAATAAATTCTTAAGTGAACTCTGAAAAGAATTTTTTAATATTGTTTTGACCTAATTCGCTTTTTCACGAATTTTTTTTTACACGAATTTTTGGGAATGAATCTAATGGGTAAAAAGAGAATTAGGTGTACCTTCGAAGTGTATATGCCAAGCCCTACTGAGCAGGATAAGCAAAGATGCAAAAAAATTTTGCTTGATGCCTGCTTATTTGTTATTGTCTTGTTGTTGTTGTATCAGCATTAAAATTCTCCACACATGTGTGGGCCTGGAGTAAAAGCCCTGTGCTGGAAATAAATCCAGGTCACCCCGGCAACGTAGAATCGCCTGTCGTGGTAACTGAAGCAATCAGCTTGTTAGAGAAAGCTAACCGAATCTATTGCCTTCCTCACAGCTCGCGAAAAATTGAGGAACCTCAAACTATTGAGTTTGGTAGAACCGCTATGTACATTGTAAAAAAAAACAAATATTGACATAATGGTTTTTATGCGTACAAGTAAATGTAACTTGATCAATCCCATTGCGATTCCGTTTATCTCCTTCTCTACGAGTATATCCATACAAAATATAGTATATATCAAACATATAAATTTAAAATTTACTTTTGAAAAATGCAACCATTCCATCATTTTTTTCTTATGACGGTTAACTATCGGCAGTAAACCGACTTTACAGACAACCTCTTTCTTATTTGGAGTGCTCGTTATTGTTTTGCTATAGCTATTTTTATACTAAAAACCACATAAATTCAAATTCAGAACTCATACAAAAATAAAAAACATTTAACAACTTCCTACCATTTTATGTAGAATTCAAATAAAAAAAGGACTTGCAGTTTTGTAGTCTACTCAATTTTATTATAAGAAAGTGCGAATTTCAGGAATAATTTTTAGTTAAGTGGTGATACAAGACCTACAGGTAAGTCACCAATATACAAAAACCTTTTTTTTCGTACGCCTGGTCACCCTAACATGTATATATGCATACATTTTGCATTTGTAGAAATGACTTACGCAATTAATTTGCGCATTTAAAAAAAAGCTGCAATTGTAAACTTTTCGCATTGAGAACAATGACAACATTAATGAATGCAAAAGCAATTTAAAGTATAGAAGTTGTAAAAAAGTTATAAAACAGTTTATAGTGTTTCTCTACTACAATCGAGACATTTTTACTTTAGTTTAGGAGTAACAGAAGTAGTGCTGACAGATTGTAGTATCTGGTAACTTGATTACTTTGTGTTTTTTTATAGCCAAAGTTTATTTGTGTAAAAATGTGGTAACCGATTTTCAACTTAAAAATGGAAATGAATCATTTCTTAGATACTTCGAAACATTCAATTACTCGGGCATTAGACTTTTATGGTGTATGATGTGTGGAAGATGTGAAGCATTTTCTTACAACCGTTTCAGCCCTGAAAGTATTCGCTACGGCAATTCTTGGTGGTAGCAAAAAAGCGATATGTGTGCGATAAAGCCTCGTACTTTTTTTTGTAATATCTTAATCCTTCAAAAAGTATTTTAAAGACCTTCGAAAATTTTAAATTGCCCGGCTACTGCAGCTTGCACTATTCTTTAATTTTTAGGGTAAAATGTACCCTATAATAGTTTTGTTAAAAAAAAAGCTTGAATTTTAAATATTTCTTTGTTATTATTTTGTTTAACCCTTTCGGACCTATGGGGACACATACGTCCCAGCAAGAGTTTTCTTATAACTATAGTCTAAATTTTCCATTAAAACTAAAAAAAAAATTGTCCCGTCTGGTATAGTGAAGTTCAGGTAACGATTCTGTGTTTTTTATGCTATAATAGTAAACAGACGGCGCTCAGTTTGCTTCTAAACGTGACTGTGCTTGAATCAATTTCTATTTTCTTGGGAATATTCGTCTTTGTCAGTGAAAATAAGGGTAAAAAATAGTAGATTTTACTAAATTGGATCACCGTAATTGGGTAAGTTAATTAATGTAGCATTATTTCAGTTTCTAAGTCTTATTTCGAATATTTTTATTTATGGGATCTATGTGCCCCGTTAGGTTTATTTGTTGGTATAAATATGCCCCGTTTAGAGCTTGTCGACATTCTCTAACCTTTCGAAATTTTTAACATATTTAATCATAAACCTGTTTTGATTTAGAAAAACCTTGAAATATGTCGAGAAAATGAAATGAAGTATGACGAATCTGGTGACCTTGATGTCGTCGATTTTTCAGACAAAAGAAGTTATCCTCCTAAGCAACTGCCGCGAGGATGAAAGGACAACCATGGCAAATAAGCGGAGGGACGGCGAAATAATACCTACACCATGTCCTAAGATGATACAGTTTTATCGCGAAATTATGGGAGAAGTCGATAGAGCAGATCAAATGGCCGGCTTATATGATTTGAACCGAAAATCCAATAGTGGTGGAAGAAAATGTTTTATCGACTTTTGATGATGTCCGTTGTGAATTCATATATTTTATATTCAGAGCTACGTCATCAAAACATGTCATTGATTGATTTTATAGTAATTTTGGCAGAAGAGCTGATTGCCGAAGGTCAGAAAACGGCCGCCAATATTCGCAGTGGACGGTCATTACATTTCCAAAAAGAAAAAGACTTATGGAAAGTCCCCTACTCATCTACCAATCGAAGGAAGCACAAGACGACGATGCGCTAGCTGTCGCCTCAAAAATGTTGAAAGGCGTGTGAATGTGAAGTTCCACTACGCAAGAATTGTTTCGCTCCTTATCATAAGCGTTGATTGCTATAACATCTGAATGAAATATGATTTCACTTAATCTTTTTTCAAAATAAATGAAATACATTATTCTAGTTGATACGAAACATCCAACTTATTATTTGGTATTTATTATTACAGGGTAGGCCATTTAAAGCGGGCCCATTTGTTTCTGAAAAAAAAACATTGAAAAAAACATTTTTTTTTGTGTGGATATGAAAAATCATTTATTTTGATTCAAGGAGATTTGTTCCAGCTAGTTTTTGAAAATGATATCCTTCAAATGTTTGCCTCTGGCCTTGATGGCCAAATGTGTCCTTTTTTCGGCGTTTTCCATCGTTTTGGCCAATATTTCGGCCGGTATGGCAGAGATTTCGCGTCGGATATTGTTTTTAAGTTGAGTTAGAGTCCTTGGCTTGTTGATGTATACCTTGGATTTCAGATAACCCCACAAATAAAAGTCCGGTGGCGTCAAATCTGGTGATCTCGGTGGCCACGGAAAATCACCATTTTTCGAAATCAACCTTCCAGGGAACAATGGCTTCAAAAAATCGATTGTAGCGCGTGAAGTGTGGCATGTAGCCCCGTCCTGTACGGAAACATTTTCAAATCGATGCGAATTATGCGCCTGAGTGTTGTCCTGGCGATGCCTAATTCCTGAGAACGACGATAACTCGATGTTCGCGGAGCCTCCTCAACACTGGCTCGTACAGCCTCGATATTTTCAGCAGAACGTCGTGTACGTTGTCTGGATGCGTGGCTGCTATTGCTGAGACTACCGTGGTTAATAAATTTTGCGTATAAACGCTGTAAAGTGCTTTTGGATGGCGCACTTTTAACTTTATTTTTTTTTTTAAACGCACGTTGAGTTTTCACAATTGAGAAGTTATTTTGGATGTAAAGCTGAATTATTTCAGCGCGTTCTTTTGGAGTGTACTGCTCCATGGTAAAAATTGTCTTGGACTGACGCTTCCAACGCGCTATGTCATTAGTCGATCTGACGTTCCTGTCAAAAGTTATAGGGTTGCCAGATGGGCCCGCTTTAAATGGCCTACCCTGTAGTATGATATAGAGACCTAATGGGACTTAAAGGTCCCGCTCAAAGCACCTAATGGGACACATATATCCCATCCCCTCCTAGAGTCCCTGGAGAGGGTGGTGGACTTCCTTTCAGATTTTCTAATTTCAGGGCCGAGTACATATATCACTAACCTCGAAATGTTCCCGCTGGTTGTTTTCCGGTTCGAAAGGGTTAAATATATGTACTTTCCATTTTTTTTGTTTTTGAAAAAAATATTACCTCTTCACAATTTTTATTTTATTTTGTAGTATGTATAAAGTTATTACATATTTATAAAATGTACTTTAACCCTAGAGAGATAACCTACGTCTGAGAGACATATGCCTTTTTAATTTTTCGCTCTCCCTCTCTCGAATGTTTTAGTACCACGTTGCTGTTTTTATTTTTCTCAGTCGTCTACAGTAGCTTGCCGGTGGTGGTTATTTTGTTGTGGTAAGTTCGTTACTTTTTGAGTTTTGACGATCGCATACGTCTCTGAGACGTATGGTTAGCTTTTGTGTGACTTTTATACTCAATTTGAATAAATTTGTTTTGATCATGATTTCGTTTTTTCATCAGTTAAACCAAGAACAATGGCCCGAAATGGATGCTTAAATGACACTGAAATAAGTACGTATTTGCAAGGTTTATCGGACGATCCGGAATCATCTGATAACAGTGAAACAGAAAATGAATTATTTGAAGATGATGTTCAGAGCGATGTCGAAGATGAGGAAATCGCCAGTGAAGATCGTGATATCAACACAGCTTTATTGTAGGACCAAGTTACAGGATCTTCCAATTGTGTTTCTTCTTCAGATAGCCGTATTCTTACGTTTTCTGAACCTACTATTAGAAGCAAAAGTAAGTACTGCTGGACAACGTCGAAAGGTAAAAACGTTGGCAGAGTTTCTTTATCCAACATTGTTCGAACGGCAAGAGGTCCTACTAGACAATGTAAATCACTGCTTGAGCCCCTTTCCTGCTTCAATGCATTTTTTACCGACGATATTATTCTGGAAATTGTAAAATGGACAAATGTGGAAATATCCCTGAAACGTAAAGATGGAATGACGACAGCAACTTATAGGGATACAAGTGAACACGAATTCCGCGCTCTGATTGGAATTCTCGTTTTGACAGCTGCGTTAAAAGATAACCATCTGGCAACGTATGAAATATTTGATAATACCTACAGTGGAACGCTATATACTTCAGCTATGAGTCGCGATAGGTTTAAATTTTTGATTCGATGCCTGCGAATGGATGACAAAGCATTGCGACCTTCTCTTCAACCTAATGACCGGTTTTTGCCTGTCAGAAAAGTGTGGGATATGTTCATTGAACAATGCCAAACCAGTTACACACCGGGGTCGCATACCACAATTGACGAACAGTTGCTGGGTTTTCGTGGCCGATGTCCATTTAAGATGTACATTCCCAATAAACCAAATAAATATGGGATCAAAATTGTAATGATTTGCGACAGTGCCACAAAATATATGTTCAATGCCATTCCATACTTAGGCAAATCGACTAATACTAACAACGTCCCTTTGGGGGAATATTACGTGAAGGAATTATCCAAACCAATACATGGGACTTTTCGCAATATTACTTGTGACAACTGGTTTACGTCAGTTCCACTGGCAAAGAACTTGTTAAAAGAGCCGTACAAATTGACTTTGGTGGGAACTATAAGGTCCAATAAACGTGAAATTCCGGAATTAATGAAAAATTCACGATCGCGAGAGGTTGGAAGTGCCAGATTTTGTTATGATGGACCTTTAACGCTTTTGTCCTATAAACCAAAGCCTTCTAAAATGGTATTCATGCTCTCATCCTGCAACGAAAAAGGCAGTATCGATGAAAGTAGTGGTAAGCCAGACATGATTTTGTATTATAACCAAACAAAAGGAGGAGTCGACACGTTCGACCAAATGTGTTCAATAATGTCGTGCTCAAGGAAAACTAACCGTTGGCCTATGGCAATATTTTACGGGCTGCTCAACATAGCTTTTGTAAATTCATACGTTATTTATTGCCACAACCTGCAGTCTCGAAACCAAAAACCGTCTGGTCGAAGAAACTTTATGAAAACTTTATCCAGTTCGATGACATCGCCATGGATGGAAAGGCGCTTGGAGGCCCCTAGTTTGAGTAACGCTTTGAAGCGAAATATAAAAAATGCATTGCCTCAACAGGTTGAAAGAGACAATAAGGGAGGCAGAGAAGAATCTGAACCAAAGACAAAAAGATACTGTTCCTATTGCCCCTCAAAAATAAGGCGTATGTCTAAAATGGTGTGTGTAAAATGTACTAAGCCTATATGCGGGGAACATAAAAATGAAGTGTGCAAAACTTGTACCTGATTTGACCATACTTAATATTTTTTTTTATTCATCATAAATGTTATATCTAAATAAGCTTAAAAAGCGAAAGAAATGTGTTCATTTTAGTTTTAAAGAAAACGGCAGTTCCTTTTACAAAATACTTGTTTTTTGTTTGTTTATTTTATAAGAATACTGAAAATGTGATTTTTTCTTACATAATAAAAAAAAAATTGTCCAAAAATGCATTTAAAAAATAAGGAAATATATAAAGAACCAACGACAGTACAAAAAGGTAAAAAATATTTCCAAAAATATTGCCACCATAAAGAAAAACTATGATACGTCCCACAGACGTATGGTTATCTTCTCCGTAACTTCCAATAGGGTTATCTCTCTAGGGTTAAACAAAAAGTATCGCGAATTTTGAATTTTCGCAGGTTCCGTATGTTTGAATTTCAATTTTTTTATGGCGATATGTTGGTACTCATGTCTCTCACGCATGCCGACGACTTCGGCCATTTTGAATGTTCAGTGAATTGTTGACAGCTGCTTTGCTTGCACGTGTTTCGGCTCGTCTTCGATTTTTACCTATTCAAAAGATAGATCAAAGAACCTGTATCAAATTTTGTGTGAAAAACGGAATTAAGTGCGCGGATGCATTCCGAATGTTGACTGTATTATACGGAGAAGCTACTTTGGACCAAGGCAACGTGTATCGGTGGTATAAAATGTTCTCAGAAGGCCGAGAAGATGCGAATGACGAAATGCCTGCCGGACGCCCGAGCACTTCAACAAAAGACGAAAAATTGATGAAGTGAAGAAAATGGTATCGACCAATCGTCGAACCACCATTAGAGAAGTTGCTGAGGACCTAGATATATCGATTTGCTCGTGCCCTTTGATTTTTTTCAATGATTTGGGCATGATCTGCTCAATTTCGACCAAAAGCAGCATCGCACGAACATTGTTAATGAGATGTTGGACTCTGTACGCGTCGACCCAAATTTGCTCCAGAGGATCATAACTGGTGACGAATCGCGAGTTTATGGCTATGACGTGTAAACCAAAGTTCAATCAGCTCCATGGAAGCTGCCGCACGAGCCAAGACCGAAAAAAGCGCGCCAAGTTCGGTCGAATGTAAAAGTTTTGCTTACCGTTTTTTTCGATTGCAGGG
>JAYXIM010040566.1:0-23326 GCA_037575425.1 Anastrepha fraterculus
TTTGATATTTTCTAACCCAGTAACTTATAACAACAGATACAAATAGTCATACATATGCAAGCAAGCTTATTGCTTACACCAACATCAAAGATCCCTTGTGATTAAGAACACAGCTACACTCCATTACCATTGCCATATAAATGCCATGCAACCTTCTTTTATAATTAGCAACCTGCTCGAAGCAAAGTTGTGTGGGCTGCAAAGCATTCAAAAACTTGTTCATTTCACTGGTTTGGAGCCGAAGATTTCTTCCACTTCATTGCCATAGACATTCCATTAATTTCCATTCGCTAGGTCCAACTCGACTGTCTCACTTGTTAGTGTCTCTGTTCTCAACTGCCTATTTTCGTTTCGTTTAGTTTGGTCGTACCTTCTGCTTTTGTAGCATGTCACCACTGCTTCAGCACAGTTTCCTACTCAAATGCAACTGAGCAGCTTTCCATGTTGCTCGGCGTTTCAGCGCTTTTGCACACAACACTTTTGATTCAGTACAATTGCATCAGCTTTGCTTCAGGCATGCAGAGGCCAAGGCTCATTCGCACACGTAGTCTGCCGTTCTTTTTTTCCATTGTTCTGCCGTAGCCGTTGTTGGGTCTCTGAGAAATTCGCAGTCAATTTCCTCTTTACTAGAGCTCGTGGTTTGCTTTTGCGTTACTCCAATACTTATTTCGTTTGTGTCACGTCTATCTGTTGCTGTTGTCATTGGTGCTTGCAAGCATTGCCCAAAATCATCATTGCCAGTCTTTTTTGAAAATTACACATATCCAAATCATCTTATCAACTCCCGCCTCGTTGAAATGCTATATGCCGACTGTCGCCTTGGGTGTCTATTTGGTTCGGTTGGGTTGAATTCGGCGACTTTGATGACACAGCCAGCGATTCAACCAACACCAGGTTGATTATGGTACACTGGCTGTCTACAGTGGATGACGAAATCGTGAAGTTACAGATGGTGGATTTTCTCAATATTCAATATTGGTCAAAGTTCCTGGTAGTTTTTACTATCATATATTCCAATGATGAAAGTAACAAAAATGAGGATTAACCAAAATAGTTGAAATAAGCGTCATTATATTCAATAATTCTTTTTTTTTCCGATTGGAAAAATAACTTGGGTAGCTAATTTTGAGGAGTCTCTCTTAAGATTAGTGCCGTCAATGAGCTTTCGCAAAAATTTGAAAGTGAATAGTTGTTTGGTATCAGGAATGTACTAGATAACAAACGTGAGATCTTGAAACTGCCTTGAGGAAATACAATACCATTTCTATTTGATTATTTAGGCTGCCCTTAGTCGATTGTCTGCTTCAACATAGGCTGTTGATAAGAATGGGCCAAATGAAGTGTGGAGTTCGATAGGAGTAGCTCATAGTGAACAATTCCAATCCAATCGTGTCAAACACTCTCTAAAACCTCATTGATCAGGCGTTATCTCCTGAAGAGAACTAAGTTGAAATATCAGCTGACCAAATAAATAGATAAATTAAAAAAAAATTTGTTTTATTTAAATTGATTTTAAGCTTAACTTATTGAAAATACCATATTATTTCCAATTTGACGACCACACATAAAAAAATATCAAAACATTTTTCGGCTATTGCTCTTATACGGGACCTACCTTCCTACCGTTTAAGGAGCAAAATGTCGTGATCAATGGTTTGAATTCATTATATTTTAGCAAATAATCACATGCGTCAATTCACTTCACAAGGTTGTTTTGAGTCAGTTCGTCAGCATCTATGCATCGAACGTTTCTTTAGAGTGGTCTGGAAATTGCTTACAAATGTTTTTTGGGTACTCTTGAAGGCTCGCCATCACCTATCGAGTGGTCTCACGATTATATATATATAATTGGCGCGTACACCCGTTTTGGGTGTTTGGCCGAGCTCCTCCTCCTATTTGTGGTGTGCGTCTTGATGTTGTTCCACAAATGGAGGGACCTACTGTTTCAAGCCGACTCCGAACGGCAGATATTTTTTTTATTTTTATGAGGAGCTTTTTCATGGCAGAAATACACCCGGAGGTTTGCCATTGCCTGCCGAGGGGCAACTGCTATTAGAAAAATGTTTTTTCTTAATTCTGGTGTTTCACCGAGATTCGTACCAACGACCTCTCTGTGAATTCCGAATGGTAGTCACGCACTAACCCATTCGGCTACGGTGGCCGCGGCCCGCAGTCCCACGGTTACAGTCCACTTTATCAGTTGGATGTTCCATCATCGCAGTAATGTTGGTCTTTGGACATGACCTCGTACCTATAGAGAGCACACAGATACACAAGGCAACAATGATCAGGCATTTATTTTTTCCTAGCGGTTGGAAATGATAATTAGCGCTGCATTTCAATTAATTGGGCACTTTTGAGCAGCTATTCAATAAAAAGAGTCAGCTGAGATAGAAGGAAGGAAATAGTTTTACCCTAACTTAGCGCAGTGATGATATCAACAACTTAAGCAAACCCAGCAATACTTTCGGCATTTCTAAACTAGCCGCAGAGCGGAATGAAAGCAAGACAAACTTCTTCTAAATAGATAAGGAACTATGTGCATTTGGTGATCTTTGGAGGTGGGCCGCCGAGGCCGTGGCGGCCATTTGGCCAATATTTTGTTTTATACTTAATTGAGCTATACCAGTATTATCATAATAAACAGAAATGACAATGATTTCCGAAAAAAATGTATTTTATTCAAAATCAATACCGGCCCTTAAAACTTAACCACCCTTTATTATTATTTTATGCTTTAAGGTTTGGTGAGGCCAATTGTTTCTTACAGCGTTTAAAATTTTATATTGTTGACAAAATAAAGAAAGTTTGGTGTATCTCCCTGTACTATTGTGAAAATTTTGAGTAGGCAATTCGAAAGTTTTTTACTATTCATGGAGCAAATACAAATCGCAATATAGAGATGTCTTCGCCTATAATTTAAAATGCGTTAGCAAAGGAAAGAGTAAAAAAAAAATATTGAATAGTTTTATTTACATTAGAGAATCGAGCATCCTTATTGCGCGACCCCATGGCTCTATGTCTTTCGCAGTAGCCTTGGGGAGTGTTTGTTCTCCTGGGTGTCATTGTGTTGTTGTGCTTCTTTCGTACTGAACAAATACAATACATTTGTGCTTTTAGGCAATCTAAGTAGTTGGCAATGCTTTGTTATTGAAGTGCTTTTGTTGTTGTTTACACAGGAATGCGTTTGGTTGGTTTCCAAAGCAAATTTCATGCTTGCGTATTGATTTTTGGCATTGTGCCTATTTGCTGCCTACCTGTAAGGCTTTAATTTCGTCACTCATACGACATGCTGTACTTTTTACGTAATTTAAGGTTTCATATAATTTGCACAAGTAAGGCTTCATGCAACAATTTAAGTTCATTTTATAGCATAAATTTAATATGGCAAAATGTTGACTTGAACTTAAGAAAAATAGTCAGCTTTTATAGTTTGTTTTAGAAGTTATTACCGCTTTAATGATAAAAGTCCGGTCATTCAAATCATGCGCCCAATTTATCTAGGCGTTAAGTTAATAGCCGCAATAACTATTTTCATACTCCCTATACCAATGCAGAGAATAGAAAACCTAAAAATTTAGTAACCATATATTTTCGATTTGTAGTCATGTGCAGTATTCCTTCAACATTAGGCGAATTGGCGCTCATTTTGTTTTTTTGGCGCCACATTTTCTTCATTGCCAGCGCGCATCACTCACTGCCGCCTCTATATGCAGCCCCATTCATTTACTGCTTTTGCTGCTTTGTTCCTTGATGTTGCAGACATCATTGCCACTACTGCCACTAATAAGATTACAAAATTACTCATTCATAGCGAGCGCGGAAGCAATGTCAGGCGACAATTGGCACAAGCAGAAAGTGAATAAAAATGGAGGAAAATACTCAAAAGGAAAAATGAATTTGCTGCTCTGGCGTGAATCGCTTTTACTTCCGCAATAATTCTGCTCGTTCTGCTAGTTGCCACTATTTCACTTGATTTTATATCAAATAGTACTTTGCTTACCATTGCGACTGTTGGCGTTTCAGCGGCTGCTATTAGAGCAAATATTATGACATGCTGCTGTTTCCGCGCTTGGTAAGCGCTCAGACAACAAATGTGGGCATTTATATACATATTTACATTTATATATTTACACATTTATACAAATACATGCAATGAGGCAGTATCAGGCAGAGGAATGCCGAATTTTGAATAGGCATGTATGTATGTATGGGTTGGCTACCAAACACAGTGGCGCATTCGACTTAAATACTCTGATGTCCAGAAATAATTTCGAGCGGTTCTTTTGAAGTAATATATCAGCGCATCTGTGTAACTGCCCAGCGAGCAGTTGAAGTTATTTTAGATCATACAAAATTGCAGGAATAATTTTTGTCTGCGCTTTTATTTATGTTTAGTTTGTAGCTCGTTTTTCGCCAGTGTGCTCAGGAAAACCTTCAGCAACTACAGGATGAACGATATGAAGGGTTACCAACTTCACACTGTTTGTATCTGTAAAACGGCTCATGACATCAACGTCAAAATTGTTCTGATGACAGTTCAATATATTATTTATAATCCATCGAAAGTATTTGCATCTCAGTTTTGTTGAATTTTTTTTTCTGTGATGGATTTCAAACTTAATAGTGTGATTGCGTTATATTTGGCTGGAAAATCACAACCCGCCATTGTTCGTGAGCTCAGTCACCTCAAAGTGAATAAAATGTTTGTGTATCGCACTGTAAAACGTTACAATGATACTGGTACCATTGCAAAACGCTATGAAGGGGGACCAAAAAAAACCGCAACAACGCCAGAAATGGTTCCGAAAATGAAGGCTCGACTTGAACGAAATCCACGTCGAAGGGGAAGAAAAATGGCCAAAGAACTGAAAATATCGCAAGACAGCATTCGACGCATATTGAAAAATGAGCTCAAAGTCAAGGCTTACAAGTTCCAAAAAGCACACGATCTTTCACCCCGGCAAAAAAAAATTCGGGGCGAAAGAGCAAAGGAGTTGTTGCGCTTGCACGAACGTGGCGAATTTCCTAACATTGTGTTTTCTGATGAAAAAAATTTCCCCATTGAGCTGTTTATAAACACTCAAAACGATCGTGTTTACTTGACCGAACCCTCATACGAGAATTTGAGCCTACGTATGGCCACTCGAAGCAATTTCCCATCGCAAGTAATGATTTGGGCAGCAGTGACCGCTGATTTACGCTCTCCAACCGTTTTTATCGAGCCTGGTGTCAAAGTGAATGCGACTTTTTATCGGGAAAATGTTTTAGAAGCTGGTTTAGAGCCGTGGACACGCACACATTTCGGTCGTAGACCATGGACGTTCCAACAGGAATTCCAGTGAATTTTCGAAATTCAAATTCAGCACATGTTTTCGATGGAAATTCATTACACAGGGTCTTTAAAGTTCGAGTGTTTTTTTAAACTTAAAGTCAATTTTGACTACGAACTGATTATAAAAGGTATTTAGTACTGAGTTTCTTTGTTAAATTCAAATTTAATACAAATTTTGAATGGAAATTCATTATACAGGGTTCTTAAAGTACGAATGTCTTTTTAAGTTTTAAATTTTATCTATATTTTAATACGTCCCAATGATAAAGGATTTTTGAGTTGTTTTATTTCAAATTCAACACATATTTTGGATGGAAAATCATTATACAGGGTCATTCAAGTTTGAGTGTATTTTCTTAATTTCAATTAAATTCATATCTTAAATGCGAACTGATTTTAGGGAGTGTTTAGAACTGGATTCCCTTTTTTAAATTCAAATTTAGTACATATTTTGAATGGAAATTGATTATAAAGGGCCTTTCAAGTTCAGCTCTCACTTTTAAATACAAAATCAACACATATTTGAAATACATTTCACAGTGTCTTTCAATTTCGAGTGTCGCTTTTATGTTTAAACTAAGTTCATTTTAGGAACGCAATTCGTTAAATAGGGGTGAGTTTTTATTATTTTAATTCAAATTTAACACAAATTTTGAATGAAAATGCATTAAAGAGTGTACATTCAGTTCGAATACCTTTGCTTGAATTCATTATCATCAGGAATTTGGAATTACATATGATTATACAGGGCCTTTCTAATTCAAGTATATGTTTTCAATTCAAATTCAACAAATATTTTGAATATAAATCCATTATATAGGGCCTTCTGAATGAAGCCTTGACACTCATTTTTAAAATCGAATTTAACAAATATTTTTAATGGACATTTATTGGACAGGGTTACTTAAGTTCGAGATTTTCATAAATTTAAATTTCACACATAATTTGAATGCAATTATTTATAAAAGGTTCTTCGAGTTCAAGTTAATTACTTACAATTTTTTGTCAAATTTCTAGATTTCATTATACAGGGCCTTTAAAGTTCAAGTGTTTTTTTAATTTAAATTATATTTACATTTTGAATACCAACTGATTATGAAGGGTCTTTAGAATCGGAGTTTCCTTTTAAATCAAATTCAACATATTTTTTTAATAGAAATTCATAATACAAGTTTCAAATCTCGAGTGAATTTCATAAAGTTACATTAAGCTCATAATTCTGAATACGAACTCATTGTGAAGGGTCTTTAAGGTTCGAGTATCCTTTTTAAACTTAAATTAAATCTATATTTACAAAACGAACTGATTGCAAAGGGTCCTTAGAATTGGTGTTTCTTTTTCAAATTCAAATTCTAGTTGTTGTTTTGGATGAAAATGCATCAAAGAGGGTATTTCAGGTGCGGGTATTTTCCAGAGTATTTCAGTTTTGTTCTTTTTAATTCATATTCAATAGCTATTTGGAATTGAAATTCATTAAACAGGCTCCTCTAAATTCAAATGCATTTGTATACGTAAAATCTGCACATTTTTTGAATAAAAATCCATTATAGAGGATGCTTTCTCATCCAATTACCTTTTTAAATTCATACTCAGCTCAAATTGCCTCGGGCATTGGCTCAATCATCATTCGAATTAATTGCTGTGAATCTTTCAAATTTGTTCGTTTTCTTTTATACACTTCCTGTTTGCAATGATCCCACAAAAACCATCTGACATAGTAAGGTTAATAGACATTGGGGCTAACAGAATATGGAATTTCTTGATATCAACTTTTTGGAGAGCTTACGCTGAAATTCTGTCACAATTCATTGCTTTATGCGAAGAGTCTCTGTTGGAAGGAATAATTCATTCATAATCTTAAAATAATGATCTCCAGTCCCCGTATCAAATTCTTAGATTTGCTTGTACCACAGCAGCTGCCGCAGCGATAATTCTCTGCGCACGAGTTGTGGAATCTCAAACATATGGCTTTCTGGCGACAGTTCTGTGCTAGGAAAAATAACTCCCAAGCCGTAACACGGAATAGTAAACGAGTTTTGGCAAAAGTCAACTACCAACAGAAATACTTTCACGAACCGTACCTGAAGGCCGCTATCTTATGCCCAAACACCATTTTAAATAGAGAATCTCCCTCCCTACTGCTGTTGACTGGGTGAGCAAAGCATTGAAACAAATACAAAATACACTAAAATACTCGCAGTCAAAAGATAATTAAAAATCATTGCGCACAAAATTTGCTGGATTTAAGCCAAAAACATGAATTGGATGGACAATATTAAATACGACCAGGCGAACGAGAAGTGCAGGCGTTTGAGCAAACTAAAATTCGTTCACTAACTACCCATGCATACACTGACCAACACAAAAATACACAGACACGCCGAGAATGAAGTGATGTGTGGGCTTTGGATGGGAGAGATTTGTACACACTCGTTCACATATACTTACATGTACATACATATGTATATGTGATGAAAAGATGGCAAATAAGCATTGAAATAAAAAATGCAGTTGTTGAAATTGGACGCTTTCCGCTACGAGGCAAGGCGACAGGAAAATCATTTCCAAAACTGAATCCCATAAGCATTCCAGAAATGAGTAGGGTGAATAGTAGTAAGAAGGAGAGGCTATGTGGCTAGTAATAGGAGAGGGTATGGGAAATAAATAAGACATGGAAAGAATTTGGCGCTATGCGGTACAGTCCGATTTGTAGGCGCATTCCAGGGTTGCTACGAGAATTAGAGTAAGTATAGTTGGGCATGGTTTGCCATGTTGGCTCAACTAAATCATTTCATAAATAACTGAACTTATATAGATATGTACATTAGGGCGGGTAGATTTAATAATCGCTCATTGCTCTGTGAAAATCGTATTCTAGGGATCAAAATAAGAAACTTTGCCGAAGGAACCATACCTCTAAAATGAATTCTGATGCCCCCAATTTGGGTCGAACTTTTTAGTTTCTTTCCTCATGTAAAGGCCAAAAATGGTGATATTTTGAAATGATTGTATGGGGAACCTCCCAGGGGAGTTCCAGAGGGTGTGCCACTGGCATGGGTGGATCGGCCGTCCAAAGTTAGTGGGGGTCGGTCATACATTTGGACTCGGTTGGAGCACTCTAAATGGGTCAAACTGGGATTTTTCGTTCGACCCAAATTGGGGGACATCAGAGTTGCTTTTAGAGGTATGGATCCTACGGCAAAGTTTCTTATTTTGATCCCTAGAATACGATTTTCACAAAGCAATGAGGGATTTTTAAATCGACCCGCCCTAATGGATACCTAACGGACTCTGATCGATAAGGACACCTACCAAAATCGAGAGCGGCTTTGTTAATCTTAGAAGTTCCCTCGAGCGCCTCCGGTCTACCTGTGGCCAGAAGGATCTCGCGATCTCTCATGTTTCAGCACTAACCCAGTGCTCACTGAGTTGACGCGAAGCTCATCTTTCCAGGAGCAGCCCACAGGTTCTCAAGGAACCTCATCCTCTCATTTCGCGGTGAAACCGTATAGAGGGTAATAAAATATTGTAATAAATCGAAAATAGGTCGATAGAAAATGGATTGTGAATTAAAAATATAGTAGAATAATATCGTAAATTAACAACTAAAACAAATGCATCATGAACTTAAAAATTAATAACGGAAAAATTAAATCGATAAGAAAAAAGTAAGTCTATCAAAAATTAATTATAACTTTGAAAATTTGACATAATATAGTGAATCGGTAATGAAAAAAATAAATAAATAATTGTCGTGCACACTTCTGTTAGGCGTTTGGCCGAGCTCCTTCTCCTATTTGTAGAGTGCGTCTTGGTGACGTTACACAAATCGAGGGACCTACAGTTTTCAGCAGGCTCCACCATTTCATGGCAGTCTCGGATGGTAGTTATGCACTTACCCATTCGATCGCGGCGGAAAGTCTGCTGACAAAAAATTAAGTATTAGTGAGATAATCGATAAATTTGAATATTCTACAATATTAAAAATCGAAGCAAAACTAGTAAATCGTTAATAAAAACAATAAATCTTTAAAAAGGATTTATAAATTGAAGTTGTTTTCGGGCGCTAATACTTGTAAAATGATATAAAATGGGTTATTAATGGATGACGTATGAATTAAATGATCGATAACGAAAAAGCAAAAAAATAAATAAGTCTATGCAACAGGTTTTATTTTTTTTTTAAGTGAAAACTTCTTTAGAACCGTTGGGAGTGATTTGAGACTCGATGAAACGAAAAAGCGACACTACGACACTACACTCTTGGCTACGAAGCGTTATATGTTGATATACGTATATGTGTGGGGCTGCGTACTGCTGAGCCACGCTAGTATAGTGAGTATTGTAGTATGTATACTAGACTGCCTGTTACTTGCTTTCGTGTTTAGTTCAAGCGTCATACGTATGTATGTTTGTATGTATGTTAGTACGTATGTCTGCGCGCCTGCGTATTACGGAGCCACGGTGAGCGGGAAGGCATTATGTATACCTATACTACACTACCTAATACTAGCTTAGGCCAAGCGTCCTACAAATGTTTGTGTGTATGTTAGTACGTCTGTGTAATATACGCGTTACGACGCTCATAATAGCAACCGCGTGTGCTGTATTGCGTCCGTATTTTTATATTCGTAAATATTTTCATTTTTAAATATTTACCGCAATTGCAGGCGGTGTTGCAATATACCACAATCAAAATGACCACTGAATGCACAGCAACTATTGTAGAATCACTGTCTGTTCAGCTCTCTAAAGTGGGAGAAATATGTGCATGCGAAACCTGATTGACCAATGGAAAAACAGTTTTAATTGTGGCAATTTATATTTCACCGAATCAATCAATAAATAGCATCACTGAATTCATTCACGAAAATTTAATAAAGTATACACCAGAAGTATCGCGGATACTTAGAAAAGATTACGATAAAGTTCCAATGATTTTAAGTGGCGATTTTAATGTAAATTTTGCATTGGACACAGCGGTTCCTTTAATTGACTTTCTCAATACAACATTCAGTTTAAAAATGTGTAACAATCGCACTGAATCGACAACACGATCAAAAACAACAATTGACGCGGTATTTCAAAGATATGTTGACAACATCGAAAGCAAAGCATTTGTATCATATTTTAGCTTTCATAAGCCACTCGTATCATTTGTTGAAATTGAAAACATTGAGGATGAATAATAATAAAATGAAGAAAATAAAATATGAACTTTATAGCAATATTATAATGAACCTATAATTATCCCGCTCCTAATGCTGCTTTCGTCTCATTCTCTCTCAGTTTGTTTTACGGAAGGTTTCACTTCTATCGCGTCTAACCGTTAGACTGGTATTTATATTAATAAACTGATAATTAGTTGATTAAAAATGGATTATGAATTAAACAAATATTATCCTGGGCAACCGAATGGTAACCACTTGTAAACACACTCACACTCATCTATTAAAAACATTTTCCAGAAAAACGCTAATTGAGTGCTTATAATTTTCCTTTATCAGGCCTTTTTCTCATTTTTTAATCTGCCATTTTCCGTGGAATGTTGCTTTTGAATTCTGCGGGTGTGTGTAAATGCATATGCTTTGGTTCTTGTTGATGTGCACAGCGGCCTGTGATTTTGCCCAACTTGCTTTGCACACACGCAGAGTATCTTTGCAAAGGCATTGCTAATGATGTCTCGAGTTTTCTCATTTTACAATTTGCAGTCGACTTTATGATAGCTTAAAATTCGAATCAGCAAACAAATAAGCCAAACAAAAAGATTCACCATCCGAGATGCTTTTGCGAGTTGGCTAACAATATGGCAACCACTTGTCGATTCTTTTATTTTTTTCCGTTTTGTGTTTTTTTCCTCCCTCAGCCAAAGCCAAAATGCCACACATGGTCAATTCAGTCAAATACTTCTGAACAGCTATGCTACAACCAATATCAGCAAAAGTTGTGAATGCAAGTCTTTCGTTGGTTTTTGCTATTAGACTTCATAAAATTTGCAAATATTTTAGGTTAATGTGTAACCCAATTCGACCAGAATTTGTTGAAAATTTGCCAGACACAAAAGTCGAAAATTTCGCAAGTTTTCATTGCAATTGATTTGTTGGCATAACTTCAATGCATTTGTAGGGACATATGTGTGTGTGTGTGTGCCAATGTGTACGAGTATGCATGCAAAGTTCATTAAACATTTATGCCTTTTGCACAATTTAACTAAAACTATCGTTTCTAGCATTTATATTGTTGAAATAAAAATGTTTTCAACTCAATTGGTCAAATGTTCTCTTGCATGCGCAAAACGAGACAAATACTTTGGTAAAGTTATGCAATAACTATTAAGTAATTACATTACATGCTACAGTGGGCCCTGCTGCTACACAAAAGTGCATCCTTTATACTAAGAAAATATTTGTGAAAGGAAATCTAGAAAAACCCAGTTTGTATTTAGTCGGTTAGGTTGTAGTGGCAGCCCCGCTGTGTGACACACTGAGGCTCATAGCTCGTTGTGATGCCGCTTGGGGGACTTGAAAGAAGTGCATATGGAATATTCGAGAGATTCTAGGAGATGATGAAGTAAACCACGTTTACTAGAGCCGTTTATTAATAGCTGAACGTTTATTTCAGTTTAATAAAATTTCAATAGTATTGTTACCTGCAACTCATTTCTATTAAAGACGTTAGAGCGATTAACAGACGCCCTTACAAGGGAAAACTTGACACCGTCGCTACTCGCGAGTTCACAACATGCATACTTTAAAGGTAGATCCACAGACAGCATCCATAGACAGCATTAAATTCACTAGTTTCAGAGATAGAGAAATCAATAGAGAGTAAAAAGTATTCTCTGGTAGCCTTCCTAGACATAGATGGCGCATTCAACAACATCCTACAGTAGGCCATAACAAGCGCAATGACTGATTTAGGTGTCGCCGAGGGCCTTGTGAAACTTACAGAACAGTAGCTACTAGGCAGGTTCGTAATTTCGACGTTGGGACCCTCGACGATACGCAAATCCGTCAAGAGAGCCACCCCTAAGGCGGTGTACTTTCTACTCAGCTGTGGATTCTAGCAATGAATCAATTGTTGAAGAATCTAGAGGAAAGGAGGATACACGTACTGGCCTAGGCCGACGATGTTGTAATATTAATAAGAGGGAAATTCCCAGATACCCTCTGCAACATAATGCAAAATGCTTTGAACGATGTAATCCGGTGGGCTGCATCGAGTGGTCTTGGGATAAATCCCAACAAAACAGAACTAATCATGTTCACCAGAAAATACAGTCTACCTGCTCTAAACCCCTCTACCCTTGAGGGAATCACACTGTCAATAAGAGAAGGGGCAAGCTACCTAGGACTAGTATTAGATGGGAAGCTGTCGTGGAAACATACGATTAATGATAAAGTAAAAAAACAGCCACAGCACTCTATACATGCAAAAGAATCGTGGGGGCAAAATGGGGCCTAACCCCAAAATGAGTACACTGGCTATATACAGCAGCGGTAAGGCCTATCATGACATACGGTGTCTTAGTCTGGTGGCCAACACTCGATTAAAGAACAACAGTAAAATGCCTAGAAAGTATTCAAAGGGGTGCTAGTATTTGCATAAGCGGGGCACTAAAGACTACGCCCACGGCAACGATAAATGTCATGCTGCACCTATTACCGATTGAGGCCTTCAGCAAACAGCTGGCAGCGAAATCGGCACTTAGGTTAAGAGATTCTTCTAACTTAGCCATTAACAGAAGAGGTCACGCAAGAATACTAGACGAATACCCCTTCCTATATCAAACGACAGACTTTTGTAGCTCATAGAGTCGCATTAAACACAACTTTCCCAACGAGGGAAGATTGGGACAATGGGGTAAGGGACAATGGAAGCGGAATCAGCATCTATACTGATGGTTCTAAGCTAAATGATCAAATAGGCGGAGACCTGCATTCTGAAGGAATGAATCCCAACATCTCATTCCGGTTACAGGATCACTACAGCGTATTTCAAGCTGAAATATTGGCTGTCAGAGAAGGCCTACTAGCCCTAAATAAAAGTGTCCTTACAAAAAGAGGTATAAACATATATTCAGATAGTCAATCGGCACTGAAAGCTTTAAAATCGCCTAATATTAACTCGAAGACAGTAAAAGAATGTATCGACATTTTGACAGAACTATCTCAGTACTTTGTAATAAACCTGCTCTGGGTGCCGGGGTATGGAGACATAGAAGGCAACTGCAAAGCAAATGAACTGGCGAGATTGGGTAACACATTACCGATCCAACCAAACAACGCGAACATACCTTTAGCAACTTGCAAGATGCTTATAGATAAACATATCAGTGCTGCCAACAGGCAATGGTCTCACTCCCTGACCTGTGCAACTAGTAGAATGACGTGGCCGGAATGGAACATCGGCCGCACAAACCAACTATTGAAACTAAACAGGAAAAACATGAGAAATCTTTTCGGGGTCCTAACAGGGCATTGTCTGATTGGCAGGCATGCAAGCAGACTTGGAGTGCCCTGTAACGACTATTGCAGAAGCTGTAACGACATTGAAGAAGAAGAGACTATAGAACACTTTCTATGCGGATGCATGGCTCTGGATAGAAGAAGGTTCAATATTTTAGGAAAAAGATCCCTGAATAACTTGGCAGAAGTAGCCAATATAAAAATAACAAGTCTTGTTAGATAGATCAAAGCCACAGGTTGGTTGACTGAGTATAATGTAGAGTGAGGAGAGGGGCCACCCCCGGTGGTATCACAATGGGCCTACAGAAGGCCTAGGCGTGCCAAACGACAACCACTATACCTACCTACCTACCTACCTGCAACTCCATTGTAATCCTTTGCACTTTGTCTCGGCCTCAATTCATGCTCTGCCAACAAAAATGTAAAATAAAAGTTGTACTTGTAAAAGTTGTACTCTATTGTATATAGGGAATCATATATTCCATGGCCAGATATGTCCTTAAGGCTCTCCTTTTAAATCACTTATCGCGTCCATTTGTTTGAAAAATCGCCAAACTTTTCTGCTTTCGTGAGTTTCTACAGGGTATATAATACAAGAAGCAGAAAGTGTGCTATTGGAACGATAAATACTATTTCATAGGACATATCAAACACAATATCTGGTTTATTTTTTAGAAAATGGAAAACTGCTTATATCTAAGTTCGACAGCCCTTAATGAGGAAGAAAAGAGTCAACATTGTATGCAATAATATAAATAAAACGCAAACTTTTAGAAACCTCAAACTTGCACTTTATTAGAAAAGAATTTAATCAACCATAAAACTGCATATCCAGAAGTTTTCTAAAGGGGCTGATTAAAAATTTTAAAATTTTGCGTATCATTTATTTAAATCTGTTTAGTTTTTATGCATTTTTAACAAAATTTAAAACGTTGTTTAATAAAGAGTTTGTTTCACAATGAACTGCATTTTTTATTAAAAAATAGCGAAACAAATTGTGCACGAAAAATATTGGGAATGTTGTGCTTTGTCCTGCCATAAGTTCTGTTACAATTATGCATACATATACACTTGAAATTATAACACTTTTTTAATGAAGTTAGTTTTATTTCATCATGAAAATATCAAAGAAATAAATTTTCAATTTTCATTCGAAACGATCATCATTTGCTTCTACGCAAACCTTCAAACCATTAGGCCATTCAGCTATTGCAGCACCACGCACGGCTTCCATGGATATTGACGTCGCTGCTAGAACCAAAGATTCTTTGACACTCTCCGAATTTCTGTGAGGTCTTCGACAGGCCATGTGCTCCAATTTTGACCATAAACTGTAGGACAATGGATTCAGATCTGGACTTCCAGATGGTTAACCTTCTGCGGCCATGTACCCGGGAGTATTGGTTTTTAGCCACTGCTAGGTGGTTTCTGCCTTGCGGGCTAGAGCGGAATCTTGCTGGAAGATCCGTCGCTCACTATCGAAGAGAGTACTGCTCAAATGCATCACGATGCCTTCCTCCTCCATCCGCCTGGTACACTTTTGCACCGGTCTTAACACCTTTTTCGCAGAAATGAAGAGATGTAACGCCTTTACAAGACACTCCCCACCAAACCAGTTCGGAGGCTGGATGGTAGCCACGCTGAATCCTTGGAACAATGGTTTTTTGCGTCTTTAGAAGTTTTAGCATAAATTTTGTCGTTTTGATTATTAAAAGCTCCTTCAACAGTGAAAATTTATAAAAATAATGTTTTCATGGGGGTTGACCGCGTTTCACCCAAGAAGCTGCCTGAATCTGTCTAGTCGAATTTTCTTCAACTGCTCGTGTTTTAATGAATCTTTAATATCAGCCACATACTTCTAGACAAGTTCTTAAAAATTTGCGAGAGTGCTAAAACTTTTTAGTGCAAACAATAACATATCAACACACTGTGGCGCAATAATATCTAACGACACGGAATGCATGCGGGGACTAAACTTGAGTGCGAAAATATTTACGTGTACTCGTACAAGAAAATTTATTTTGACAAGTTGAATGACTTCACAAACTTGGTGTAGTTTGTATAAGTAGCGGGAGGAAAAGTTTGAAAGAAAATCGCCAAGTAAAGACAGAAGTTAAACTACGTTCTTATTTTTGCCAAAAAACTGCAAAAAAACCAAAGATAAAGAAAAATGCTAAGAAACTCAAATATAAATAGCGCAAGTGCTGTTTAACTGTTGTTGCAAAAGCATGCAACGAAAATGGGTTTGGCAAGATTTCATTTGGATAATAATGGGCAACATCAAAAGTTTTTAAATGCAGTAATTACTTAATCTTCATTGAGTACTGCAAGAGTACTTTGTGCGCGTCGTATGTATTTTAAAGCAATTACAGTTTTAGTGCAAGAAAATCATAATATAAATAAGCATGTTTTAATTAAAAACCGTATTCTGTTACATGCTTCTTGTTAATCTTTTATTGTATTTTATTATTTTTTTTTATTTTTTTTTATTTAAGCGCACTTAAGCCGACACATATCGCGTATTTGATTGACAGACTCACAGTTGAAACTGCTGCGGCATTTGTGGTTGTCCAGATGCGCCGCTAAGCTTAGCGTAATTACAGTTACAGCGCTACAGAGCACATACAAACACATTTGCAATTACATGGGTGTGCATGAGTACAAATGATTTCGCGTACATACAAAGGCATTGGCTGTGCCTGCAGGGAAAACCTTGAAGCAATGAAATTAGAATTAGTACGCTTTCACCAGCTGTGAAACTCATTAGGTGGCATAAGTGGAGGATCTATCGTTTGACAACCGCTTTACGCATACATATGCATATCTGATACGATTTTTCACATACCTATTGCGCGTGGGCTCAAACATTTCAGTGAGCATCTTTGAAATCCGATATATTTAGATTTTCAATTTTCAGACCTTCGCAACCAATGCTTTAAGTTTGTGTTAAAATATTGGCTTTCAGATTGAAGCCGCAGCAAGAACACGGGTTTATAAGTGGTATACGGCTTTTGCAGAGGGCCGAGAAATCGTGGAAGCTTTGCCCCGATCAAGGAAATAGTACTGGAAAACCATCATTTAGGTTTGAGGGAGGTAGTTCGTTACCTTAGTGTGTCTCACGAATCAATTCGCAATATTTTACACCATCAATTGGGAATGAGACGAGTGCCTGCTTGATTTGTTCCAAGAGAGTTGAATTTCTTTCAAAAAATTCATCAGAAGAAGGTGGCTGAAGACATGCTTGAGCAAGTGAACTCGGACCCAATGTTTATCCAGTGCATCATAATATTCTGAACACTTTTTTGATCAAAACCTTACAAATATCATCGAAAAACCACCGTGTTTACCGCGTTTAGCCCTCTGTGACTTTGTCATTTTCCCAAAACTTAAATTGCCACTCCACGGACGCCGCTTTGACTCGATAGAGGCCATTAAGGAGAATGCGAGGAAGTAGCTGAAGAAGACCTCTTCATGCGCGTTTAAAGGATACTTTTATGACTAGAATAATCGTTGGCATATGTGTATTGCTTTGAATGGACACTATTTTGAAGGCAACAAAATAAATTTTGCTGATTAAACAATTATTTTCCGTTTTATTGAACAATTCCCTGTACTTTTTTGATAGAGGGTATTCGTGGATCTAGCACTGCGACCTGAATTCAGTGTGATTCTCTTAGCTCAACTCACTAAATAAATTGTAGTATTTGCTCACTTGCACGTAAGGCCAAGAAATAGGATTTAAAGAATTGGGGAGGGGCAGGTGGTGTAAGAATTCATTACTTCATAGCAAACTTCTCAGATATTTTATGAACTTTAGTAGTGTGGAAAGAGGAAAGTGTGAAGAAAGCCAATAACGCCCTATGAGCATGTCAAAGGATATTTAGGGCAACCTGCGGTAAATCCATCTTTTTGATGTACTGATGCTACACAGCATCGGTCAGACCATTAATACTCTATGGCAGGGGTGGGCAAATACTTTAAAGCGCGGGCCAAAATGAAATTTTCAAAATGTCTCCCGGGCCGGAGGACTATACCGCATATGCTTTGCACAAGCGGATGTTTTGGATGGAGTTTTTTCCCTGCCAATTTTTTTTTTCACAAAAACACTAAGTATCATTTCAATTTGAATAAAATATGTCACGTAATTTTTAAAGAAATATTTTTATAAATAAATGCCTATTAGATAAACCAGTCAATGAAACATTTTATTTTGTTACTTATTTATGTCTTAATGATACAAATTATTTTATATTGACACATAGTTATTACAATTTAACATTTATATTGCATTTCGTTAATATAATAGTAAATAGAGTTCAAAAAAGAAAAGAAATACATCAAACGGTAAAATAAATATTTAAAGTTAATGCGAAACGTGAAATCTCGAATGTTCATCTGACATTATTTCTTCAAAATTGGGTTCCAAATCACTTGCAGCAATCCTTAATACCGAGTGTAGATTTTCGTCAGTAATTTGTGATCGATATTTATTTTTCGTGGAAACCATTAAAGAAAAAGTTCTTTCACAAATATATGTCGAACCAAATAAAACAAGGTATTTTTGAACATAGTTCAAAAAATGTTTGAAATGTTCATCATTCAAAGCGCCATAGAAAGCACTCAATTCGTTTGAGTGAAAGTTTTCTTTTAGTAAAATATTTGATTGTAAGTCAATTAGTTCTAGTTGAATTTCAACAGGGGCTTCTTGCACATCGAAATTGAAAGGTTGGCTAATTAATGATAAAGGTTTTTCAATATTTCAATTAAGTGCTTCTTCATTGATGTGGTTTATTAGTCTTTCTTTATGGGCAACTGCAATCTTTGCGATTTCAGTGTTGATGGAGTTTATTTTAAGGTCGCGCTCAATGTCGGAACTTCTGCAGTATCATGGTGCTTTGGAAGTGTTGGATTTGGTTTTTCGTACTTTGACTGGCGCACCCCCATAGCTGCGCACCATAACTCCATACTGGCCTTAGTATCTGCTTGTAAGTTAACAGCTTGTTTTCTATCGTGAGAGCTGTTCTGCTACCCATGAGCCACTGCATGTTTTTGAGTTTGATGTCCAATTCTTGCCTCTTTTTCTTGACATGCTCTTTCCATCGAAGTATGCAGTCAAGTGTCATACCTAGGTACTTCGCATAGTTTGAGTATGGGACCTGTTGATCATCTATGTATAGTGGTATATGTTGTATTTTAGTGTTTGTGAAAACTACGTGTACAGATTTTGTTTGTTTAAGTTAAATTTTGCATGTATTAGTCCACTGGCAGATCTTATTTAACGCAGTTTGTAATGTGGCTGTCGATTCGTTTTCAGTTTCACCAACTGCAATCAAGGCGGTGTCATCTGCATACGTTGCTGTGACGTAATTACGATCAGACGGTAGGTCATGTGTAAAGGTAAGCTACAGCAGAAGCCCGAGAACGCTGCCTTGAGGTACTCCTGCATTTATTTGTCGAAGACTTGAAAAAGCATCATCTTGCTTGACTCGAAAATAGCGATCTGATAAGTACGACTCCAAGATTTCGTAGTATTGCTTAGGAAGTATTAATTTTAGTTCAAAAAGCAAACCTGTGTATACATACTTTTTTATTTTCGAGTGCTTTTTCTATTTCGTGCGTGATCCTGTGTACCTGGTCGATTGTAGAATGTTTACTTCGAAAACCTAACTGATGTGTTGGAATCATTTTTTTTCGTTCTATTATTTTATTGAGTCTTTTAATCAACAGCTTTTCAAACAGCTTTGAGATCACTGGTGGGAGTGATATAGGTCTATACGATGAAACTTCGTGTCCAGGTTTGCCTGGTTTTTGGAGCATAATAACCTCCGCAGTTTTCCAGAGAATAGGAACGTAATGAAACTTAAAAGATGCATTCATTATGCTAGTGAGAATTTGGATGCTTTTAGGTGGAAGCTGCTTGAGTATTTCTGCAGTGATTATATCGAAACCAGGGAATTTTTTTTTGTAGCATTTTAATTTCTCTTTTTAGTTCGGCGCTCGTGACTCGTGGAATTTCTTCAAACTCTTGGAGCACGGATGTAGACAGGTTTTCTGATAGTTCTGCTTTCCTAGTGCGCCGATTTTAGATTATAAAGGATTATTGAATGTACGTGGCTGCCATTCGTATTCTGAATCGACGCAGACGATCACAAACCTTCGAGTGTATTTCTGTATTGAATAAGCTTCACATAAAAAAAACCATTTGCTATTCAGAGGTGGCACAAACTTGCAAGTCCCTTCATTTATAAAACAACAGCAAAGGTGCACCCAACTCTATGTTTACACGGTAGATACGATCCTTAGAAACGCGTACAAAAAATCGTATAAAAAAATGTATGCGATGTAAGGTAAATATGGAGATATATCCCACAACTTTAAGAAATCGTGTAAGATGAAAAAACTCTAAATATGTTCCCAAAAAAATGGGCAAAGGGAGTAATAATAAATAATAATGAGTAAGTTTTTATAAAACAAAAACTATTCCTTTTTAGTGTCAATTGGTACACAGTGAAAATTCGGTATGCAAGTATAAATTACTTAGAAATTCAAATTCAGTTAAGAAAAAAATCAATTTAGCAACTATTCATCGCTACTTGAAAACAAGCGCGCCAGTTGATTATGGGCGGGACCCAAAATGTGAGACACTAGACAGATATGTTGAGCCCATCTCAGGTTTTATTCAAATTATTAACGGCTCCTGTTGTTTTCTTTCTTTCGTTGTAAAAAAGTCTGTTATTACGAAAGTGGCGCACTTTGTCGGAAAATACGGTATGAAAAAGGTAGTGAGCGCTGAATACCAGCACTGGCACTGTCAAAAGGTAGTATCGCTGTCTAAACTCTTATTTCTTCGGATGTCCAACAAACTTGGTGTCGGCCGCCTTCCACAGTATTCTATTACGAGTACTTATTAGCGAGGCGAATCAGTTTCACCACATTGAGAATTAGATAGAAGCATTTAAATTCAAACTGGTGCTGTCACAGTATGCCTCTTTGCCTGATTTCCAGAAAAAAATATACCAACATAAGGAAGTGAATATAACTTTCACTTTTGTGCAATTGATTTTTGCCAATAACTGCTAAAAGACATATAAAACAGCTTTTTTGCCTATTTGTCGAAAATACTTCTTAGGAAAAATAAACGAATTTCATTTTCGTGTTTAGTGCCCCAAATCAGTCTAAACAACAGTTTTTTCTTGCAAACTTATGTTATTTACCGTTAGAAACACTTAGGCAAATTGTAGTTTGGTAGGTCCTTTGGGCTAGCTTTACCTCTCGACCATTTCGCTGATTGTGGCGTTCCGTGCGCTGTTACCATAGGCTTGTGACGTGGGTCGTTTAGTTTGGCTCTTCTTTGTTCCGCCTCCAGTTCCTTAGTTATTTCCGTGTGACAGCGCTTCCTCACCTCACCATGTACATTGTGGAATGGGAATTAGTTCGTCGATCTCTGTTCCGAGTTTGACAACTAACTGGGCTAGTATATCCTCATGTGGTAATTTTGAGGTGCAACCAACATCGACATTTGACGGATTCTTGTCATTTGTCACTGGTATGGTGATCAATCTGGTTGAGCTCCTACCGCACAGTGTGGTGGCCGCCTTAGACACCGTAATGCGGTGCTGCTGAGGAGTGGTAGCAGTTGTGGGGGTGCCAATTGAGGCAGACGCTGCTGGTTCAGTCGTTGCATTAGTATGTGGCGAATATTGCATAAACGAACTTTTCCGGAAAACATTGACTTTTTCTGTTGTGGTTGCTGCTGGTGAATTTGTTGTAAATTTGTTTTTTAATGTGTCCATTCTGTAAGGGTCCTAACTTAAGACCGCTATCTCTACTCGTGTTCGTAGTTTCCTTAAGGCTCCATGATTATCTATGCAAGCAGTGAGATCATGCGAGGGTTCACCCTGACCCTTATGGGGTCCAGAGTTCAGAGCCAAGCCCCAACCGGAACAAATAGGGAGTCGTCTCAACCTAATCTACATAGCATAGTCCAAGGCAACGAGTATTGAACGTATCCTAAGACCTTCCAGGTTTTATTAGGGCGGAGAGTTTGCAATTCTTTCGGAAAGCCATTTCTACGGTGTTTCAAGCCACATACTCAAGTAACAGGGAGTTGCAAGCCCAGCCCAGGTTTCTCATTTCCAAATATGTCCAGTATTTCAAAGTCAGAATGTTACTGGTCTTCATTCTGATGACTCGCCAGCCAGATTTCGCGTAAGTTACAGCCGCTCCTAACCTGGAGATAGACGCTGACCACGGAAGCCGCTCACTGTGAGTCAAACGCTCCTGGGGTTTTGTATAGTTCGCCATACCGTTGTATGGTGAAGAGGATACTTATATTATAGAGGCGGTATCTGTGCGCCTCTGTCACCGGAGTATCCTCGGATTTGCTGGCTTTTATATCGTTTCTTCGATTTCGGTTGCTCCTATCGGTGTTTGTCTGCACTACCAAGATTGCGTAGTTTCCTTCTGGCTAAGCCTTCACACTCACATACGAGGTGTCTGATTGTTTCCTCTTATTTCGTGTTAAAACAGCTTCTACAAAAATCATAGTATGGGAGCGAATAGCAAAACGCAAACTACTACAAAAACACCCTCTATATTATATGTGGATAAAAAGCGCCATACAAACAAATCTACTTACCATTGAAAATCTAACTATAGCAGCATTGGGATTCGTGCAGTGATTCTAGTAACAAATGTTGCACAAGCAGCAAACAATCCCCAACGCCTAACTACAAAACTAAGCTCGAGTGCATTATAAAAAAAACAGAGTGATACATGCAACCTTGAGAGGCGCTGGCAGTGCTGTTTTTCCGATTCGAGATATTTTTCATACAAATGTAGAGTCTTAAAATTGTATGCAGCCTTCGAGTGGCAGATGGTTTTCGATGAGCTAATTTTGCAAGAGTGCAATTCACGCTGAAGATTAAAATGGCCTTTTAAGGAAAATATTTTACGTATTTAATTTCTTTTTCATTCATTACATATTTGGATATTGAGCTCACAACTTTCAGATCAACAACCAATAAATCAATGCCATGCATACACGGCCACGACGCTCGCCACTAGTGGCTATAAAATTGTATAAAAAGGCGAGTGGTATATTAGTGTGTGCGCACATACATATTAATAGATGGAAAGTGCTTAGAGCAAAAGAGTGAAAATAGTGTGCAAAGGTGTGCAAATTACTGCAGATATATGAGAGTGAGTCAATTGTGGTCACCCATATTTGCCACACAACTGTGCTGGAAGTCATAATAAAATGGCAAATACTCGTAGACTTGAGTAGTGAAGTGAATTGAAATTCTCTATTAACTGTTATGGTTAGCCAATGTGTTTAACAAGCGATTGAAATTAGCGTTTTACTCATGAGTGGGGACAAATGTATTCGTTCTACGTACATGTGACTAATTGTAATACCGTAGTGTCTGTACAATGAAGAAGAAGGGAATGTGAGGATTATTATTAACCTACGTGGGTAGGTGAAATGATTGAAGTGCCAGTCTGACACTCGTCAAGTAGCACC
>JAYXIM010040583.1:0-105972 GCA_037575425.1 Anastrepha fraterculus
TTTGAGAGTGTTTCATATTCCAAACATTTGTGACAGAGTGACCATATTCCTTTAATGCTAGTTTGATTTCTTCGGGTTCAACTGACGGATGCATATTTCTTAAAATTACTTTAAAACTTCTTTCATTTTTTGGTTTGTATGTGTAAAACTCTGTCTTCTTACCTTCAAGCAATTTAACTATGTTAGTGAATGCTTCCGGTGTTTTTGGCTGGATTTTTACGCGATTTGACCCAATGACTCTTAATTCGTAGTTATTACTTTCAAATTCGTTGAGCGTGCTTAATAACGGGTGAATATTCTCGACTCTGTCTACGAAGATTGGAGGAGGTTTGAGAGGTTTTTCCTTTTCAGGTGTTTTATCTGCTTTTGATTCGTTGTTATCATCCATTGAAAGAGCATCGAATTTGTTTTCATTACTTAGCCAATAGCTAAGTTTTTGTTGCTTTGCTTTGCTTACATATAAGCTAAAATATTTCGGAAAATATTGAGATTTAGCTGCCTGAATCCACCTTAAAATAGCTATAAAAAGCGATTTTTTATAAATTAAAATCATCATCATCAAGTACTGATTACTGCTCAGAGTGAGCTTTAGCTTCATCCACAATCCTCTTTCAATCTGCACGGTTCATAGCAATAGATCTCCAGCTCCTTACTCTTAGCTTTTTCAGCTCGGTATTGACTTGGTCAAGCCAGGTTAACCTTGGACGTCCTCAAGCTCGGGTCGTTAGACAATGCGTTGTTAAAACAAAAATTTGGAGGCGGCCAAACACTCTTCGGAGCACTTTTCGTTTGAAAAGCCTTAAACCCCATTCGTCTTTGCTTGTCAATGTCCAGCACTCGCAGCCGTAGCACAGCACCGGCACTATTATTGACTGGTAGAGGTAGAGTTTATATTCACTCGTTAGCAGTTTGGACTTCAGCAATTTTGTGTGGGCGTAATATGCTTTGTTTCCTGCCATTATTCTGACTTGTATTGTGTCGTAGCTACTGTTAATACACACAAATAGTTGAAGTGTTGAACGCCTTCAAAGATAAATGTTCCGATTTTGATGTTTTCAGGACTTCATTTTTCTTCGCTGCGGAGACCCGCAGATATTTAGTTTTGCCTTCATTTATTCTAAGGCCTACTGCTTTTGCACGACATTCAATATTACAGAAGTTTCAATGAGATACCTTTTGCTCCCTGCCACTATTGCGATGTCGTCCGTATACGCGATTGTTATTCCTGAGCGATTATGAAGGTTTCCAAATTTCACTTCGTTTTTTATCGCATAGTGAAGAAGGAGATTAAGTACAGATGAGCAAAGCGCGTCACCTTCATTAACGCCACACGAAATTTCAAAGGGATTTGTCACTGTTTGTTGTACAACATTTTTCAGTAGTGTTAATCAGAGTTGCCATGACCAGCTGAATAAGTTTGTCGCTGATACCCAAGTTGGAGAGCGCTTCTGGGATTTTGTTTTTCAGAACACTGTCAAAAGCTTGCTTGAAATCGACGAACAGGATGTATACGTCTAAGTTGCATTCATAGCATTTTTAAAGATTTCGCTTTAGCATAAAGATTTGGTCTGTTTGGCGAAATCCGCCTTGGTATTCATCCAAGATTATTTCTGCTGCCGCATTTAGCTGGGAAGCGAGGATTTCAAGGGAAGATTTTGTATGTGGAATTTAGGAGAGTGATTCCACGGTAGTTTTCACAGTTCAATTCGTCTCCCGTTTTGTGAATAGGATTTACCAACCCTACACGCCCAACAGCCTCGATGCCACGATTCTTCAAAAGAAGTGCAGTAGAACTTGGCGTCCGTTCTCCTCTATGGTGATGCTATCTTCTCCAGGAGGCTTAGTGGTGCTCATATGAGTAATGGATTCCGGCTCTAATGCATTCTTGTCGGGTGTAAAGCTTATGAGAAATGATGCGCTTGTTGTAACGGCGTTATATAGATCTGAAAGGAATTCTTTGCGGCGTTCGATATCGCTGCTTTCCTCAGATAATATAACTCATAATATAACTGCATTTTTATCCTTACAGATGTTAATGCGAGGCAGGAAGTCTTTTGTTTGTTGTTTCACACACTTGTAGAATTTTTTAATGTCATTGTTGTGATAAAATTAAAACAGTTTTTAAAAATATCTTTCCAAGAAATAACCTTAGGTAATGGACGGGCTTAAGTTCATGTCAGCATACAAATTTCTTAAAATTGGTCCAACGAAATCAAAATAATGGTACTTTTTATGATATTTCTGACTTGTTTTTGGAAGATAAATTTAAGGGAAGCTTGAATAACTCAACCAAATTTTGACTGATTTAGACTACCCAGGTATCACTGGAAAACCAACCTATTCATGGTAATTTTAAATTTATTTGTTTTTACTAAATGTGATTATTTCGATTCTGTTAATACGATTTTTTAGCGTATGAGGGTGGGTCACAAAATTTTAAAGTACTGAATATATATAAATATATATAATATAATTGGCACGTAAACCCTTTTTGGGTGTTTGGCCGAGCTCCTCCTCCTATTTGTGGTGTGCATCTTGATGTTGTTCCACAAATGGTGGGACAGTTTTAAGCCGACTCCGAACGGCAAATATTTTTATGAGGAGCTTTTTCATGGCAGAAATACACTCGGAGGTTTGCCATTCCCTGCCGAAGGGCGACCGCTATTAGAAAAATGTTTTTGCTTAATTTTGGTGTTTCACCGAGATTCGAACCTACGTTCTCGTTGTGAATTCCGAATGGTAGTCACGCACCAAACCAATCGGCTACGGCGGCCGAAAGTACTGAATACGGAGCACTAAATTATGAAATTTTAAACCAAATGTTTTTAAGAAGTTGGGTCATATGTAAAACATGTAAGTTCTTTTTATCGAAGTTAGCGTCTGAATACGAGATATGCGTTTTTAAAGTATTAAAATTAGAATTTTTGTAAACAATTTTTTATTTATTTTTTAATTACTTACAAGGTAGGTAGGTAAATGCAATGTGAAGTCCAAAAAAAACAAGGCTGGCGTCATAAAAATGTTTTTGATAGAGCCATCTTTTTAATGAGTTAGTGGGTTGGAAGTTACATCGTTAGCTGACTTCCAGTGAAACCTTGAGGGCATTTGGTTCAGTGGAAAAGAAGTTGTTGCGTCTAAAGTGTCAGTATGTTTGTGTCGTCGGTACAAAAATGAGTTTCGAACAAAGAGCTAATATGAAACTTTGTTTTAAAAACCGAAACATTTGAATTGATGAAAAAAGTTTATGGCGATGATTGTCTATCTCGTGCCCGAGTTCATGAGTGGTTCACACGTTTCAGAGATGGTTGTGAGAACATAAATGGCAATGAGCATACGGACCGCCCAAAGCAGTAATCAACGAAAACTCCATCGAAATTGTTCGTAAATTTATCAAAAATGAACCGAAACCATCGCAGTGATTCATGTAATCGGAGTTGAATATCTTCAAAACATTGATTTATCGCATTTTAACTGATCATTTGGACTTACCAAAGGTCTGTGCATGTTTCATTCCGTTAACTAAGAACCAAAAATTGCTCAGAATTCAACATTCGAAAGACCTCATTAAAGAGGCGACATTGTAACTGGTGATGAAACGAGGTGTTTTCAACATGAAGTGCAAACTAAGCGTCACAGTGCCGAATGAAGGCCCCAGACGAGCCACTACCACCACAGTCGCGTTTGGAGAAGTAAAAAATCAAGTCGATGCTCATTTGTTTTTATGATTGCAAGGGAATTGTCCACAAGAAGTTCGTGCCAATGGGCCAAACTGTAAATGCAATTTTCTATCGTGTTGTTTTGAAGTGCTTGTTGCTTCGCATTCGTCGAATTCGCTCTGAATATCGCGAAGAAGGAAGCTGTCGCTTATTGTATGATAATGCACCATTTCATCGATCCACTCTTGTGACTGATTTTTTGACTTGAAATCGCATTTTAACCATCAATCACTCACCGTATTTGCCCGATATGGCTCCCTGTGAATTCTACCTATTCGGAAAATTGCATTTGGCCATGAAAGGAAAACGTTTTGCGTCTATAGAGGCCATCCAAAAGGCTTGTACCGACATCCTGAAAGACATTCCGTTTAATGAGCTGAAAGACTCTTTCGAAGAGCTTTTATATCGGGAAAACTGTGTACCGAGGCCAGAGTGGCCTATTTGGAAAACTGAACTCGAAGTTATCAAAACAAAGCTCCTGTCATTTCTACCTTAGCTCAGTCTTGTTTATTTTGGACTTCATCTTGTAGAAGTAGCAGTCGGTCTTTATGTCAACTAACTTAGACCGCTACCGATCGATTGTGATACCATAGTAGCAATTTTCCTGTTACTCCTTGTTACACCATTTTGTTTTGAGCACAAACCCTCTGCTCTGGCTGACACTTATATCTCTAAAGGCCATCAGTATCATTCAAATACGATTATTCAAAGTATCTAAACCTATTAGCATGTCACGCGGGACAGTCAAAAAGAAGATGACTGACAGACTTTTCCTTTTCATCATTCATGTGGCTTCTGCAATAATCGACATGCGGTATATTCAGTATTTCAGCGTGTTGATGTAGGAGAGAGTGGCCTTGATCAAAGTAACTAACATAGAGACGTTTTTCCTTGACGGATTAATTAGCGCCTTTGAGTGCCTGACGTCCCATTTTTTTGTCAGATTATTAACCCACTTCGTGCTCGCTGAAGTGACAATGCTACTTGCATCACACAGTTTGTAGGTTCAGAGGGGTATACCCACAATCTTCATATCAAGGGGGAGGCGGGTAGTACTGCCCTCTTTCACTAATTTGTCGACCTTACGATTCCCTGGCATGCGTCTATGCCCTAGCACACATATCAAATGGATGCGGAAATATTCCGCCACCTCGCTAAGAGATGCCCGGAGTTTGCGAGCAATCATAGAATTAGTGACTACTCCACCAAGAGATTCAATCGCCACTTGGCTATCGGAGTAGATATAGACTTTTATGAAGGTAGTCTATTTCTCCCTAACCATACAGCTACCTCATTACTGGGTAGAATTTCAATTTGAAATACGCTACAGTGATTAGGAAAACGACTTTCCTATGCGTATGAATATAGTAAATAGTAGTTATTTACAAACAATAATTAAAAACATAAATTAACATAAGTCTCTTTTCGGACTTCGAATGCCCATGTCTTGATTTCAAGCTATTTGCGACTCGATCTCTTAAAAAAATTGGTCAGCTGCTGTTCCGAAAAAATTTGTATTTTTCTATATCGTTTTATTTATTAACAAAAAAATTATATTTTATTATATTTATTTTACAGTTTTTGCAGGCATAAAGGGTGGTTAAGTACCAAGGGCCGGTGTTGACTGTTGAATAAAATACAATTTTTTTAGAAAATTATTGTCATTTCTCTTTACTATGATAATATTGGTATGGCCTCGGCGGCACACCTCCATCTGATGGCCTAAATTTTCGATGACGCTGAGGTATAATTGAGGTTCTATGCCGTTAATGTGCCGAATCATCTCATCCTTTAGCTCTTGAATTGTTGCTGGCTTATCGACGTACACCTTTTCTTTCAAATAACCCCAAAGAAAGAAGTCCAACGGTGTCAAATCACATGATCTTGGCGGCCAATTGACATCACCGCGAAGTGAGATTATTCGGCCATCAAATTTTTCGCGCAAAAGAGCCATTGTTTCGTTAGCTGTGTGACAAGTGGCACCGTCTTGTTCTAACCACATATCATCCACATCCATATCTTCTAATTCGGGCCATAAAAAGTTCGTCATCATCTCACGATAGCGAACACTATTCACATTAACTGCCTGACCGGCCTCATTTTGGAAAAAAATACGGCCCAATGATGCCGCCGGTCCATAAACCGCACCACTCGGCAATCACTCTTGGATTATCATTCACCCAAATGCGGCAATTGTGCTTATTGATGAATCCACTGAGGTGAAAATGTGCCGAAGCTGAAAAATCACGAAATGCGCGATATGCATTTTGATTTGAGCGCCCATTTTCATAATAAGCCTGAATAACTTTGCTCGATTGTGTAACTTTCCATGGTTCAAATTGAGTTAGTCTAAAATTGAAAAATGTCAAACGAAATGCAAAAACAGCTTGGCGTGATTCACATTCAACATGGGCTCTTGAAATTTAACCACCCTTTATAAAGGATTTATTTTTTTTTATTTTTTAATAAGTAAAATTACGATAAAATCGCAAGTGATTCCAAAATAAAGAAGTACGAGCTTCTTATTTTTACCACAGTTAATACTTTAGTAGTCAGTACTTAGAGTTTTTGTGGAGCACCCTAATAGGTATATTCCATACATGTGCAAGCGTTCTGTATGCGCCGCTTTGCATGGACATGCTCGCTTTCCGGCAGCAATGACAGTTATTGTTTATAGCGTTCCGAAAGTGACATTTGCATGCTCACACAGCGTAGTTGCCGCCATCGCTTCCAGCCACTAAGAACATGTTTCTTATGCTTTAGCGCAAATCTAGCGATGCAGGCATCTTTTAGATGCATGAAAATACGAAACACATACATAAAATGTTTATGAAATAAAATTTGTCTATTTCCTTCAACTCATAGTTTAACTGCGAAACGATGCGTGCAACGCTCAAAACACTTTAGCGCATAGCAAATAACTTTTTAAAATCGGCTGAATGTTCAAATCATAAATATGTAAATTTTAAATGCCCTTAATCTCAGATAGCAGAAGCAGTGTAAACTTTTTGTTGATTGTTGCAGTTATCGCCTAAGCGAATTTCACAGAGTTCAACAAAGCGCGGCAGTCCTTTCTTCCTTAAGCCTGGCGCTGTATACACTATATTTATCGCAAACAACTTTTATTGGCTAGCACCGAAAAGATATTCCTGGCCAAACATCAATAAATATTCAGGTAGTAGAAAGTTGGTAAATATTTCTTATCAACAACACCAAAAAAGGAATAAAATCATGTAATAATGGATATATAACAACGCTAAAATTTCCCAACAACAAACAGCTGGATGTAGTAGAAAGCAGCAAAATATCGTAACTTTTAGTTGCACGCATTTTTACAGTTTGCTTGAATTGAAGTGAATTGAAGTCATTTTCTATTTCATCGTTCCAATGCAAAAGCGACTTTTCTTCATCTTCCGTTGCCATCGTAAGCTGGTAACGCTTAGAATGCTATTAGAGCGTGACGTTTGTGTTTATTTGTAAATTCAATATGGTTGAGTCAGTATAGCCGTTGGAATTTTAGTGATTGTAAAGCGCTCGCTTCTCATTATTCAATTGTTGGCAATATTTGCCATTTCCTATGTTTTGTGCATAAATCTTTCGCAGAATATCTTTCTTGATGATTCGAAGGGGCGTCACATTGGACGAGAGCGGAGCAAAAATTTTCGAATGTTTTTTTTTATTATTAGACCGTATTAATTTTCCGCATTAGTTAGACCGTATTAGTTTTTTTATTATCAGACCGTTAGTTTTCATAGCTGAAATGGTGTTTGACTTGTCCACGTGTACCGAGGGCTTTTAATGGCTGCAACAAAAATACTTCAAACAGGGACCGAAAATAATCATTGTTTTAAAATTTTCAATGAAAAAACTCAAGAGCTTCCAAATATTGTAGTTTCGAGTGCATATATTAATGTTAGGTTCCGGTGTTCAAGGAAATGAAATTGTCGATAAATTGGCCAATCATGGATCAGCGGTTCCCCCTCAAGGGCCAGAGCCAATAATCGGAATCAGTTCCGCAGGAATCATGAATTGGGTCAGCGATTACGTAGGTAATCTACATAAAGCGCAATGGTCCGGTCTAGAACGCTGCAGAACTGCAAAGTGTTTTGTGACAAGTCCAAACAGAAAACTGTCAAACTTTCTACTAAAACTTGGAAGGAAAGACGTTCGGTTGATGGTTGCTATTATTACAGGACACAACCCATGGGATCAACATATGACCACCATTGGAATCATTGAGGACCCAATGTGCCTCAACTTCTCTGTGAGTGTCCTGCCTTTGCTAGAGCAACACTACGAGTTTTGGGTTCTGATGTCTTGAGAATGAGTAATATTCGTTCTCTAAAACTGGAGGGTATTTACAGATTTGCCAAAGAATCTGGAAAGTTCTCACAGGACTAACTATCTCAATCTCTGTCTCTATTCTTTCCTATCTCTTTCTCTGATATTTTTTTCCTTGACTATCTACCCTCTTTCCAGGGCTTTGAACACAATGAGCTTTTTAGCCTGAGTGTTTTAGGAGCCACCAAATCTCCTGGTACTCCTTGGCTCGACCTTTTCAAATTTCAATGTTAGGGCGAGTAAATTTTGTGTTCCTCGCCGATTCGGATTCCATATAAAAAAACACGACTCTAAAGTAATTTTAGAGTCCTCCAAGTTTTGAAAGAAGCGGCCTTTAGTATTAATTTTAATATTCACTAAAGTATAATAAATCTTATTTATTTTTACTAGAAACTTGCACTTGCTAATTTCTTTGTTATACCTTTTTTTATTCCAAGCTACAAAGCTAAGTTTTGTAATCGTTTAATATTGTCATAGGAAAAATGATTGCATGTAACTTTAGTTTATATGTAAATAAAACTAAAACTTGCTAAGAAACCGAAAGTAAATAAATTTTACAATATTTCATTTTTCAGATATTTATTTTCATGCATAGAATTAATTTTTTTTTTTAGAATTAAAATGTTTATAATTATTTTTATTATTTTAGTTATATTTTACTATCAAAATGAGGCGTGATTTTTCTATTTTCTACCTTCATATGTAGTCTATCTAGTCTAGTATCTATTTTCCTAACGGCCAAGATAGCTTTTTTGGGGCAATCGAAGTTAGCTTTAAAGCTGTACCTTAATAGACATTTTTTCTCACGACCTGCGAAAAAATATTTAGCACCTCAACAGTTTGACGGGTTTTTTGTTTTAAAGAAAATAAAGTTTCTATAAAATGTTGTCTAACAAAAAGAGACATAAATCCAAATTTCGAGATTGGATAAATTTCCTTCCGAATTAAAAGTTTTAAGCAGAATTAAAAAAAAAATCGTGTATGCAGTTTTATAGCTCATTGAGTTTTGATATAACAAAATGCAAGTTTCAAGTTAACAAAAAATTTCGTTGATTTTTAATAATTCTTTTCTTTATGGCTAGCAAAGCTCCGCTTAGACTGGCACTTATCGCATTAGGCACAACGCCGAACTGGAGGGCATAGTTAAGAAAGAAACTATAATAAGATTTACTTATTCTTAACGCATTAGATAGCTGGGGCATGTGGCTAGAGTCCCAAAGGAGCGATCAACGAGAAAGGCACAAGACCTTTGCGCCAATTGGAAAAGAAAAAGAGGACGCCCGAGAAAAAAGTGGCTAGAAGATGTGGAAGCTGATCTTAGGTAAATGCGCGTGCAATATTGGAGGGAATTGGCTGTAAGTAGGTAGGTAGGTAGGGTTGTTGCCATAAAGACACACTTAGACTTTTCGCAGGTCCATTGTGATACCACTGGAGCTTATCCTTACCATACGGGTTCCTTTTCAAACCACCCGGTAGCTTTAATAAATGAGGAAAGTTTCGTTAGTTTTAGATGCGCTATGTTTGCTACATCGGTTAAAAATGCCGTATCAAGAGTGCGCAGCCTCCTCATAGCTAAGCTTTTACACTCACATAAAAGATGTCTGACTGTTTCCTCTTCTTCTGTATTAAGACAGCTTACACAGAAATGGAAGTACGGTAGTCTTAACCTTCTAGCAGTATTAAACAGTGACCAGTTAATACACCTATCATTTTTCTTAAAGCTTTTCTAGTTTTTCAGCCGAAGGAGCACTTCTTTGTAAAATGCCGAGTTTACAGTGCTTCCTGGAGGTTCAAACTCCTTGAACGACTTGTGCCACCGTTTTACCTGGGCACTGGACAAAGATTGGTCTCCGCAAGCCTCTTTGAGTAGCACAATGGTTTCGGTACTCGTTTTGTTTAGCTTTACGCAAAACTTTATCGAGTAACGTTGCTCCAACGATCCCTGCATTTTCGCCACTGCAAAATCCTAACACAGTTTTAAAACAGCTTTCACGCGCGGAGCGATGTTGACTGCACCGCTATTGCCAGCGAACTGGAACCAATTTCTAGTGGAAGGGTAAGGTCCAACGATCATTTTCCCGATTCGGTTGATCGCTTGGCAGATGCTCCGCGCGGGAAGGCTCATTACTTTTCAATCAAACCCTGTAAGGTGCACTTTGTAGCACTTAGATGCGTCATCTAGAAGTGTAGAACATTCTAAGACTCTTTTTGACGAGTGTGTTTTATATTCTAGCGCTTTTATTGCCGCTGGACTGTCCGAGTATATGAGGACTTCAATTGTGGATAATACTCTCGTTTTTATTACCGTAACTGGCCGTAAATCGAGAACGATTGCAAGAAGCTATGAAGGAAGCAATGGTTCACCAAGGAGTGTGACGCTAAGAAAAAGGAAAGAAAGAGAAAGCCGTTTTTTATATGGAAGAAATACGCAACGCCTTGACTGAAAAAAATTATCAAAAACTTAGAAAAATGTTGAGCCATTTAAATTTGCACTTTATAATACTAAAATTTTATGGACTATAAAACTGCGTATCCAAGTTTTTTTTTTCTCTTAAATTCTGATTAAAAATTTGATGAAGTTTTGTCGAGGTTTTGTAAATCTTGTGCAAAGTTTGAAACTTGGAATTATATTTTGTAAAAAATAAAAAAATTGTCAAAACTTGTAAAAGTTTTAAATTCGTCACTTTTTCTTCTCGAGTTGTATAATTTTATGTATAGTCCAGATCTACTAGGAACGATGACGGGAACATATTGAGCCACCCCTATAGATGGGCATACTTTTTGATGCGCTTTCAGAGTCTTTTGCGATTTTAAAAAATTGTATGCGATGTCTAACAAAATTATTATCCTATAAATATATAAATTATTATAACCTTAACCGACCTATGCAGAATCGAACTATTGAGTCTCATGAAAGCAATGAAGGTCTGGTGCAAAAATAGAGAGTTTTAATTCATGCCCATCTTAATATTTCTTTTTATACCTACTTTTTTTTAGAGTGACGATAAGTATAAGCATTATGATAATTGTATTATATTTCTGCAATACTGATAGTTATATAACAGACTTCCAGCTCCACTTTTATCGCAAACAGCTTTTATTGGCTAGTAACGGGGACATTGCAGGCAAAATATCAATAAACATTCAGGTAGTTGAAAGTTGGCAAATATTCCTTACCAGCAACACCAAAAAAGTAATAAAATAATGTAATAATGGGAATGTAAGAGCGCTAAAATTGTGCTACAACAAACACGCTGGCTGTTGAAGAAAGCAATAAAACATCGTAACTTTCGGCTAAATGCAATGTTTCAGTCTGCCTGAAATGAATTTGCAAAAAAGAAGTGAAGAACTTTTGCAACTCATTTTATAGTACAACTTCAAAAACGCCTTTAATGACATTTATAATGCCAAACCCAAGCAATGAGCTGAAACTGTAGAGAGAGCTACGAATATTGTAATTAAAATGAAACCCAGTAGATAAATTCACTTCTTATTTTTAAGAGATTTTCGCAAGTAGTTATGAGTAGGGGTTCAGTTAGCAGAAATAATGCACTAAAATTGTTAATCGTACTTCAGAAAGTAAGGAATATATCATACTTCAAAGTAGTCAATTATATTTCTCAATGCCATTCACTACTCTGAAGTATATTCAACGCTTGCTGTAGTACAATTTAATAATCCGAAGAACATAAAATCAGGTTCTACAGAGATAGTCAAGCTGCAGTAAAGACCTCAAAACCACTCAGAATTCTTCAGAAATAGTCCACAAATTCATATAAGCAACAGCAAAAATGAAAACTATGAAATAGCTTAGCAATTTTAGTCACTGCCAAATACGATGCAAAAATTTGAAGAGAATCACAGGAAAAACTTATGGAGATATATGACTTCAATGGAAGTCTAGTTTGGGGAAAACAATTTTGGAAGTTGCAGAAAAGCAATGAAATTCCACCCAATCCGTCTCTCTCTATAGCTTAAATACTCTCTCGTCTTAAGTATAGTAGGCAATATTGTCCGAGTGGTTGGGAAATTTTCGGTAGTCCTCAATTTTGTTCATTCCATTCCATCACCGAATTGTATTATATGAATTTATCATTCCGATGCGCATTTCATGGGTTCTGAAGTTTTCTTCAAAAATATATAGATACAAATGAACTAGTCCGCTACTAGTGAATTTGGGACCATGACTAGTTCGCGGTGTCTTCTCTTTTCCGCATAAGCAACTGCTGAGTTTAAGAGTTAAAATGTATTAGGAAGCGTCAATTGAACACCAGTGTATTCCTTTTTGGTTTTTTAGTTTAGAACTGGTATGAAATTCGACAGTTGAAATCTAGTACGCTTTGAATCTATTTTCAATAGTTCAGACACACTCTTGAATTTGGTAAACCATAGATATGTGAAAATATCTGTAACCGGCTCTTGCCATGCTAACAATATTAGATAGGCTAGAATGCTGGTATATCATATGGAAGAGTCTCGACGGAATTCTTGAGAGAGGTAACTATTTTTTTATTCTTAATATTTTAACTAACTAACTAACTAATGTTATTTAACATTTTTTTGAAACTTTAATTGTGAGATAATAATTTAATTTCATTGTAATGCGTGACCTGTTTCGATTCAGCAACTTTTCGTGTTAGAAGCAAAAGTCTTCGCAGGTCGGCAGTTTTTGAATGTGTGAGAAGAGCGTTTATATATTGGATTTGACACCGTCACAATCTTGAGACATATGCCACTACTCGTGATTTGAGTAGCAACTGGCAAAGTTATGTACGAGTACTTCCCTAATTCAGATTTTTCCTGCAGGGAACACTTTCATAAAGCATACCAACACCACAAACACCATTTGTTCCAATATTAAAAATCATATTTGTGTTGGAGTTTACAATGGCAAGGCCGTTGCTGATAGAGTCAATGGGCAGGATGGAAGGAAGTGGAAGAAAATCTGCTTACTAAACGCTGGATATTATCGACTAAGCGATTGCTCCCGATGCTCCTACACAATATTTCCCCAGCATTAAGTCGAAATAATTCTATTGTTCGACTCTTTGAGCAGAGGTATCGAAGCGTTTTATGTAATCTTTTTATATATATTTGGGTGTATGAGCCTGGTCTAGAGTGGCTAAAGAAAATAAAAGCAAAGTAGATTTTTTAGAAATAGGAGGAGAAAAGTATCTGAACACAGGGCTCAGTGAACCTGCGACCATCTTTTCGTCTGGCTTACTGTCCCTACTGAAAGTTGCTGGTGGCAAAGAAGGAGCTGATCGACTGCTCCTTAATATACCAAGATTTAAGAACATAAATTTCTACTTCGATAGTTAAATAGCAATCAGGGCGTTCGGTTCTCTATTGATATTTGGGAATTAATCGGGGTATGCTTAACTTTCTACCGGTCGCATCTGAATGCCTCGGCATCCAACACTAATGCGTACTAGATCACAGGAACCAGTCATGAACTTTATAAGTAAGGATTCATTAGTTACTTTCTCCATACAAAGGGAGTATGGAGGTTCACTACATTTGACCACATTTGTTCTGTTCTTGGAAGGGGGGATCATAAGCCAACTCACGGAGCTCTGATACTAATTTCTAAGGTATTGAAAGCCTTCAGAGCAATTGCGGGCTGAAAATGCTCTAAGGAGCTCCTTAAGGTTAAAAAATCGCAATTCCTATTTGTGGTAGGTATTCTAAGCTGACTTTGTCGGTGAGTTGTCCATGCGGCGAGATATAAGTTTGATTACGTTGGTTGCCACACACTATATGGGTGCGGCGGGACTCACTTAGGCCTAAGGGCCCATTGTTTGATCTTTTTTGGAACCAAGTTTCAATTTCTATTTGGAAATATGATGAAATATTATAATAAAAGATGAACTGTTGTGAGCAATTGCTGCTTCTACGTCTGCCAGACGTCCAAAGATGTGAGAGTTTGACAGCGATGCCGCGTTTTGACAAGAGCGGGGAAGTGTGAGAGAAAGCATACAATAGTTTCCGCTTCCTCTCCGTTCCTAAAGCTGTGACATAAGTCATTAGTTGGAAACCGCATATGCTTCCCATATTCATTAGGTTGCGCCCAGTGACGATATTAAGAGTATGGAATACTACAGAAAATGTAGAAGTCTACGCAAGTGGGGAAAGTTACTGATCGCTATTCACTTGGGAGTGGCCAGGACGATTCTTCTACATATGGTTTAAGCAGCTCAAAACTTCCGGGATTAGCTCAAGTATCCTAACACCCGTTAGGAAGCGAGCCAACGTGAGAAGGCGAAGCATCCCAGGTTTGCTGGTTGTGCGCTGGGTTTAGTTCCCGCCACGTAAAAATCCCTTCCAACGTTAAATCTCTTTTGCCAATAAGTGCTACATTGGACTAAGTAGGCAATTGAGTAGTAAAGTCTTCTCTCGACGAACAGAACTAACACTCTACAAGGCTCTCATCAAGCCCGTCCTAGCATATGGCGCTTGGAGCATTTGAGAGAAAGATTCGGCGCAAGATTTATAGACCTTTGCACGTTGGCAACGGTGAATATCGCAGGCGATGGAACGATGAGCTGTATGTGCTTTACGACGACATAGACATAGCGCAGTGAATAAAGATCCAGCGGCTACGTTGGCTGGGTCATGTCGTCCGAATGGATTCAAACGCACCGGCTCTGAAAGTATTCGATGCGGTACCAGCTGGTGGTAGTAGAGGAAGAGGAAGGCCTCCTCTGCGTTGGAAAGATCACGTGGAGAAGGACTTGACTTCACTTGGTGTGTCCAACTGGCGCTGGTTAGCACGAGAAATACACGACTGGCGTACTTTGTTAAACTCGGCTAAAATCGCGTAAGCCGTTATCGCGCCAATTAAGAAGTGACTAGATCATTCTACCCCAATAATGTAAGATCGATCGAGATTAATGATGCCCCTAGTTCTGTTTTTATTTCTTCTAGACTACACCGGTCTAATTATTTTACAAGTAGGCTCGATAGTCCATTTACTGTTAGTTTGTGCTGTGAAGACCAACCTAAGCCTCTTGAGAAAAAATGTATGCCCACATACCGGGCAGAGCTGATTGACTTTGGATCAGTTCCGGTCCTAGCTAGCTCATGGGCGATGGAATTTCCGGGAATATCTCTCTGCTCAGAGGTCTAGACCATATTCATGGTGGACTGCTTAGGCTGCTCATTTATAATAGTTCTACTTTTAGTTACTACTTTGAATGACGTTTGTTTGTTTGTTTGTTTGTTAACAGTAATAGAAGCCCCGCCAGTGTAAGGTATATCACCGGTCATCTTCGACTAGCTCATCTAAAGGTAGGCTAAGGAAATATTCTGTTTCGACGGGTTGGGTCTAGAGGGAGAGGGGTGTTAGATGAGTCGGTTTTAGAGGGCATGTGAAAAGGTGGTTAGTGTCGTACGGGGTGCCTTCACATGCCGGACATATGGCACTCTGAAGGACATATTACTGCACTGTAACGATTTTATGAATGCTTGATTTTCAGAGTAGAAAGTGATCGGTTAAGCTACCTCGGGCAGTCCTGAGGATCGCAACGTAGCTTGTTTTATAGGTAACTACTCTTCAGCTAGTCTACGTTTGTGAGTCTATGGATCAGACATCTGTGCTAAAAGTTTTTAACTTTACCTGAATATTAGGTTCAAATACCTTTAGCCCCGGCCTGCCGAGTTTTGACGACACTCATCTAAATGTAACACTTAGTCCCTCCTGTTTTGCTCCCTTCTTCTTACTTTCAGTGCTGCAACCGAGCAGGCTAGCGCAGCCGCTTAAGATTGCTTCCATTAAACTTCCAGCATGCAGCAATCGTTAAGTGTTAAATTGCAAAGTTTTTTAATATTTAAGGAGATCTCTTCACAAAGGTCACCGATAATAATTTTATAAGAATCTACTTAAATTTATTTAAATTTACCAATTTCTTGGTAATCCCAATCAGTGAAATGTGAAACGTATTGCCGTTCTGCCTCTCTTCGCCACTGCCACACATTCTAGTTTCCGTATTTTACTGATTTTCGCAAGTATTTTTTTCACTATTCTGCTTCAATTTAACATTTCCTTCTAAAAATAGGGAACGCAAATAATTAAGCGCTACTTAGCTGTGCACAGCTAAGCTCTTCAGTTGCTACAAATGACCAGCACTTTTAACCCACGCGAAACTGTTGTTTTGTTGATATGTTGATGGTTACTGTTGTGGTCGTCGTTAGCTATTTTTTCGCACAGCACGCACGTTGCATATATATATATGTTGTGTGCTCCGCTTCAATTTACACCCGAAAGGTGACCACATCTAACACTTAAATTTGGTCTCTTGGTATAGTAAATATATATATGAGTGGGCGTGCCGGTGGCTAAGTAGGTATGTACTGCTTTTGTGGGAATTTGTGCAGCTGACCAACGCTCTATGTAGAATTATTGGTAAGATGTGCTTTTATTAGACCAACAAATTACGCACATACAAGCATCCAAATACAATACAACTAAATGAATAGTGCGAAACTCGACCTTACTTACGCTACGATGCTTTAGCGCTTTGCTCCCAAGACTTCTAATTTGGAATTAGTTGTGTACAAAAATATACACAGTCACGTACATAAAAATCCAAAAAGGTGGTGAGGTTGTATTTAAAGGGTAAAAAGTAAGGATTTTGATCTTTTTTCAAATCCAAAAATTTTGGGATTACTTGTTAGCTATCCCGAGATACTTGAGATTTGTAACTTCGGATAAAATGGAGAACGAAAATATCCTTTTAGATAAAAGAAAAAGAAAAAGAAACAATATTGGAAAGCATTTTGCGGTTAACATACTTTTGTGGTAGAATTCTGGGTATTTTGTGTTCAATGCTTTGCTCTTCAAATATCTGAAACATTATTATTATTATTGTGTCAAAGAATGAAATGATATGACTGAATGGCCATCCACTTCAGGTATGTAAATTCTGTCAAAAAAGTACCGGGAATTGTTCAATAAAACGTAAAATAATTGTTTGATCATGAAAATTTATTTCGTTGCCTTCAAAATAGGCTCCATTCGAAGTAACCATTCAGCCGCCTGTTGACTGGTTTGCACGTCAAATTCATATACCCAGGTATCAGCACTTGTTATGATGCGCTAGATAAGCGTTGGGTCCGAATTCATTTGCTCAAGCATGTCTTCAGCTACCTTCTTCCGATAAATTTTTTGAAAGAAATTCAATTCTCTTGGAACTAGTCGACCAGCCACGCGTCTTATGCCCAATTTATGGTGTAAAATATTGCGAATTGATTCGACGCTAAGGTCACGAGCTATCTTCTTCAAACTTAAATGATGGTTTTCCAGCACCATTTCCTTGACTTTGTCGACGTTTTCATCCGTTGAAGACGTTGATGGGTGACCAGATCGGGGTAAATCTTCCATGACTTCTCGGCCTTCTGCAAAAGCCTTATTCCACTCGGAGACCCGTGTTTTTGATAAGGCACACTCGCTTTCTGCAATATTTTTGGCAATTCGGCACACGAAATCCCGTTCGAAACACAAAATTGAAGACAAATTCTTTGTTCGATATTTTAATCCATAGTGAGCACACCTGCGGTTGACTGATATAATTAAATGCCAAAGACAAGCTTATTGACAGATAATACTCAAACTCTGCGATACTATAGAGAACAGTTGTACCAACATTTCAGCAAAAAAAAATTAGACATACTTGTACGTGTAATGCGTGCTTTTTAAATGAACAATTCCCGATATTTTTTTGACAGAATGTTTATAAATAATGAATGTAAGGTCTGACTTTATTATACCAAGTTCAATCTATATTAAATACTTTTACAAATACAGAAAAGAAATACAGAAAAGAAAAAAATCGCCCATTGCTCTGTGAAAATCATATTCTAGGGATCAAAATAAGAAACTTTGCCGAAGGAACCATGCCTCTAAAACGAATTCTGATGTCTCCCAATTTGGGTCGAACTTTTTGGTTTCTTTTCTCATGTAAAGGCCAAAAATGGTGATATTTTGGAATGATTGTATGGGTAACCGCCCAGGGGAGTTCCAGGGGGTGTGCCACTGGCATGGGTGAATCGGCCGTCCAAAGTTAGTGGGGGTCGGTCATACATTTGGACTCGATTGGAGCACTCTAAATGGGTCAAAGTGGGATTTTTCGTTCGACCCAAATTGGGGGACATCAGAATTCGTTTTAGAGGTATGGTAAAAGTTTATGTTAGAGGTACCTTAAAAAGTTTCTGTTTTGTGAAAAATGAAGGTGTATCAAATTTTAAGTAAATTCTCGAAGTAATAAGATCAAAATTTTAGCGCCACTGATACACAAATTTTTGCGCCAGTATGAACTAATCAGAAACTGTTGAAATGTTGAGAATCTCACCTGGAATACTTTGTGAAGAATTATTAGAGGATCAGATGTATAAAAAGTGGAACTAGCTCAGGATGAGTCATAACTGTTAGCAGCTCGAGAGGGCAACAACAAAATGGGGGTCCAAAGATTCCATGAAAATATGTACACCAAAGCTATACTCCCTACAGGCATGATCTGGTAGACCAATCATTAAAAATATTGATGAAATCAGTGGAGCGATAGATTCCTTTAGGTATACGAGGAACTGGAAATTAAGCAGAAGTAACCTATTACTTATTATTGTCATTTGCTTAAGAAGGACCCGAAAAAGTAGCTCGCTACTGGGGCTTATCACCAACGTGAAACCCGAATTGACGCAACCAAAAAAAAAAAAAAGCTATTGGCCGAATCGGCGCCTGTTATTGTTTGGTGAAACGTAACAAAGTGGACTGGTTTTACCAGCGGATGCCAGCTGATAATGAAGCATCGACCTTTTCTAAGTACTTGTATAACAAAGATAGTAGCCAAATATAAATAGCAGTCAAATCACAGTGAGCTAACTCAAACTCAAATTAATGTTTCAGGCGGTTGCGCTGTGTATTTGTTCGGATTAGATGCCAATAATCCACCATGAGCTGCTGGAATCAGGTCAGACATTCATTTCGGAGCTCTATTTCCATCAACTGATATGGCCATACATCGCTTAAATAGACAAGCGATCAAAAGCAGTTAGAATTAGTGAACAACAGAAGTGCGGCCTTTCGTCTACATAGCGGCGGGCCGCACATATCTCTAACAATATTTTGAAGCATTGGTTGGGAAGCTCTATCGTATTCACAGTAAAGTTCGCTCCTATGCTGAACGATTATCATCTTTTTTTACCTGTGTGTTTAAGGACCTTTTAAAATTTCGTAATATTATTGTAATTGCCTAACTGATATGCCGACTCCCATTATAGTAAAGCGTTAGGCTAGGTTAGGTTAGGTTTGGCGGCCGCAACGCACATAGAGACAACGATGCCACTTAGACCACGAAATGGGTCCGTTGTGAAGCCGCGGGGGCTGAGCTACATTTCCCTCTCCATATTAAACCATCCTGAGCTTTTGACAAAGCGTAAAAGGTTGTTGATACCTAAAATGTATAGATTATCTATATTCGTTAAGAAGTAGGATTTTAAAAATCGGTTCCTGCTTCTGGCTAAAGCTGGGCATGTGCAAAAAAGGTGTTGAATTGTTTCCAACTCCTCCTCATTTCTGCAGCTACGACAGAAATCATGCGTGTAAACGCCTAATCTCTTTGCATGATTTCCTATGAGACAATGTCCTGTGAGGGCCCCTACTAAGGTCCTGATTTGAAGTTTATTCAGTTTTATAATACTCTTGGACAGACGTAAATTTAGCCTTGGCCATGTTTGCCTAGCAATTTCACAGGTGTTAACGCTAATCCATCTCTGATTTGTAGACCTGATTAATGCGTCCTTAACCTTCCTACGGTCTTCAAATTAACTGACGCGGACGGACTTCGGGTCAAATTTGACCCAATACTATATTTTCAAGGTTTATACTTGGTTTTTGATTATTTTTACTGTTAGGTTTTTTTCCATTAAATGGGTATCTTAAATAAAAATGAAAATCCAAATATATTTATTCCATTATCATATTTTTTTATTAACATATTTATGAAAATTTTTATTTTATTTTTATGTGAATAATACAAACTTTAGCAAAAACGTTTATTCAATAACAAAAAGATATTCATGAATAACGAAAACTTTAAATAAAAAGTGTATTTAATAATGAAAGAAAAAAGAAATAAATTATTTCAGACAGTTTGTACACAAAGTAATAGTTTTAGAATGTTGTTTACGTATATATTTATTACAAATGTCGGAAACTAATCCTGTTTTGTTATCAGTTTTTGGGCATAGTTGACATCGACATCTTTTAGTTATTTTCTTTTCCGACGTGTTTCCAAATTGACCTGATGATGATGGTTGTGCATCCAGTTGAGAATCCTTTCGTATTTTTTTGGGCATTTTCAAGTGAAAAATGTGCTCGTGGTAAAGTTTGTCGCTTTTTTATATAGGGTGTTACGAGCTGCATACCAAGGCTTTCCAAGTAAAAACGGCGCTTTGTAAGACAGCCCTCTTTCCAGGTGTGGTTGGCGGATTTGAATAAAACGAAAGCGTTATAAGCTGAAATGTCTATTATGTTACTAAACACTACTTGAGGCCACCGTTTTGTCATTCGTTTGCAAGTGTAACCGCTTACAGCTTTGTCCAATGTGTCTACACCACCTTTACATTTATTGTAGTCCAGTACTATTTCTGGCTTTTTATCCCGACGATTACTAATTTTTGAATCATGGTGTAGAGTGCTAAGTAGAATCACAGCTCTATTCTTCTTAGGTATGTACGAAACAAGAGTTGTTTGTTCGGTAAAAGCGAAGATTGATGAATTTAGTGGTCTTCTTTTTATGTTCACTAAGTCTGGTGGTAGTTCGGGCTTGTTTTTGCGTATTGTTCCTACTATCGTAATACGTTTCTCCAATAATTTTTGTGCCAATTGATAGGACGTGAAAAAATTGTGGGTTGTGAGGTTATGTCCTTTTAGCCCTTCAATCAAATCAAGAACAACACGCAGGCCTTAATTTCTGGGGTGTTTCTGATTGCCTTGCTAGTGTAAGGTTGGATGTTTCAAACATAGCTCGTTCTTGAATCACAAAGTACCCAAAATTTGATTCCATACTTTGCAGGCTTTGCTGGCATGTACTGGCGGAATGGACATCTTCCTCTGAAAGCTACTAATTGTTCATCGATGGTCACGTTTTCCGTTGGATTGTAAAGCTTAGGTAATATCTCAACCCATTGATTCCACAAATCACGTATAGGAGCAAATTTATCCAACGATCTTCGTTCACTTCGAGTTTCCCTGTTGTCGAACCTAATCACTCTCGATATTTTTTTGAAAGCCTTCAAAGGCACATTTGTAGCAAATATTGGTCTTCCGGTTTCAGGGTTCCAAAGACTTTCTCAGCTTTCGTTATTTGATCGAAAAACGCCAGCTAATATTAGCAATCCAATAAATGCAAATAGTATTCGTTTTCCCTCAATGTTTGTGTAGGTCAATATCGTACGTATCAAAGGAGGTGGAAAAAATAGTTCAAAGCTAGAAATTTCTTTTTTGGTAATTCGTGAGCACGAGTAACGCGTTAGTCCAGGAATCAAGCTGATAATATTTTCTCCTGAAGCTCTTCCGGCACTTGTTACAAGAGGGGTTTTTGAAAAGTTTACTAAGATCACTGTCGGAAGAATCTGCAACCTCAACATGATCTTCGAATTCAGAACATGATTCCTTATCATCCGAAAACGCGGCCAAAGAGAATTCACTTTCACTATCACTCATCGTTACGAAATAAATAGTCGAATAACCAAACAAAGCACGTGCTTTTAAATTTATGTTTACTGTGAACTCAATAAAAGCAGATTAAATAATACAATGCAACCGCTGAGCCGAAAATTTGCAATTAGCAAATAAATTTAATTCAAATAACGTCTGATTTATACGTTGGGTCAAATTTGACCCGAGGGTCGTAGATGTATAAAAATTTCTACGCGACAGAGCCTAAATTATTATTTTTTTAATTTTACGCTTATTATATATTATAAAATATAATAAATTAGAAAAATTTACGAAACATCAAGTCCTGAAAAAATTTGGTTCTTGAAAAAACTTCATTTTTTTCCTGAAATGGGTCAAAAATGACCCGAAGACCGTAGGAAGGTTAATGAGAAGCTTACAAGTTGCGAGAGGAGCGTTAGGCTAACAGCTGAGCGAAATTTCCATCAGGAGCTGAATAATAATTTTATACTTACAACTTAATACAATGATTTTTGAAACACCAATACATTGCACGGTATCCTACTCGCCGAGTAGCTGATGTTACCTCCAAAAATGCTCACTGGGCCTTTTCCTTTTTCGATTGTTTGAATTATTTGGCATCAGCTTATGTTTGCCATCGACGTTTTGTTATGTTGAACTTTCTGCTGAGTTTGTGCAATTAAATTATTCCTAGACTATTAATCCTTATTTGGGTTGTTGAGAAAGCATTCTAATATTCAAAATAGTTTCCAGTATAGTTTGTGTAAAACTTTTTTATGATAAGAAGTAGGACCACTTAGTGAAAAATCGGATTGGATGGAAACATCCCTTCTTAACTGTTTCAAATTTGTTGATGTTTTATTGATGACTTTTATGAATTGATATACCCTTTATATAAGAACCAAAAATAATCGGTCAATTGAGCAAATATTTAAACACAAGTGAACGTACAAGCAATGAAAAATATATTTTTAAATAAATTTTAAAATTGCATCTCTCAAAAACTGTTAAGTTTTAAATTAATGCAAATTAATTAAAAATAACCGAAAGTATCTAAGTGACTTTTTGATTTTTTATAAATAATTCCACATAGCCACTTACTGTAAAACTCTCAAAACGTTAAATTTTTCTGGGCTCCGGCTTTTTATGTACACAACTGCAGTTGGTTAGTTTGCTTTCTGTGCTCTTTGATTTCGCCTTTCCTCGCTACTTTGTTGTGCTCGTTTTATTTGTAGTTGTTACTACGATTTTACACTTTTACTCTTCCTGCGTTGCACTGGTAATTATTTTTTGTACGCTTATTTATTTCGGTATTTTTGCCTCATAGAAATTTTCCACCTTTCGGCCGCAAAAAGTTTACTTCGTCGTTGTTGATTTCAATTAATGAAAGTTTTGCATTTGATCATTAGTTGGTATTTCGCTTTTGTTAATATTTTCTCTTCCAAGAATCATTTACAATTTTAGTTTGTAGAGGAAATAACAAAACAAAAAAAAAAAACACAAAAAATGTGGAAAAATTTGTTATTGACACAGAGTTTGAATTCTGATTTTTTTTTTGTTGTAATTTTTTTGCTTTAATTTGAAGCAATCCGCTATAATTTTTGAGCTTACATATATAGCGATAGTACTTTAGAGTAATTATGAGATGAGTGATAAATGTGAAAAAATAAGCTTTTTGAGCTATCCGGTGCCATATCAAGGCCCAGCGTGAAGAGTTCAAAATTAAAAATTACATCGGTAGTGGAGTTTCTTCGCTAAACTAGAAAAAATCTCTTTTCGTGATAAGTCGTACTTATAGTTCAGTATTTTATATCCATTATTGTAAGTCTACGATATAACTCTTTCATCTGGCTGAGGCCGGAAAAGGGTGTATATTCAACCAACAAATAAGTAATTACGTACATACCACACAGGGCCGAATATTCTGTTGGTGAGCTAATTAGGTGTACTAAATTACGTGATTGAACTATATTTTTTCAAAGTCGAGGTTGGCGCTAATATAAGAGTGAATGGCAAACCCTATCGAGGCATGATAAACGATTGTTTGATGTCGGAAATTAAAGCCCCTGGATTTACTGCTTCGTCGTTTCGGTGAGCAATTCATCTCTCGCCTCGAACCAATGGATTGGCCACCAAGATCGTGTGATATCACAACTTTCAGCTTTGACTTTTATTTGCGGATGTATGTAAAGCCTAAATGATTTGTAGATAATCGAGTTTCGATTGAGGCATAGAAAGCGAACATTGCCAAAGTTATTCGCTAGATACCGACCGAGTCCTCCAGCGGGTCATTCGAAATTGTTGTTTATGAATTGCCGAATTACGACCCAATTGCAGCTAACAGTTGAAATGGATTATCTTTAAAAAATAAATGTCATGAATCGTTCTACACAAAAATAATAAACATTGCCCAATAACTTAGAATTTTCGTCGCTTTATTTCAATTTAAAATCCGATATCTCTAAATTGATTACCCGTATAAGTCTTAGATTTAATTTTGCATAGGTAGTGCATGAGTTAAAGCTATGCCAGTAATCGTACTATTTCCCGCACAATAGATGGCTGATGTTCACGTTCTGCTTAACTGAACTGCACATTTACTTCCAGTAGTCAGAAGACGACGAAATTTAATAAAAGTAAACTAAAATAAAATGACGGCAAGCATTTTCTTTTAGGTTCGGAAATAATTTCCAAATTTTTCCCGATATCAAAAAACTACGATTTGTGGAAAATTATCGTGACGTGCCTCACAAATTGGAGGCGGAGCTCGGCCAAACCTCCAACAAAGGGTGTAAGCGCCAAATATAAATATACAAAAAATAACACCAAGCACACCAAATTAGATTTCAGCATTATACTTCTCTATATAATATCATCAAATAAATTTAAAACGGAAAAATTTGAATGCAAACAATGTCAACTTACTCGTGAATTGGGGATATGTGCACAAATGCACCAAAAAACATATAACAAAAACGAAAATAAAATGTTTGTAGACACCAAATCTGAAGTCATCTTTTGTTGAACAAATCACGTAAATACAACAAAACTTGAACAAATCCTTTCTAAGCAATCCCATGTGCTGCCCGTTTTCCGTTTGCACTCTTTGACCACCACGGCGTATGGGGCTCAGTGTCTTTTCAAATGCAGCAATCAATGCCTTTTTCGTATAAGAGCCCACACATACACATACGCATATATGCGCCTTGTTCATTTTTGAAATGCTTTTGTCTTTGCCTTCTTCTATGCGTTGTCTCGACCCCGTGGGCAGCACTTGATGCACTTGTTTGCCTAACCCCTTATTTTGTTTAGCAGAGTAATGCAAATACTGTGCGTATTTATTTTGCTTGCCGCTTGTAGCCTCGTAGGCAACTGTTTGCATAACTGTCTGTGCGAGTGCACAAGCGAATGCAGTTTACGTGCTGGCTTAGACTAAGCTGAACTTTACAGTGCTCAGAAAAATTGTGCCACTTTTATGATGATTTAGAGAGTTGTGAGCTTCATTAGTTTTTGTGTTTGGCATTTCACACCATCAAAACTTACAGTAACACCAGCTTATAAAAGTTCATTGAGCAACCGCTTCGTAATTTTTTGTGATCATTCTTTTTTTCTTACTATATTAAGGTAAAGAGGGTTGAAGATAAATACAATGCGTTCTTAATTGGCGCGATAACCGCTTATGCGATTTTGGTCGAGTTTAACAAAGCGCGCCAGTCGTTTCTTTCTCGTGCTAACCGGCGCCAATTGGACACACCAAATGCAGCCAAATCCTTCTCCACCTGATCTTTCCAACGCAGAGGAGGCCTTCCTCTTCCTCTGCTACCATCAGCTGGTACTGCATCGAATACTTACAAAGCCGGAGCGTTTGTATCCATTCGGACGACATGACCCAGCCAACGTAGCCGCTGGATCTTTATTCGCTGCGCTATGTTTATGTCGTCGTAAAGCTCATACAGCTCATCGTTCTATCGTCTGCGATATTCGCCGTTGCCAACGTGCAAAGGTCCAAAAATTTTACGCAGAATCTTTCTCTCGAACACTCCAAGCGTCGCTTCATCCGATGTTGTCATCGTCCAAGCTTCTGCGCTATACGTTAGGACGGGCATGATGAGAGTCTTATAGAGTGTTAGTTTTGTTCGTCGAGAGAGGACTTTACTGCTCAGTTGCCTACTTAGTCCAAAGTAGCACTTGTTGGCAAGAGAGATTCTACGTTGGATTTCAAGGCTGATATTGCTATCGGTGCTAATGCTGGTTCCTAAATAAAATAAGTCTTTCACAACCTCGAAATTATAACAGTCTACAGTGACGTGGGTGCCGATACGCGAGTGCGCCGACTTTTGTTTGAAGACAGGAGGTACTTGGTTTTGTCCTTAGTTAGGCTATCTTTTTAAACCACTAAAATTTCGGTTTTAAGTTCAAATCGATTCGTATTTGGTATACTGCTGATATCAGTTATTTGGTCGATCAAAGTGCCACTATATACGATACGTAAAAATTTCGTTCAAGGAGTATAGTTATAACATGAAGGCTGGCAACACTGTGGCGTACCTATGCCTGGGAGGTAGGGATATTTCTTTAGTTTCTGCGGAAGCTCGAAGCCAATAGCACTTTTTTGTGTGTGCTTTTGTTTAGCGGAGAAAATAATTCGTAAAATTCAATGCATCGACTGCAATAGACGGAACCTGAGCAGATTTATTTAGCGATGTTGGTCTATTTCATCTACGAAAAAAATGTTTAATAAGGAAAAAGTAAATGTAAAATATAAAATTAGGATTTCAAGAGACAAAAAGTAAGTAGTATTGAATACGTTTTTCGCTTGAGTTTTACTAATGTTTTTCAAAAGTACCTTTTTTTATAACGGAAATGAGTGACTTCCAGAACAAATCACATTATGAGATCCAATTATCAGTGAAATCTGGAAAGACAAGATATGAGTCCATGTATTCATCGAGCTACTATCTAGAGATGAGACTTGATTATTTGAGTATAACCCGGAGACCGAAAAACCCGAACCGAAAAACGCCATTGCATTGAGAGCGACCTATTACATTCAGAACGTTCAAGTCGCAATTGATGCGAGAATATATCTCTGCTGAACAGACAGTGATCAGAGAGTGTCATATTGACTTCCTAGAGTCGTTGTTCCGTTTTCAAATTGTTTTACACAGTTGGAAAAATAGCCAATTTGTGTGTAATACACATTTTAGCATGGTGTTGCCACCTGTTTATATTAAAAAAAAAACTAAATTATAAAAAATAGACAAAAGTATTACAGCATGCAAATATTTTTAAGAGAAACTTATTCCAACAAAATTTTTTTTGTCAGCGTTGCCACCTGAATTTTTTTGCAAAATAGCAACTTATCACAAATTTCGCTCGAATATCAAATAAAATGAGCTTAAGCAAGCTTTAGTGAACAATTTTTTTTGCTGGTGTTGCCACTTGTTTTTTTTTTAACTAAGAAATAGATTAAAAGAGTATGTCGATTGCAAAAATATATATATATGTATCAATGTAAAGATAAGTTTAATATAATATAATAATATTTTTGAAAAGTGTTGCCATTTAATTAAAAAACAAAATTTTTATTTAATTACAGGTTAGAATACGGGTATCAGACATAATGTATTCAATGGAATGCACAAAGTTTTAAATACATGTATTTGCTTATAGCGTTGCCACCTAATTCTTCAGGCGTAAATGTAAAACAACAGTACAGATGAATTAAGTTAAAGGGTAGTATTTAGCGAATTATAATCGATAACATTTCTATTCAAATAATTTCTTGAATGGCGTTGTCATATATCTTTTGTTTCTAAAAGTATTGGAATTGCCTTATAATTAAAAGTTTGCATATTAAAATAAAAAATGTCAAACTAAAACCAGAAATTGTTTGCATTTCCCTTTTAAAAATTGATTGTTGTTATCCTATAAGTATTTCTTCATCAGCAGCTGGTGTTTGTGCAAAATTTTCATAATTTTTGGTTCTTGATTCTTGTAATAGCAACAAAAACTCTTATGAGTAGTAACATCAGAGTAAACTCTATTAAAATTTATCAAAAAAATCACACTTTTATTTTGGATTTCCAAATCTAAAATTTAAAAAAATACTGGCTAAAAGATTCCATTTAATAAAATAATTTTTATGATTTTTTCAAGCGAAGTGTTCTTCAGCAATCACTGTAAAATCATATCCGTGTACTCTCTCTCACATGTTAATATTTAAATCCAATCGTATGCAGATATGCATGCATGCACGTACCATTATGTATGCCATAGTTAGATGCTGCACCGAGCAAACGGATGTGAAATTGCCAACGAAATTAGAACAAGGCAATGGACACAACGGAGAGGCAACAATTATCATCCCTCAGTAACATAACACAACAAACAACTACAACAATCGAATAACAGGCATGCTGTCCAGCTGTTACTGCCTAGCTACATACGTACATCACACGTTTGGATGTTTGTAATTGTTGTTGCAGTGGGTTGAAATGTGTGCTTGGATATATTTTTTTAAGAATTTCAATATTTTTATGGTATTTCTCATCCCCTTTGGCAACCCAGCGAGTAAATATTTGATAGCAGTTTCGATTATATTTTCACACCAAAAATAAACTTTTAAAGTTTTCTCTGTGACCGGCTCTTTAGTCGCTAGACAGGCATGCCAACATCTTTTTTGTGGCTGATCTAGGGCGGACACAAGCAGAGTATAATTAGATTTTGCATTTTATTTTTGCGAGTTTTAGTAGCTTGTTGATGCTGTCATCCTGTCAATTATTGAAAACACGCAGAACCGACAGTTGCGTTGAGATCTGCAGAATTTGGCGCAGTGGCACAGACAGTTGCTTAGAGTTCCTCAGTATTACCTGAATTCACTTTACACAGAATTTAAGGCAGTGACATAAAGAGTTCTTCAGAATATCCAGAGCATTACCTTGTTTCCCTTTGCACTGGTCCTAGTATTGACCCATGAGTTGATTGTGTAGATGAGAAAGCTGGGTTAAAATTCGGTGGCACACAGATATCAAGCAGGCTATTGTGCCACTCCAATGCGATTGGACTCGAATTACGTTCCTTTAGCTCCGCATACGGTGTAGGCAATCCATCTCTCTTATACACCGCTGAATGCAACGAATTACCATAAATACCAAGTTAAGCATTCACGTTTCTAAGCAAGAATTACCAGAGTTTGTCAGTGAATGAGATAATGGTCAACGCTCTCCACGTCTTCCTCATAACTGCAGATGCAACAGAAGGCCTTAAAAAAAGTTGCATTCGCCTGCCCTGTGCCACCATAAGACAGTTCACTGTCACTGTCATGTCGCATCCCAATGAAAGTATCGACCATAGTGCGACCTGTAGAACGCACAAGGAAGATTATAGATTTTATCTTCTTTCATAAAATGTTGGACAGATGTCAATGTCATGTTAGGTCATGTTCAAGGAAACTAGACCTAAATTAGAGTATAAAAACAAAGATAGAGCCACATCCGCGTTATGTGCAGAGTTTATTTTCTATGGCTTCGTTTTCTTTCAGGTTTGTAAATCTGCAGCTCAATTTCCAAGGATGTCTCTGTATCCGTGGTTCCATAAAACATTGGTAACATACCTCACAGTCATTCCATTCAAGGGATTGCTGCAGTCTAGGTATAGCAACCTTTGAGGAGTTGCTATTGTAATGCAAGGTTTTGATAGCAGCTCATTAGAGTAAAATGTGATGGACTAAAATTAGCCTGATAACGCATGGGTCCGCGAACCATATGGCGGGATTCAATGAAAGCCATGCTTAACTTTTTTCCTATTTAATTTCGAGCAAACATTGAAAATCGCTGTGGATCTTGAATACAGATGCGTGGAGTCTCCCATTTACTTCTCTTGAAGATTCCTGTGGAAAATTTAAAGCAAAATTGTATAGTGGCGCAGTACAACTCGTCAAATTTTGCCGAAGTGGCGTCCAAACCTATGTCCCTCTGGTCTGGGTTGCATTCAATTTAATTGCGTTATAGCTGACCTAAAATAAGTTGAAAAGACTTCGTGGGGGTGGATTGCTGAGTAGCAGTGAACCATTTCCATTTTGCTATTCGTTTTTGTAGTTCCTTCGTATACCGGCCACGTGGAAGTGCCTACACGCAGTCAGTGAGGTATTCGTCTTCGGATTCCGTGCTTTTCTATGGCTGCTTTGCAGGTCTATAAGGTTTTCTGGAATGGAAAAATTTGGAGGGCAATCTTATCTTCATCCATTTGGAAAAATAATTACAAAGTGAAATTATTGATTTTGGTCCGCTTTAGTTCGGATGTTGCTGATTCATATATAAGTACTCTATAGTGGTTATATACATCTCTGGTGCGTTCGAAGTTTGAATACGCCATCTTTGTTTGGATACTTTTTTCTGCTTGTCATATTAATAGGCTTGAAAGTGTCCAGGAAGCTTTTGCGGGTAATACTTTGTGTTCTTTGAATTTAAATGATCCAATTCCATCCTATACAAGGCGCTTGCTAAAAGCCCTTGATATTAGAAGGACTATTCAGCCCTTTACTTACCCTTTCGATTTGATAAGTGGGTTGACTGACTCCACATCGCTATTCGAGAAAACTAGTTTCAATATTACGCAGCGAAGCTTAAGTAGTTAATTATGCTTTCAATGCTCCGATTTCTAGAACTCTGAGAGAATTTAATAACTTCTTAAATCATATTGGTCCAGAGTTTTCTTTCACAATGCACCATTTGTTACTAAATGGATTGTTGTTTTTTCGTTCATTGCAATAAAGATAATAAATTATAAGTTTACTTTATTTTTGATCAAATTATTTAGCATTAATCAGTTTTTCATAGTCTGGAAGAAATACTGCAATAAAATAAAATAAAATGAAATAAAGTAAAATAAAATAAAATAAAATAAAATAAAATAAAATAAAATAAAATAAAATAAAATTCAATGCCGCATGATTACCTATTAGAGATATTAAGAATATACAAAATCGATGCTGCCACTGTTGCCCTCTTGGGCCGCATAATGAGCAAGTGGAATACAAAACTGGTTCTAAATGGAACTGTTTCGAAACAGATTTCAATCAAACGTGGTATATTCCAAGGGGATGCCTTAAGCCCGTTATGGTTCTGCATTGGTCTCAATCCACTTAGCAGGCTTCTCACACTTAAACAAAATGGCTTTATACTCAAAACTGAAGTAAGAGAGCACACGTTGAACCATCTTCTGTTTGTTGACGACTTGAAACTGTACGCAAACAAAAAGCATAAGCTTCATGAGCTAATAGATGTCACTAAAGCCTTCAGTGATGACGTAGGAATGGAATTTGGGACAGATAAGTGCAAAATAATACATCTAATTAGAGGTCAGCTTGATGAATCCGAAGAAAACTACGCAGTAGACCAAAATATTATTATAGACAACTTGCATAGCAGCGAATCTTATAAATATTTAGGATTTCTGCAACTTAAAGGAATCAACCACACGCTAGTAAAGCAAAACCTCATTAAAAAATTTGAGGCACGACTGAAAGCTATATTAAAAACTAGTCTGAACAGGGGAAATAAATGCAAGGCAATCAATACCTGGGCCATACCCCTTTTGACATACTCGTTTGGAGTAATAAAATGGTCTCAGACAGACATCCTTCGGATTGAAACGCTGATACGCACCACTTTCACAAAGTTCCAAAGCCATTACCCTCAAAGCGCTGTGGAAAGAATATCGCTTCCTCGAAACGTTGGTGGGAGAGGAATCATTAATATAGCGCGCCTACACTTTTCGCAAACTTTGAAGTTACGTACATATTTTCTAAGCAGCGAGTCCCATCTATTTAAGGCTATCGCTATGGCAGATAATGGCTTTACCCCGCTAAGTCTGATGGAGCAGAATATCCCAGTACCTGAGGGGGTTAAATCCCCAGCAGAAATGATCGCAGCATGGAAGGCAAAAACAATACACGGTGCCCATCCGCATGATCTCGAAATGGAATGGATAGACGCACAGTCATCAAATTTATGGTTGAAAAGAGGAAAACTATTTTCTGAAACAGAAGGTTTCGCAATCGCTATCCAAGACCGAGTTATTCCAACAAGGAATTTCCGAAGGTCGATACATGGCGAGGCAATAGAAGATAGATGCCGAAGGTGCGGTATTTACGGTGAAACAATCGACCATATAATTGCTGGATGTAGCGTACTTGCCCCCCGTGAATATGTCATGAGACATAGCAATATAGCAAAGATCCTCCACCAACAACTTGCTATCAAACACGGTCTCTTACAAGCAGAAGTCTTGTATTTTAAATATGAACCAAAGGCAATAATCGAAAATGCAAATTTTAAACTGTACTGGGACAGATTTATATCCACAGATCAAACAGCAGCTGCCAACAAACCTGACATTATCTTGTTCGACAAGACAAATAAAACGATCGAAGTAATCGATATAGCGGTGCCCCTTAATCGCAACATCCAAAGCACATACTCCACCAAAGTATCGAAGTATGCAGCTCTGGCCATAGAACTTAAACGGATGTACAAAGCGAAGGAAGTGAATATAATACCAATAATTATATCTTCCACTGGATTAGTGCCTAAGCATTTAATAAAAAACTTGAAGAAGTATGACTGCCAACACCTCTTAGAAGATATGCAGAAGTCGACCATACTGGACACATGTGCAATAGTTCGTAGATTTTTAAATATTTAAGCAATAGCAATCGCATGGGCGTAGAACTTGGACTACGCTCCACCAGAGCACAATCCCTTGAAAATTTTATCCGGGATGTGTAATCTCCGGCAATAGCCGAGATGGATTAAGCTCAAATAAAAAAAAAAAAAATAAAATAAGATAAAATAAAATAATCGAATAATTAAAAATAATCAAATAATTAAAAACTATCAAAGAGTGTTTGGAGTTTGTGGCATTGCACCTTGCGGAATACGGCTTACAAAAATATTCTTTATGTTATTTTTGAATTGCTTATAACTTTTCTTGAAAATTTTAATGCCATGCAGTTTTTCTTTATGCTTCTTTGACTTAGGATGCAGCTTGGTTAGTTTATGTTTTATTCTACCAGCCGCTGCAGAGATTCATGGCATTCCAGCATAAATTCAGCATGAAGAAGTTCGGAGCTGATCACTGAAACTGCCTTCAGTAAGATCATAAAAATATTGAAAAATCAAAAGGAAAGAGTCATACAGCGAAATGGTCAACGAGGTGGACTTCATGAGAATATATCACCTCCTACCCTGCCAATTTTAAGTGAACGATTTCATGTCAACTAACCAAAGTATTTAAACATTGTCGTCAATTCTTATGAGAATTGGTTAATTTCTAAGCTTGAGTATAATAAGTAAATCGAAAAATCGTAAAAATTTTCAAAAAAAATTATAATTATAATTTTGAAGTTTAATCAATGTTGAAAATTATAGTGTATGAAATTTTTGTATAGGGAAATACCTTTAATTCTATTTATAATAACATTTTAATATATTTTTTTTAATTTTTTAATATAAAATACACTTTTCAAATAATTTGTTTAGCAAAAAAATTATATATTTTTTGTTGAAAATTTTGCAAAAAAATTTTTTAGTATTGTATTTTAATATTTTGTTTTTTTTTTTATTTTTTAGACTAAAATAAGCTTTTCAAATAAATTTGTTAAGCAAAAACATTATATAGTTTTTTGTTGAAAATTTTGCAAAAAAATTGTTTTGTTATTTAAAAACAAAACTTATTTAGATTTGTAATAAACGAATAGTACGCCTAATTTTTGATCTCAAATGTGCTGATTATGATATTAAAATATTTAGCTACTCTACTTGGAAACGCTCAAACTAGATACTTGAGTGGTGCGAAGAGTTGTGCTAGGCATACAAAAGGTTAAGAAAATTGGTGTCATTGCATTCAAGTGAAGTTAATATTAGACACAACTTAATTAAACACCTTTTTAATGGCTCAGAAAAGGAGTTAACGCGAATTGAAACGAAAACAGATTTTTTTTTTGTTTTTTTTTTGTTTTTTGTTTTATTATCAATGCGCTTCCATTGACTAATTTCCGAGCCCACTTTTACCTCAAAAAAGCTATTCAATATAACTATTTTCTTGCAATACGCTATTATTTTTCTGCTTGAAAATTATTCGTTCTTTTATTATCCACTTCCATGTTGCTTTACATAAAACTTCATGTGTTTGTTGGGTATTTTTTTATACACCTTTTTTTTGTTCTTTCTCTATTTTTCTCCCTTCCTTATCCAGTCATTCATCCGTTCATTTTTAATTTCCTGCTAGCGCTTAACATCAGCCAACTCTTAACTAGTAACGCCGTCGTATCGCCTGTGAAACTACAACGATTTCGGAATACTGACACTTGCGCTGACATCCTTACAGGACATCTGCCAGCTAAGCGTCCGCTTGCATTGTTCATGCGACCGTAAGCTCATGAGCCGCGTTCTCATCTTATGGGAGTGATGGTTGGCTAAGGCCACGGCTTTAAAAGTCGCCAACGCGCCGCATATCAATGGCAAACGGCAATCCGTGCCAACCAGCTAACCAACCAACCAACCAGCCTGCGGGGCAACCAAGTTTGCCTAAGCAATGAATCGAGCGTCGTCCGAGCGCACAACCATTCCCTGCCATTCTATCCATTTTATCCATTTTAGTGTAATGCAGCTGCTAAGCAGTCACTCAAGCGAGGGATGAGCGCATAAATGAACGAAAGAATGAATGCATGAGTGATTGAAGGATTCCGTGTAAGAGTGTGTTTGTGTGTGTGAGTGTGTGCGCACATTTGAATGATAGCATCAAAGTGAGGTATAAAAACTATGTACAAATGTACAAAACAGCGTGTGTCCAACTGGTGCTTTCTAGTTCGCACTCATTCTCTCTCAATTCCCCAGCTATACCATGAACACTTGCACTTTATCTTCCCGTCCAGTTGTCCGTCGTTAGGTGTGTATGTACATATTGTTGGCTGTTGAAAGCTGAGTATCGCAAGAATTTCATGCCAGCGACAAATTGCACATACCCGATTTTATAGGGTACCTTCACGTAGGATACGAGTATGTACTCAAGTATGTGTAGACAATACACTTATACATGCATGCCGTGTAGCTGATGGAGTTTCTCTTTGTTTGCCTCAAACCACAATTTGCCCCTACAATGGCCATTGGGATGTGCCGCTGCCGTTGCCATTGCCGTTACATGCAGATGTGCACAAGTTGGTCGGTTAATTTTTAAATTTCATTTAATTTTTTCATTTTGATTTTACCACTTGATTTGTTTTCCATTGAAGCGTAGCGAAAAAGCATGACAAAACGTGAATCAGCTCAGCTGTTGTTAGCGAACAAGGGTAGATGATTGAAAAGATAAAACGAAAAGCAGCTGACCTAAATAATGTATGAAATAAAAATGTACAGAGGAGTTTAAAGAATTATTGAAAAAACAAACTGAATTAGTTGATGCCTTTTTTATTAATTTTTATTCTTTTTAATTAATTAAAACAAAAAAACTTCAGATTTTAAATACTTAAGCAAAAAAAAAAATAAAAAAAAATACAGTCAACACTTATTAATATGTGTCAGGTCAGTCCATAAGTTCGGGCGTTTTTTAAAGGTGGTTTTAAAATTAATAAAAAAGATGTTTAAAGTATTTATTAATCAATAATATGTATATTTTCCTTCATTGTTTACAATGTCTTCCCAATGTTTAGGCAAATTTTTAATTCCCTGCTCAAAAATTTTGTTGTCCTTAGAGCCAAAATACGCTTCGATATCCCTTTTTATAGCTTCTTTTGAGGTCTTGCGTTGTCGCGGTAAAACAAAAATTTGCGTCTATTCACTAAAGACAGTCGATTTTGGTTAAGTGCCTCATTCAGGTTTGATAGGATGGGAATAATAATCAGCAATTATCGTCTGCTTTGGCTCCAGAAGTTCATAATAAACAATACCGGCCATATCCCACCAAGCAGACAGGAGAATCTTCTTAGGGTGAAGGTCATATCTAGGGGTCGGTTTTGTTGTTTCATCTTTTTCTAACCATTGACGTTTGCGAACAGGATTATTGTAAAGGACCCATTTTTCATCATCAGTAACGATACGGTTCAAAAAACTTTCATTTTCAAGCCGTTGCAGCAGCTGAGAACACACATTCACTCTCTGCTGAAGGCTAACTACGAAAAGTCTATGCGGCCATTTTCCCAGCTTTGAAATCTTTCCCAACTGAACCAGGTGCCTGTGAACTGATCCATGCGATGAATTTAACCGCACTTATGGGCTGACCTGATATGTATGTATTGAGCTCATTCTCATGTCAATCTGTTTACATGTAGGACTATATTGGGACCATGACTGATCCGTCATTTTAAAGCTAAGCCGATGAATTTTGAGAAATCCTTGAGCTATATTGAATTTCTAAAAAACGCTACTCTGCATTAAAAAATCACTTTAAAGCCATGGCAGATAACTTAACTCTAGTCCACTTTTTTGCAGAAAAGTGGCTCAGTTGACGAAAAATTTCACACACACTATACATATTTAATGGCCTTTGATCTATAAATGGACTGCAAGTGCAACTCAAATATTTTGGTATATTTGTTTTTTCTAATATTTTTCCCTTTTCGAAATCTTAACCCATTCCGTTAAGGGGTTGGGGGAATTCAGAGGCCCGAAAAAATGATGATTTTCAATAATTTTTTTTTGCTAGTTGCTTTATTTGCTATTGCTTTATTTTATAAAAATAAAAATATAGCATTACTACATGATGTCTCGAATTGACCTTAGCAAAATTTCACAAAAATAAAAATTAATAAATATAAAGTTATAATTAATAAAGTTATCGCTGTTTGCGTGGAGCCCGTTTCTCCAGAACTCACTTGCGGTGAGCATCACAAGTCGTTGGAGATTCATTTAAAATCAATCGGACAGGAGAAATTAGTTTTATTAGTAGCTAATCTTGTGCCTTATCCAAGCGTTTTTTTTGTTTTCAAAATTAACAACATGTCGGCCTCAGGAAATATTTATTATTATTATTATTGTTAAAAAAAAAATCGAAATTTTTGGAAAAAAAAATCCTTCAATCGGGCATGAGTTCTTTATGTTTTTCAAAAGCGCGCGAAGTAACAGGGGCCATAGGTGTGTCAACCGGAATGGCAATTCATATTTTACATAACAAGTTGGCGATGGAAGAATTGTCGGCCTGATGGGTGCCGCGATTGCTCACGAGCAACAACAATTGGATGCGGCTGTTAACTTCAAAGCAGAGCTTGGAGTATTTTAAGCGAGATCTAAAGGAATTTTTGGATACATCATTTAACATCAGAAACTAAGCAAAAATCAAAACAATGAATTTCTCACGCTGAATCTGCTCCAAAGAAGGCGAGAACAGTCTCGTCGACCGGAAAATTCATAGCGACGATTTTTTTGGGATGCGAACGGCGTCATCCTCATGTAGTTTTTTAGGAAAAGGAAGACAGTTCACTGAATAATAAAGGGTGGTTAAATTTCAAGGGCCGATGTTGAATGTGAACCACACCTAAACGTCAACGACACCGTTGGACTTCTTTCTTTGGAGTTATTTGAAAGAAAAGGTGTACGTTGATAAGCCAGCAACAATTCAAGAGCTAAAGGATGAGATAATTCGGCACATTAACGGCATAGAACCTCAATTATGCCTCAGCGTCATCGAAAATTTGGACAATCGGATGGAGGGGTGCCGCCGAGGCCGCGGCGGTTATTTGGCCGATGTTTTGTTCCATAGGTAATTGAGCCATACCAATATTATCATAATAAAGAGAAATGACAATAATTAAAAAAAAGAGGTTGTCTGTAAAGTCGGTTTACTGACGATAGTTTAACGTGACAGCGTCATAAGAAAATACTGATGTAATGGTTGCAATTTTCAAAACAAAATTTTAATTTTATTTGTTTGATAGATATTTTGTATGGATATAGCGAAGGAGGTAAATGGAATCGCAATGGAATTGATCAAGTTACATTTACACAAACGTGAAAAATTACGAAACATTTATCAAATTCATGAAAGATATGTTCAATTTCGATTGTGCATCAGACGTGAATAAGTCAACAACACTAAGAGGCAACATCATCGATTTGCCTTTTTCAAGAAACATTACTCTCGAAACACTCCCTTTCATATTTCCTACTTTTCCTCTCATCTCCTATTCTCAACAGAGAAATGGTTCATTACCAAGCACACAGGAAGAAGGCATATGCAAATACAAATATGTGAATTTATATACATATGCGCATATACATACATATTTATGTATGCTCACTCAAGTAGGAGAGCGCCAGATGTCGAACGTTGCCGAACGCGGGGGCCGATTGTGCTCTTTGTCGTTCCTTCCGCGCTCTCGCTTGCAGTTCAAGCGAGGTAACGATCATGAGCAAGGTAACGACGATTGAGCGAGATAACGACCACTGAGCAAGAAAACGACACATTTTTTCATGCGTGCAGCCGGCTAAATCGAATTATAAGACGTTATCACGACGAAAAATTGTATTTTATTTAAAACCAACACCGGCCCTTGAAACTTAACCACCCTTTTTTACAAGGAGTTGTTGGACCTCTTTAAAGGAAGGTGCTGTTTCACCCCGATAACGCATCAGCGCATTCATCCGGAGTTGTCGCCGCCAAACTGCATGAATTGCGCTATGAATTGCTGCCGCACCCCTCCTATTCACCCGATCTGGCTTCCTGCCACTTTTTCTTGTTCCCTAACATGAAGATGGGGTTCGCGGAAAATAAATTTAGTACTAACGAGAGAGTCATCACCGAGAAAGAGGCATATTTTAGACTTCGACAGATCCTATTTTTTTAAGGGGTTTAAAAACGGCGAGAACGTTAGGAGAAGTAATATTATATGATATAATATAAATATTATTTCTAAAAGGGGGCTATGTTGAAAAATAAAATAAACTATTTTTGAAAAAATGGTGTCTTCATTTCTAATATGGGTACTTATTGAAGGCCCCTCGCAAATTTTACATATTTACAATTAAAATAAAAATTTGAATTTTTTTTCTTGTCATAAAGTAAAAGAAGCGCTATTGCGGTGCTTGTACTTTTTCATACCTATTTTGAGAAAGCGCGAGTGCGCTGTTCGGAATTCTTCGACAAGGCTTTAAAATACCGGTTGGGCTACAAATGGTTAAGAAAGCGTGGAAAAAATTGATTTTTGGGAATTTAGTCTAACTCATCCCCATTTCTATTTCCTATTTTCCCAACTTAATCATTTTAAATAATATTTTAAAAGTACTATGACATCTTTTATCGATTTTTTTGTTTTTATTTAATTTTTGCAGTGATTTTCCCAATTTCTTACCTAATCTGCAACTTGTTTTAGTTTCTGAGTTCCGTTTCCTTTTAGCTATTCACGTCCAGTAATTTTTCCGAATAGCGATTCCTAATGTTATGATATTAAACTTACTGAATTATCGAAAAGTAGAAAATAAAATTTTGCCGATTAAATTCAATCAACCGCATCTCCAACTATAAAAAGAAACTAGTTCCGTATTTATTCGTGAATTAAATATGTGCACATTCCATCCGTATACATACTAATGTATTTAATCTGTGGTAAAGTATTGATGTGAGCTCTCATCAGTGACCAAAACCATGCACCCATAACCATTCGCATAGCTGCTCGCGAGCGTCCAATCCAATTTTTTTTCATTGGTATTTACCTGTGACGAAGAAACAGGCAGCGAGTAAACGTGTAGCCGTGCAAACATTTTACGGCCATGGAAAGTGTGACATGTGTGACAAGTATGTGTGGATGCACACACATATACATACATACATATGGCCGCATGTGTGCCAAAGTATGTTTCATTCATATGGATATGTACATATAAGTATGTGCGAAAATGTGGCATGCCAAAGTGTGACGGCACAAAGTGCTGCGCTGGGACTTTTCTGTCGCTTGGCTGATGTTGGTAGCGCTACTCTGCTGTTTGGACGCTGTATGGTTCGCTTTTCTTTATTTTTTGTTTTTTTTGTGCTGCTGATGGTACCGACGGTGCAGTAAATGCGCAACAATTCACTCAAGTGTAAATAAAGTATTGCATTCTTTTCAGTACAGCAGCTCTTTTTTCCTTCGCGTAATTTCATTCCTTTCATACACTCAGCCAATAGCTTGTGTGTTTCTATACTACTAGGGGTATGTGTACACACACATATGTGTGTCTGGACACGTATATATTTGCTGTAGATAATATTAGTCTGCGCTGCGTCAAAGTGACAAAACACCTGTGAATTCAGCTTTTGTTGCCAACAAAAAAAAAAAAACAAGCCAACAAAGTGCAAAAAAAAAAAGAATCTAAAAAAATGCAGACATAAAAAGCACAAGTTACTGAGAAAAGTAAGACACAAAGGAAAAAAATTAAAAGAAAAAAAAAAAACAAACAGGCAATGCAATAGCATGAAGCTTTGCTTAGTAAGAAGACAGTAGTTGAAAGAAAAGCACAGCAAATATTGTTAGTGCGAGTGGCGCCAACACGGATAATGCTTGCATTTGTATGGGAATACAAATATAATAATAAATAAAGCCATATAAACATGTGTGCAGATGTGTGTGAGTGCTATTATCGTGTCAGTAAACCAACAACAATACAAAAATATTGCACTTGGGTATATTATAAAGGCACAAATTAGATATTTCCGTTTGCCAGCTGAGAATTTTTAAATCAGGTGGCAACACAAAGGCTACCAAAGCGCACCAGAATAAATGCAGTTATAAGAAACCGACTTATTTTGGACATAACATTTAATGTGGATGATAAATTAAGTCTTTAGTGATTTAAGGAATATCTTGAATCAATGTACCAAGCTGATATAGGAAAGTATGTGTAAGGATATTCCATAGAGCGATTCTATGTCAAGTATTCTAAGTCTTTTGAAACTTTTTGTTAATTCTACTTGAAATTTTTGAATAAATTTCTGTCTGGAATAGAATGTCAACGGAAAGATTTAAAAAAATTTTTATAATATTAAAATTTTTTCAATTTTGAAAATTCTGTTTATAAGAGTAGATATTTCCGAAGTAAAATATTTGAAGTTCTTTTAAGCATTTGTTATAGTTTAAAATTCTGCAGAAAAAAAATAACTTTTTTATTATTAAATAAATTTATTAGAAAAATAATCGTAATTCGCTAAAAGCGTTTGGAAAACAAAATTTTACGAGAATTTTCGGAAAATAGATATTTTCGAAGTAAAATTTCTTAATTCCTTTTTAGCATTTTATATACATACGTACATATGTAGCTCATAATAGCCGAGAAGATTTTTTTTATTATTAAGTAAATTTATTAGAAAGCCAAACTAAATTCGTTTGTTGTTTATTTTATTCTATTTTATTATTAAAAATGAGGCTGCATCTGTAAGACTTTTTAGCCTTTGACAATACGTCGACTAGTTGGAAGGGACAAAATTCGGAACAAAATCTTTTTTATAAAGCAAATTTAAAATTGATTGTGTATAACTAAGATGGCGGAATAATGGGAAGGTGACCTGCAATATACGAGGCGTGTTCAAAAAGTATCGCGAATTTTCGGAAGTTACGTATATTCGATTTCGATTTTTTTGAGGCGATATGTTGGTACTCATGTCTCTCACTCATGCCGACGACTTTGGCCATTTTGAATGTTCAGTTAATTGTTGACATCTGCTTTGCTTGCACGTGTTTCGGCTCGTCTTCGATTTTTACGTATTCAAAAAGATGGATCAAAGAACGTGTATCAAATTTTGTGTGAAAAACGGAATTAAGTGCGCGGATGCATTCCAATTCTTGACTGTGTCATATGGAGGAGCTACTTTGGACCAAAGCAACGTTTATCGGTGGTGCAAAATGTTCTCAGAATGCCGAGAAGATGTGAACGACTAAAAGCGTGCCGGACGCCCGAGCACTTCAACAACAGACGAAAAAATTGATGAAGTGAAGAAAATGGTATTGGCAAATCGTCGAATCACCGTTAGAGAAATTGCTGAATTCCTAGACATATCGATTGGCTCGTGCCCATCGATTTTTTTTAATGATTTGGACATGAGACGGGTCGCTGCAAAATTCGTCGCGAAACTGCTCAATTTCGACCAAAGCAGCATCGCATGAACATTGCTAAGGATATGTTGGACTTTGTCCGCGACCACCCAAACTTGGTCCAGAGGGTCATAATTGGTGACGAATCGTGGGTTTATGGTTATGACGTGTAAACCAAGGCTCAATCAGCTCAATGGAAGCTGCCGCACGAACCAAGACCGAAAAAAGCGCGCCAAGTTCGGTCGTATGTAAAAGTTTTGCTTTCCGTTTTCTTCGATTGCAGGGGCGTGGTGCATCATGAGTTCTTGCCACAGGATAAAAGGGTCAATAAGGAATATTACCTGCTAGTAATGCGCAATTTGCACAAAGTAATCCGCCAAAGCCGCCGGATTTGTGGAAGGACAAAAACTGGCTCTTACATCACGAAAACTGCTCACACATCGTGCTTTTTGGCCAAAAACAACACACTAATGATGCCACAGCCACGGTATTACCCAGATCTGGCCCCTTTTGACTTTTTCTTGTTTCCGAAACTGAAGAGGATCAGGAAAGGACGACACTACGCTACGATTGACGAGATAAAGATGACATCGAAGGAGGAGCTGAACAAGATAAAAAAAAATGATTTTTTGAAGTGCTTCGAAGGTTGGAAAAAACGTTGGCACAATTGCATAATATCTCATGGGGATTACTTTGAAGAAAACAAAATAGATATTAATGAATAAATAAATAATTTCTGAAAAAAACACAAAATTTGAGATACTTTTACCAACTTGGTGCCCCTGTTTTACTTGCCAACGAGGTTCTGTCGATCGAATAGAATGCGGTATAACCTTTCCATCTAAGTGGAGGAAATACTTCACTTAACTGCCAGCCTGGAGGCATAGCCGGCAGTCCCGGAACCAGGCTGGAATGCGGAAGGCCAATCGCCTACCTATCTTAAAACCCCTTGGATTAACGAAACCAAAGTGAGCAATATACTTGAACTTAATTATGCGGCAAGCTTCTGCTGATAGAAGCACTGATGAAAACCTCGAATATGCAGGTCTAAAAATGAACATTGCCAAAACGAAGATGATGTGCATCACTAACACCGAAGAAGTGGATGAATTTTGCTATCTCGGGAGTGTCATCAATAAAGACGGCAGCTCGGCAGCCGATATACGCAGCTGAATATCAAAAGGCCTTGCAGTGTTTGACATGTTGGATAAGGCCGCTCTTAGCGGCAAGTAAAATTCCTAGCAATAAATAAATCTAGCTTTAGTTTGTTTATTGAGGCTCTATGTTCCATATAGGAATAATATTTGTATATATATATAACGGGTGATTTTTTAGCTTTTATCTTTTTAAACAGTTGGTTTAAACAGCTGACACACGTTTCCTGTTTTGTTTCACTGTCAAACATCTTCAGTTTGGCCTAAAATTTAACCATGAATCGTTTTACAAACAAACAACGCTTGCAAATCATTGGATTTTATTATAAAAATGCGTGTTCTGTTAAGAAAGTATATCGCGCGCTTCTTCCATTTTATGGTCAGTTTAATCGACCCTGAAGTGGCTTTCGAGCTATTGTGACTAAATTTAGAACCAACTTTACACTATTGGACATCAAACCACCAACACGCTTACGTAGAGTGCGAACTGAAGAAAATATCGCAGCTGTACCGGCCAGTGTTAATGATGACCATCAATTATCGATTCGTCGCCGTTCGCAACTGGGCCTCTGTTACTCAACAACGTGGAAAATTTCGTGAAAGGATTTAGGTGTAAAGCCTTTCAAAATACAGCTGGTGCAAGAATTGAAGTCGAACGACCTACCGCAACGCAGAGTTTTTGGTGAATGGGCTCTTGGATAGTTGGCCGAAGATCCACTTTTTTATCGAAAAATTGTGTTCAGCGAAGATCAGCCAGAAGAGTTGCAAGAGCTACCAATGTATCCCGAAAAGGTCACAGTTTGGTGCGGTTTATGGGCTGGAGGTATCATACTTCTTCAAAGATGCTGCGAATCGTAACGTAACTGTGAATGGTGAGCGCTACCGTGAAATGATATCCAACTGACATGTGGTTTTAGCAAGACGGTGCCACATGCCACACAGCACGCGTAACAATGGACTTGTTGAGAAGCGAGTTCGGTGAACATTTTATTTCACGTTCGGGACCTGTCATTTGGCCACCCAGATCGTGCGATAAAACGCCTTTAGATTATTTTTTGTGGGGCTATGTTCAAGCTCATGTCTATTCAGACAAACCTGTTTTAATCAACGCATTGGAAGACAACATTAAAGCATTTATATGTGAGATACCGGCCGAAAAATTGGGAAGAGTATGCCAAAATTGGACTAATCGGATGGACCATTTGAAGCGCAGTCGCGGTCAACATTTACATGAAATAATCTTCAAACGTTAAATTGTATGGACTGTACTATCGATTTAAATAAAAATTTCAAGCATATTTTCTGAATTTTACGTGTGGTTTTTTGAAAAACTTTCTTATAGCTCTTAAAAAATCACCTTTGATTTTATTAGTTTTAGCCTTTTTTTGCAGTTTTTTTTTATTATTTAAAAAAAAATATGGTTTAACTTTATATCTTTTTCAAATTGAATTTTATTCAAAATATTAGACAAAAATTGTATAGTTCTGAGATTTATTCAGTATTAAAAGTTATAGCTGTATTGCAAAGTATTTAGATTTCTTTTTCGGTTTTTCGGGAGACAAGAAATTTTTTTATTAAAATTAAAAGTTTTTTCGAAAATTTTTTTTGGAAATTTTTGAAAAATGGTTTTCCTTGAAATGATATAAATTTATTTTAAAATTTGTTTACTACATTTTTTTTTAAACAAATATAATGAAATTATTAGCAAATTAGCAATTATTGCAAATGGGCTGGCTTTCAAGTAATTTAGTTTAATTTGTTGAGCATTTTTGGCAAACAATTTTTTTAAGGTGATGCTTGAAAAATGAAGCCAATATATCAGGTTTGTTTTACGTATTTTCAAGTATGTTTTTTTTATTTTTTAAAGAAAAATAAAGCTTTAATTTTTGTGTTTTTCAAAAAAGTTTATTTTTTTTTTAATATTTAATTAACTTCTATAATTTTGGAATTTTTTCAACCTGAAAACTACAGTGGAGCAATTTTTGTAGTATTTTTAAGCTTTTGTTTTTGAAGTTTTCTCAAAAATTTACTAAAAGAAAGTTTCAGAATTGTCGAAAAAAAAGATTTGGTTGATTTTGGAAAATAGTTATTTCTATACATAAAATAAAATTTCTGTGTAATTATTTCTATATACAAAATAAATTTTTTAAATAAAATTGTTTTTTTTTTTCATTTTTGAATAAATTAAATAAAATTATTCGTTGATATTATAAATTTGTGTTTCAAATAGTTTTATTGAATTTATTTAAAATTTTACCAAAAAAAAAAACTTTACCAATTTTTGAGAGAGAACATTTTCAATAAATTTTTTTAAATAGCAGTAATTATATACTCTATTGGCTGATTCAGGAGAAATGCAGAGCTTTGACAGCAACAATTTGTGCTGTGATTATTTTTTTTGTATTTTTTTCAGAAAATTGCTACCTCAGACTTCAGGTCAAATATGTACATTTTTTTTAATAGCTTATTGAAATTATTACCACTCTCATAGGAGCCGTCGGCAAACGGTTCCTTATTAGGTCACTTGTCAGGTTCAGACTATAAGGCTTTAGTAGTGCATAAGAGCCTCTCAACCAAGTTTGTGGCGAACTCTTATCGATGTGGTGATCCCGCACCAATTTCTCTTCGAGCCATAGTTGCCCCTTTTGGGCAATCGGCTCCTTTACTCGGTCCAGTTGTCAACGGTTTAGGCCCGAGTAAAGAGTTTTGTCGTAGTCACACATTTGAACTAAATAGATGATGAATACACAGCCGTACCTTCCTCAATCCGCCAATCCTGACTTTGACGCCGTTTACGTTGGCTATTTCGGCTGCCGTTTACTTTATCGCGATTCGACTATTTTACCAAACAGTTTTTGCAATCGAAAAATACTTACTTCACGGTCAGACTCGACAATTTCTTTTATTTTATGAGCTTTCTCAACAATTAGCATTCTATAGCGTCGAATGGAATCGGCGGAACCAGAATTGTATCAGGGCCATAAATCCTGTTTACATTTCAATACACTTGGCTTTCGTTTTCACTTTTGTTGAAGAATAGCTGTAGTGTATGTCGTCTTTTCCTTCGCTGGTGTCCATCTTTGAAACGAACTCAAACAAAATCAAGGCAGTTACAGAAAGTTGAATACAAAGCCAAACCTTAGCATTTACTGGTGATATGGGAACCAGAACATCATTTATACTTTTATTAATTTTACTTAAACAAAAAAAGTAATAAAAAAAATATATAAAAAACCAAACGACTTTCTTCCCTCTTCAGGTCATGGCGATAACTCGGCTCCATAGGAATGCTTCGCTCTTCACGATAATTAGCAGCAGCTAATTAATAGTTAGTTGTAGATAATTAGGAAAAACATTGAAATTCTGTCCAAAACAGACAACACAAGCAGCGTGAAAGGAATATGAAGAAGTGATGATTTTGAGCTACTTTGCGAGAGAAATGTATTATTATACTCAGATTTTTGCTATCATCGCTTGAACAACAACAAATTTGGCCAAACCGCATAAAATACCAGAAAAATATAAATAAAAGACCGCTGCGTTAACGTGAAGCGCATAAAAGAACACATAAAGTACACCCATATACAGACATACATATGTACATAATAAGCCATATTTTACAACGAGCAGGGTGCGAAAAATAAATGGAGAGCTGCACGTCGTCCATTAAATTCCGCACACAGACGCACGCAGTCAGGTACCATAACAGTGTCGTAAACTAATTGAAATTTTTTTAAAGCATTATCATCTTCGCATCACGACAACATCTCGCCATTTACGGTGGAGAGTGGCAGCAAACTCGGTAGCAACCTCAGCGATTATCAATTTGTGGCGTAAAAATTTAAAATAAAATACGATTATCTTTGCGCAGGTCGAATGGATGTACGTTCGTCCACAAAATTCCCAACAGGTGTATAGTAGCTGAATAATTTTACAAACCAAATATAGGGAGGAGGAGAGAACGAGTTACCGGCGAAAATTCAGTTATTTCGGTTTTACTAGTTGATAGGTATTACAATCACGTCAGCCTTGTGAGTGACTGATGTTAATAAAAGTATATGTGACTAATAATACAATTCTGCCAATGTCAGTGCAATACTTCTAACGTGCACTCTTTTTTAAAATTGACTTGGATTATTGAATGTACAAGAGCATTGACGTAAGACGAGCCCATAGATTGACTCACTCGGTTTTGAATACAATAACTCCAGACGAAATTATTTCGACCTGCGGTTTTTCTTTTTCTATGCCAAATAAAATGTATGTCTTAACCTAAATACGAAGTCCGACATTTAGAAGGTAGTATATTTTTCGTGGTATTAAAACATATACAAATTTTGAGTTTTGAAAAAAGGAACTGCAATAAATGTTCATAATCTCCGAATGTAGTTGGTCGAAAATTCATTTTATGAAATTAAAAGTTATAATACTTTCTGTTAAAAACGTATGGAATTGGGAGCCATTTTTAACTTTGTTGAGAATTTTGCATAATTTTTAATAAATATTGACAAAACTAATCGAGTCTTTCCAGAAATTAGTTATCGACAAAAACTTACTTCTATTCAAAAATACGTAAACATAAATATATATAATTGGCGAGGACATTCCTCTTTGGGTGTTTGGTCGAGCTCCTTCTCGAATTTGTGGTGTGCGTCTTGAAGTTGTTTGCATATTCGACAAGAAAATAGGCCCTTACTTAAAGCTGTATAAAAATCGTAGAACTCATGGGCGACTAAGATAAAATAGAGAAAAACAGATTATTAGATCTTAAGGCTTTCATGTATTTCTAAAAAAAAAATTGATACCTTCATGTAATTCTAGAAAAAAAAAACAAATGTTGAGAAATTCCTTGCTATAAAATACGGTTAATATATTGAAAAACTTTGAGTCTTTAACATTTGGTAAAACTTTTGAATATTAAAAAATATTAGATACTGAAAATTACAATATTTTTTTAAATCGAGTGAGTTTCTTAAATTTTATAAACTAAGGAATTTTTAATTTTTTTTTTAACTTTGAAAAGTTTAAGAAATTTTTGATATTTTAGATTTTGCCAACATTGAAAAACTTTTACATTTTGTAAGTTTTTTGAATATTCAAAATTTTAGAAATATCGAAATATTAGAGAACTTTGTAATTGTAGCTAATTTTGAAAATTATTCCAATTTAGAAAATTAAAGAACTGCAAATTTTGTAATTTACCGAAACTTATAAATTTTTGGAAATATTAAATACTTTTTTAATTATTCAATAGTTCTTAAACTTTGAAATATTCAAAATTTTTGTGAGTTTTTTAAATATGGAAATATGAAAGAAACTTTTTAAATTATGTAAATTTTTTTAATTTTGAATATTTTCAAAGTTTTGAGGACTTTTTAAATTATTAAAATTTTTGAAAATTTGTCTATTATTGGAAGATTACAAAGATGAATAAATTTTGAAAATTTTTGAAATTTTTTTATTAAAAAATATTTCGAGTGTTTTTTAATATGCTGACTGTTTTTCAAATTTTGGAATAATAAAAAGCGTAAAAGGTTTACAACTTGAAGGCTTTAAATTATTCTTTTTAAATAAAGAAATTAAAATTTAAGGAGTTTTTCAAGTTTGAAAATTATGTGAACTTCTTTTAGTATTTAGCTTTTTAAAAGTTTTAAAAATAAAGGGTTTTCCAATAACAGGTGTTATTTCTGAATGCACTGCGCTATCGAGAGATGATTATGGGGTTTTTACGGCCGCAATTGAATGGTATTGATCTGGACAACGTTTATTTTCAACAAGACAGCGCTACGTGCCACAGAAGCAACAAAACCAGTGATCTTTTACGGGGAAAGTTTCCGGACCGTGTTATCTCTCGAAGAGGTGATCACAATTGGCCACCGAGATCTTGTGATTTAACACCTTATGACTTTTTTCTTTGGGGCCACGTTAAAGAGAAGGTCTACGCCAACAGCCCAGGGTCGATTCAAGACCTTAAAGATGGAATTTGTGAGATATCGAGGACATAGGCCAGCCACTTTGCAATTCGGTGATGGAAATCAAAAGGATATTGTCCTCTAAGCGTGGTCGTGGTGGTCATTTGCCTGATGTTATTTTCCACTATTAACGGCATACTTTCCTCTTTATAATGAAATAAACATCCGACCATTTAATTAAAAAATTACATTTTTCTTTGAATATCAAAATAACACCTCTGTTTGGAAAACCCTATACTTAAAAAATGGGTGTAAATTTAGAAACTTTAAGAGTTTATCTGGTAATATTTATTTATTTAAAATTTATATAAGAAAAATAAAATTTTATACGCAGCACTGGTTCAGAGACCTTTTTAAGCAGTTTGTAAATTTTTTTAACGTTGAAAATTTGTAAAATTTTTTTAAAACTTTATTAAAAGATTTTTAAATTTTGGAAATTTTAACAATTTTGTCGGTATTAAAATTTTAACCAGTTTTTAAATTTTTTTTTAATATTGAAAATTTGAACATTTTTAAGTATTAAAGAACTTTGCAAATTTTGAAAATATTTCTTAAATAATAAAGAGCACTGAAAATTTATTTTTTTAATATTTTGAATAAATTTTTTGGTTTAATATTTTCAATAAAAAAAAAATTATTAAAAAAATCATATCAAAAATCTCCATCTAATTTTGTCACCCACACTAAAGTATGTACGATACATACAAGTAGATTCAGCTCCTCGCATGAGGCATCACAGCTAAACAGAAAAGGCACAAAATTCCCACTCTGCGAAAATTTAATGCAAAATGTTTAAGATGCAGCTATGCTAATTTTGGCTATTAAAAAAAAAAAATTGAACAAAAAGCAGTGCCATAATAATAGTTTAAGCAGCTCTGCAGCGATTAGCAACACCAGGCAGGACTATCATTCATGCATTCATCACGCCAAGCTCCTTTTTAGAAAACAAACAGGTCACTCCTCTCCGGTTCATTCATTTTACGGTACACAGCACTTATGTTGCTTTGGTCTTTTCTGCTTTTCCATTTGTATTATCAAATTCATTTACATTTTGTCATGGCTTCTTTAAAATTCAGTATTTTACCTCTTTTGTTTCACCATTTAGTTCTTCTACCTTTCGATTACTTGCACAATATTTTTGTTGCTGGATGTAGTACGAGAAATTGTATTGAACCTGTCGGTGTGTGTTGTTCTAGATGGTTTTTATTTGGATTTCGTATGCTTTTTCTTTTTCTTTTATTCTTTCTAAATGACAACACCATTGACTTCGACTTTTGTTCTTAAACGCTTAAAGTGGCAAATGCTAAAGGTCGAATGCCGCCCGTTGCATGCAAGCGCTGAGCAAGCAAAATACGCAGTTATAAAAACTTTTGCATATCTAATAGAGACAAAGGGGAAAGTCTAAACGAAAGTCCAGTTCAGCCAACCCACCCACACACACACACACACCTACAGATTGTTACGAATATCCATAGTCGGATATGAGGGTTTTTTTATAGTTGTAGATATGTCTGGTAGATATGAAGACTTTTCAGAGTTTATGCTACTTTTTCTTTTTCGCTGTTGATTTCTTTTTTTCTACTTCCAGCTAAGTAACGCGATAAGAATTTAATTTTAAATGGTATTTTTAATTTGCATAACCTTTAAAACTTGCTTTTGCATTTATTTTTATTCTTTTTTTCGTTTTGCTTGTTGGGTCTTTTATTATTGCCTTTCTAGTTTTTGGGTGTATCACTTCACGCGCCATTTGGCTTATCAACAACTATGAGCGAATTAGGAAGCTCAACGCTAGGTCCGCGATAAATGTGTGCCCTTTGAAGAGAAATATATTTTATTAAAGCTGAACGATTAGCAGCGGCAATTCATGTAAATTGGAAAGTTTTGTTTTTCGAATACTTGGGAGAACTTTTATGCTTTGGTGAATTTCAAAGAACATTTTTTTTAATGTAAATAAGCGTACAAATAATTTCCAGCTGAGGGGAATGGAACACATATACAAATGGTGATTTATTTAAGAAATTTAAATTAATTGAAATTTAAAATTTGCATCCATTTCTTTTTTGTTTTTTTGTAGTTCAGCTACACCAAATCGATAACTAAAATCCACTGTATAAGTAAACCACTTTTGGAAAGCACAAATTCACATGACAAAAATAAGCCAAGTATGCCAACTCATCTAAGGTAGTATAGCCGAGCAGTTGCAGTTAAAGTCGAGTGAACTGATGACTGAGTACCACGCTTTAGTCTCGGTTGCGATGCGCAGTACGGGAATGCAATGTGAACTGATAAAAGAAGTTTTTTCTAATAACGGTCGCTCCTCAGCAGGCAATGGCAAATCTCCCATTGTAGTTGTGCTCCTCATATAATATCAACCGCCGGCAGCATAAAACTTTAGAACACTCCATTTGTGGAAAAAACTAAGTCGGAGTACAATCTAAGTCAATCCCCTTTTAGAAGGATACACTTCTCCCAACGCTCAGGCCATTTTTTAACCGCTCCAAAAAATAGCATTTATCGAACTCTTCAAAATACGCCTCTGTCTCGGCGATGACTTTCTCGCTTGAACTAAATTTTCTTTCGCGAGCCATTTCTTCACGTTACTGAACAACGTAAAAGTCGCAGGGAGCCAGATCGGGTGAATAGGAGGGGTGCGGCAGCAATTCATGCAGTTTGGCTACGCGTTTTTGTTCATCCAAAAACAAAAAGCGAATTGCCAAACGATACTGATTTTTTCCAACTTAGCGAAAATTACGAAACGCGTTTTACTCGAATAGCTGCCAAATCCAAGCTAACCTATCAATCAGACTGAAATTTGTTTTGCCGTCGTTTGATAGATGGCAACACTCGATGGTAACATCAATTTTCCTCAGGAATGCTCTCTGTCATTAAGCCCGGGTACTTATTGAACTGGTCTCGTCATTCCTAGATGGTACCTTTATTATTTCATCTTTGATATTTGTCACTTACAGAGATGTACAATTTTAGAAGATGGAATTTTCTTTAAGAACAACACATCGCAAAGTTTACGGGTTTTTTGGTGGAAATAATCCTCCAAATGAGTCGAAAATTCAGAGGTTGCTGAAAAAATTTCAAGAAACTGATTCTGTTGAGCAGAAGGAATGAGGATTGGCAGACGATACTGAGGTTTTTCGAAAAGTAAAGTCTATGTGAATAGGCCAACAACGACTCGAGCTGAAATACAACATATGGATCGAGATTTTGGAACTCAATGCAATATTGTGTGAGCGAGCGCTTTAAACTTTAATTTCCATATGTCAGCATGGCAAGGTGCTTATGGTGCACTTTTCATATTGTATATAATATTTGTGAGCCATATTTTGTAAATAAACTATGCACCAAGCTATAGAGCTGCCGGCGAAATCCTTGCTGGCGCGGGACAACCAAAAGAGTTTTGACAATCTCACAACTCTCCCCAAAGATAAACTTAGAATGCTCACGGGCATTCTCGCGGGCCATTGCATACTGCGTACTCATTTGCACATGGTCGGAATGTGGTCCACTGATTCCTGTCATTTCTGTAACCAATCCCATTAGACTCTAATACACCTTCACCCTGAGTGCAACGCTATAGCGGGGAGAGAGTTGACACATCTCGGCCATTTGTAGCCGGGGGAAAGACGCTTACGCTCAGGACAATCCAACTCTATTTTTAGTTTAATAAGAAAACTGGGCTTGGACGAGGTACTGTGATGGGTAGAGGGTACAAAAGACCATGGCATCGAAGTGTAAACCTCCAATAAATCTAAATCTAAATAAATAAAAAGAGTGATACCTGAGAATATATAAATTTTTACATGTGTTCTTTTAAAACAACATCTGGGCGCGTCGTTTGAAAGGTACTTTACAGTAGCCGCCGCCTACCTGCAGGCAATGGTAAGCCTTATAGTGAATTCCTAACATTTTTTTGTATTAAGAAAATAAAATAAGTCGATTTATTTGTTAGAAATTGTCACAATCGATTAATTTTTTATTTTTTATCTTTCTTTTAATTTATTAATTGTGCAGTGTCTGCAGTTTGAATGTCCACTATGGTCACGTTCGACATGATGGATGTGCCCATATTTAACACTGAATTGCCTAAGAAAGTCATTTTGACTGCCTTTCAATTTCAAATAGAAAAACAACAGCTTCTTATAATTTTGTGACCTTTTGAACAGCATATAAATGCGTTTATTAATCATTGTAACGGCATCCCCCTCCTTCATTTCTGGAATATATATATGTATGTGTTATACCTGTACTGACTAATTGTAGTCATTTTGATTACTTGAAAAATTTTAAATAATCAAATGACTTTCATTACTGGATTGAGTAATTTCTTATATGACCAGTCCGACTCTGGATTGGAATAAAATGTTATATATTGGGTAGTCGAAAAAGTCTTTTCGTATTTTGACAATACTCGTAGATGTCGTTGGAGTCATCTATCTCCAGTGCTACCAATCACATTGTGTCATATCATATGATGTTAGAAAGGTGACATTTTAAGCTTGATTTAACCAAAAAAAAAATTAAATTCGGAGAAGTTGAACAGTTATAGCTGTTCAAAAATGAGTGAAAATAATGAAGAAATTCGCTATATTTTGAAATTTTTGTATAAAAAAGGGAAGAATGCCACATTCATCATCAAACGGTTTTGAACCATTTAAAAAAGGCTGGTTACAAAAGGAAGCTTGATATTTGGGTACCACATGAATTATCTGTGAAAAATTTAATAGGCCGAATTAACATTTGCGATTCTTTGCTGAAACGAAATGAAATCGAAGCTCAACAAATGGGCGCATAGCCCCGACCTTGCATTTGTTTCGGTCAATGCAGAACTCCCTTAATGGAGTAAAGTTGGCTTCAAGAGAAGCCTGTGAAAATTACTTGTCGTAGTTTTTCGCCGAGAAACCACAAAAGTTTTACACTGATGGAATAATGTCTCTAGAAGAAAAATGGCTAAAGGTGGTCGCCAAAATGGTACATATTTGGTTTAATAAAGTTCATTCTAAATATAAAAAAAATTAGTTGAAGTTTGATTAGAAATACGAAAAGATTTTTTCGACTACCAATATTTGTTATATATTTTAAAAATATCAAATTTGACGAAGGTGGTTTTCCTGGAAAGTCACTACCTACTTGTGTTTTTAAGGGTATGAAAGGGCCAGCAGGCTACGCAAAAAGTAACATTAGGCAGATAATCTTGTCCGTGTATTTTCGTCGAAAAAAGATAACTGAAATATATTATATTAGCAAATATACAAAAAAGTTCATACAAGAAGAAGGCAGTCGAAATTTGGGGCACATTTGGACAACATCATTACCGGAAATACGTCCATTTATTAGGATTTTATATGCTCGCGTAGCGTACGTGGCAAAAAATTTAAAACTGAGTTATTTATGGTCAGCGAAGTTGGGTCGCGTATTTTTTAGAAGAACTTCGCTCGGAGATAAATTGAAAGAAATCGTATGATTTATTCGTTTTGACAAAAGAACTGAAATAAGAAAATGCCTCCAAACAAATAAAATTTGCCTTGGGTTTGGAAATATGGGACACGTTCATTGAAAATAGTCAGGCTTGATATCAACCAGGGCAAAATTTAACAACTGAGGAGCAATTATTTCCGACAAAATGCAGGTGGAGCAAGTTTATATAGTCTGTTGAAAGAAAATCACGTCCGATAACTTACTAGCTAACATATCACTCGCTACGAAATTATTGACCAAAAAAACAATTCGAGTTTGAAATATTAGAGGAAATAAAAGGCAACCTCAAAAAGCGGCCAAACAAACGAAAGATGGTACGGGAATAAGTTTCCGTCCTTTTTTTAGCTAAAGTTACGAATTATTTAAACAACTTAATAAGAGATATTATGTAAATTGTGTGCCATTGGAAGCTACAACTTTACCCCAAGCTATGCCAGGTAGTATCCGGATTCCTTTGACAAAAAATTCCAGTTCTTTTGACTTGATCCATTTATTGAGCCAGTTTGCGATGCTCTCGTAAGAAGTGAACCACTCTTCAATAAAGGCTAACTGCATTGATCGGAACAGATGGTAGTCTGAAGGTGCAATATCTGGGGAATATGGCGGGTGGGGCAAGACTTCCCAATTCAATCCCTACAAATATTTCTGGACCGAACGTGTGGCTTGGCGTTGTCATGCAGCAAAATCAGCTTGTCATTGACTACCGTCCCATTCCGGCCGTTTTTCTTTGAGAGAGGTATTCAAACGCATTAGCTGCATTCGGTAACGATTACCAGTGATAGTTTTAGATGGTTTAAAGAGTTCATAATAGATAACACCCTTTGGATCCCATCAGATGCACAACATAACTTTTGAAGCAGGCGTATTTTTTTCACTTTGGACGGACCTGGTTCACCTGGCAGGCTCCAACATTTTCGACGTCTAGGGTTGTCATAACAGATCTAGTGGCGATGCGATGCAGAAAACTTTTTCTTTCTGCTGTTCAAGAAGCATCACACGTCACCAAACATTTCTCGATATCCCTCTCCTTCAATTGGTGTGGCACCCAGTTACCTGCTTTCTGTTTTCTGGACCATTCCCATTACGTAAAAATGTTTACTGACAGATCAACCTGTCAACATCCAACTATTTATCCATCCACATATCATCAAGGGTTCGACATGCGTCTTGTTGTAGTTGTGTATCTTCGAATGTTTTCGGTAACCTCTTCGGCATCTTTATCACAAACGTCGAAATTGCCACTTTGGAAGCGTCAAAACCACTCTTTAAAAGTTGTGCTTGATGGAGCGTAATTACCGTAAATATTGATTAATATACGATGCGTTTCAGCTGCACTTTTCTTTAAAAGGTAGTAATGAAGCGTGACTTCCCGCAAACGCTGGGGTCACTTGGATGAACGTAGACATTTTTGACGTCAGATAAAAAGAGATCTTTACGCTTTACTACTGCGATCGAGACCTCACATATACACCTTCCAAACCCCAGTATATTACTAGAGCCAACACAAAAATAGTATCAGCAGCGACACCTCCTTTACGAGGGCGGTAACTTATGCCATACCGAATAATAAAAAAATGTTACCGGACTCTGTTCATTTTTATTACAAAACAAAATTTTTAGTTGAACAGTAAAATCTAGTTCTCGTAGGTGGTCCTTTCAAATATTTTTTAGTATTTTAAACTTGGCTGCTATAAAGGCTTGGATCCTTTACAAGAAAGCCTCTGGAATACAAATGCAACAATAACAGTTTCCACCGATTATAGAGCTGCAACAAAGAAAAATTAATGAGAACATGAAGATCCACAAAGATCAACTGCAATATCATCAAATACAGCATATTCTAACAATTGAAAAATTGTTCAAGTACGACTTTCCCACAATAACAAAAGAAAAAAAATTAAAAAAAAAATAATACTTGTAATGAAAAATTTCAAAAGTCTGTTTGCAGAAGATGTACACATAAACAGATTTCCACTTCCACTTGGGTTGAATGTGCAAATTAAGAATAATAGAATAATAAAACTAACATTGTATCACTGTAGGCTGGTAGGTAGGTAAGATGGCAAGAGTACCCCAGGTATACTTCAAGTTGCAATTACGTGCCGTTTTGATACCATAATGTGGACCACTACCTGTGAAAAGATGTAGGGAAGGGAAAAACCGTCTACAGCAATCCAGAGCTGTTGCTGTAGTGGAGGAGAGAAAAGGGATCTAGGCCGGAGAATTTCTTCAAGTCATTCTCAAAGGGCACGCTAAGGAATCTTAAGCGCCTAACCGCCAGAGCCGCACATTTGCAGAGAAAGTGTTCAACAGTCTCTTTCTCTGCTGGATCCCACAGCTTCTGCAATAGGGGTTGTACGGAATTCTAAGCTTCTCCTCATGAGTGCCGATGACCCAGTGACCAGTGAACGCCGCAATGAGTTTGGAAATTGAATGGCGGGGGTTTCCCAACACCTTAAGTGTTCTGTTTCTAGCCTATTGAGGCCACAGTGTTTTCGAAATAGCACACGATGAGGCAGATCTCCATCTGTCTTGCGCTTTTTTTAGAAATAAATTTTGTAGTTTCCCTTTAACAACGGTCAAGGGGACACCGATGTCTGAGAAGGGGACAGCTGAAACCGGTTCTGTCGACTCCTTCCTGGCAAGCTCATCGGCAATTTCATTTTCCTTTCTATTTCTGTGCCCAGGAACCCAGATAAGGGAAATGTTTCCTGCGCCCATTTTTTGCCGAACATAGATTTACAGGTGTAGAAGGCCTTCTTAACTCGATTTTCTATGTGCAGCTCCCAGTGGAGCTTGGGTGCAAGTATTGCACAAAGATACTTGACTTCCTAAGAGAGAGAAAGGCACTGGTTGTTTTGTTTTGGAAGCTCATAAGGTGCAGGCTTGTATTTTCTAGTGAATAGCATCAACTCCGTTTTGTCAGATTTTACTTTGAGACCGCAACTGGCAGCCCAAATACTGAGTGTAGCCAGTACACGTTCCAAAATTTCAGCCATTACTGATGGGAAGGGTTCTGAGACCATTAGGGCTAAGTCATCGGCATATGCTACCACCTTTACCCCACCCCTGTTTAAGCGAGTTAAAATTTCATCCATAGCTACCAGCCAAAGGAGAGGCGAGAGGACGCCACCCTGCGGTGTACCCCTATGTACGAACCTAGTGATTCTAGCCCCTCCTGCCACAGCATTTCTTTCCCTACCACCAAGATAGAACGAGATCCAGAGGTAGATAAGTCTTTCCACCCCTAGCCTTTTATCGCTGTAAATAATAAAAAAATATTAAAAATTTATTTCAAACTTATGTCTTTAGATATTAGTTTTTTTTTCATTTTGACTGCTTTGCGGCAATATTGGCATCTACTAAGATTTTAGTCTTCCTAGTGTTAAGATCTCGCCATAACGATTAAATACAAATTTTTATACAGAACTTAATCGGAGTAAAGACTTCACTTCTTGAGTTGATTTGATCTTCGAAAGGTGAAAGCTTAGATTGTTAAGTTACAATTTGCACTGAGAGATTTGCAATTTCCATGAATAGTTTAAGCTGATTTCAAATTTAACCAACTAGGGTTACATTATTTTCACCCCTTCGCCCACTGCCTTGCCTCACTAACTTAGTACTTAAATATTGAATACTTGTCTAGATTGTATACACTGGCGTGGTATGCCAGTTTTCCTGGTGGGACGATAACACTTGACGATTACCCGTCTACCCATGTCGAATACTCATTAATAAGTGAAAATCGTAAATATCCGGCCATACAAAAGTAGCCAGATGTAAACTTATTTGCTGTGGATTAAGTGCGGACTGCAGCCATCTCAAAGCGCACCACTGCTGCACTAGTCTTGCCCTATTTAATGTGGGACTAATAGCCACATATATACATATGTACTCAGGCATGTATATGTGTGTATGTTGAGAGTATAATACGTATTGTAAAAACAATTCAAATGCTTCACGTTGTTGCCCCTTAGCAAGCACATGTACGTGCACGCATAGGTGTGCGCTTTTGTAAATCTGTTGCGGAAACAAATGATCCACTTCCGTTTGAGCTCAAACTGGGAAAATGGCGACAGACAGACCGATGATAAACAGATGGAGGTTAAAAAGGAAAACAACAGTGGAAAGCGAGCACTGCACTAATGGTAACGATTTGCAGCAGCAGACAAAGCATCAGCGGCTACTCACACAGCACTGCACTTGCATTTAAGCGACGTTTGTGTAGCGTGCTAGCATTCCTGCTGTGTGTGGACATACTTGTATATGTATATGTGTAAGTATATGTAGAAATATTGAGATGGAAAAAAGAGAAGAAGCAAAACCAGAAAAAGGAGTAGAAGAGTGTTTATAGTGGAGAGAAAATGATGGCGAAAAAATAATAAATGAACGTTGTCTGTTCGAAAGACACGAGCAGCCAGCACGAAATGTCCAACAAAGACACACACACACACACACACACAAACTCAAGTACTTTTTATATAAATTGTTAGTCTGTGACACAATACATATTGCTAGCATTCAATTGCTTGTTCGCATACATTCGTACATATATTTATATATACTATATATGTGTGCACATACATACACACGTACGAGTATATGACTTATACGCTTCGAAAGCATAACAAGCAGACAATTTCACCACAACTACACTAATTCATACACAAATACAATAATATGCAAGCATACATAAGCCCACACATACACCCACACTCCCACTTGCACAAACACTTGTCCCAGTCAGGCAGTCAAATGCAAAGCATCAGCTGCTGTAATCACTAAAGACACCGACTTCATTCATCTTCGTTAAAGCTGCTTTTGCTTTAGTAAAAATGTGAAACCTTGATGCTGGTGCTTGAAAGCGCTGATGGACGGCTGGAACAAAGTCAATACTCCGTAAAAGAGGTCATCATGTGGTGTCAGGTATGCGTGGAGTAGCTTCCACATGTGGCCATACAATTCCACGTATGTATGTTTGCAGGTGTATATACATAGATAAAATGAAAGAGTAAAAAGACCCGGTGCAGAGTAAAGGGGAATGAACAAACTGCAAGAGTTTAAATAACTATACAATGCAGGTAATTTTAAGACAAAGGCAGCAAATGCGATTACATTTTAGCTAACAAGGAGCTCATAGAGTGAAAATACTTCTTTATTTTGAGTAGTTTTGTTTTGAGTAGCTGAATGCAAAAGAAATACATTTTACATTTATTTGAATTGCTATTTTAGATGAACAGTTTATCTTTTTATTACAAACCTTGTCTCTTCTTAGACTTTATCAAGTTTATCAGCCCTTTCGGGAAATTCTCTATTATTTCTAGCTACAACTTGGCATACATGGATTTTTTATCCAATAAACTCTAGTACTGTACATAGAAGGATAAGCAGCCACATATGTTGATGGTGGCACCTCGGTGCTTTACTGACTTGGTGGTATGTTGAGAGTTATAGTAAAGAGGCTGCCGTAAAAATTGTCTGCATTTTTTGGAACAAATAAAACAATTTTGCTTATTTCCAGTGCGAGAATCTCAAATATAGACTATACGTTAATATTCCCTCAACAAAATGCTTTGATCCCATCCCCAGTTACCCAAATATCAACGAAGATAGCATCAAAGGAGTCAACATCTGTAAGCGTGCACTCGGAAATGCTTGAAAAATATCATTAAACGATCATGCAGTAATGATATCATTAGTCATCATTTCAGACAATGTACTACTGATCTAATCTACTGATCGGACTATAATCTATTCCGCCATTTTTGAGTTAGCCAATGTAGGTGCTCTTCCGCCAACTTAATTCTGTCCTGTGGTGACCGCCGTAGCCGAATGGGTCAGTGCGTGATCAACATTCCGTAGTGTCCGGGCTCAAACACTCGGGTATGAAACATTGAATGATAGAAAAGATTTCTTGTAATAGCGGTCGCCTCTCGGCAGCCAGTGGCAAACCTCCGTGTGTATATATGCATATGCGCTCCGGGCTAGCAAATGTTCTCGGTATCGTTCCCTCACCACCCAATAAGCTTGCAGCAAGAAACTCCGTAGCATAGAATGGGAGCGCAAAGCGCAAGCAGGAACATTGCGACCGAGCAAGAACATGGAGGGGAGGGGCTGTAAGGTGATTGCCTACGCGAGCAAGTTTCTAGATACTCTGATGGAACTGATGCAGGGTTATCTGAATCTAGTTATAAATTGGACTGCAAATTGCGGCCTATCGATAAATCCTCTGAAGACGGAGCTCGTCTTATTTACGAGGAAATACAAAATAACAAGAGTGTTTCTCCCCGCAATACCGGGCGCTCCGTTGGTGCTCTCTGACAAGGTGAAGTACCTGGGGCTCAGAGATCTTACGTGGAAGCCAAACATTGAGGAGCGAATTAGGAAGGCAACAGTCGCCTTGTATGGTTGCAGGGGCGCTATCGGCAAAAGATGGGGCCTCTCGCCTAAAGTCACTTTTTGGCTTCATAACACGATTATAAAACCAGGAGTCCTTGTCTGGTGGAACTCGCTAGAAAGGATGGTATCTGTTAAGAAGCTGGAGAGGGTACAAAGGTCTGCCCTCATTGGAATCAGTGCTGAATGTGGCACCCATGGACATTGTAGGAAAAACTACCGCTGCACGCTCCGCAATCAGACTAAGGTGTTCGGGCCATAGGCTAGACTTAAGTTACGGACACTCTAGTATTCTTAAAAACTTTGAGTTCATCTACATGGTGCTGGACCACTGTACACCCACGCTAGGTCCGAGCGGACCTCTTTTCTACTCACATCCCTCAAGGGATGAGTGGACGGGGTGCAACATTTGGCGGTAAAGCATGCCAAACATGTTCAAGGATGGCTCGAAATTGGACGGAAGGGTTGGTGGTGGAGTATTCTGAAAGCAGCCTCCCATCAAACTTAAATTTAGGCTCCCGAACCACTGTAGTGTTTTCCAAGCGGACGTATCCGCAATTAAGGAAGCTTTGTACTGGTTGCTTAATTCGGTAATTACCGTTAAGGAAGTAAATATTTACTCCGATAGCCAATCGGCAATTAGGGCCTTGGGCTCGCTGTTTGTGCATTCGAGATTGGTCGGGGAATGTCTGGCTTCTCTCTCGATTGCATCCGAATACTTCGCCATTAGGCTCATTTGGGCTCCCGGCCACAGCGGCATAGAGGGAAACTGCTGAGCTCATAAGCTGGCTAGACAGGGAACTTTGGAGGCAGTTTCGTCGCGAAATGAGAGAATTGGCGTTCCCCTGAAAACCTGTGGTCTGCTCCTGGAAAGATGGGCCTCGAGTCAACTCAACGAGCGCTGGGCTAGTGCGAAAACGTGCAAGGTCACGAGATCCTTCTGGCCACGGGTAGATCGGGGACGCTCAAGGGAACTCTAAGGCCAACAAAGCCCCAGCTCTCGAATTTGGTGGGCATCCTTACCGTCCTTACAAGTCCGTTCTGCAGAGACTGTCTGGAGGACGAGGTTGAATCATCTCAACACCTTCTTCTCAGCTGCCCTGCTCTCGTCTGGCAAAGACTTAGATATCTGGGCTCTCACTTTTTCGCTACGCCTGCGGATATAGCCGGCGTAAATACCATAAATTTGGTGAAGTTCATCAGTAGCTTGTTGCGGCTAACTACGAACGCAAATCAGCCACCATCGGTGTCATCGTAAAATGTATGGTCATCATCATCTCTAATCCCAAGGCTCCTTCTTCCTTCCCTTCTTCTTTCTCCTCTCCCATGTATGGCACTACAACGGACAAATTTTTATTATTTGCCCAAGTGAGCCCTTAGCTAGGGCAGCCATTTAACCTAACCTAACCTGGAACATCCAACACACGCGTCATACAAAGAAGCTGTTTTTAAGCAGACCTCCTGCGGGTATGACTGTATTTACGAACAGACAACAAGCGCAAATGCTTGAGGTAAACTTCAAGACGAACCCAAACTGACGGCAAGTCGATATTGAGCAACATTTAGTGCAATTTTCCAATGCCGTATTGGTCACAAAGTGATGGAGGCTATTGATAGCGTATAACTCCCATATAGAATTAGGAGAGGAGCTTGAACGCAGTTACCTGGAGTGTCTAAAAGACACAATTATGACTTCACCTTGATAAAATGATTTTAGCTGTCCCAGGGTGGAATAAGCTGATTGGGGAGGAATATTATATATGGTGGGCCATGTAAAATTTGCTTTTTGAATCGGCTATAAAAAAAAACTAATCAATATTTTTCCAAACTTTTTTTTTTATTTTGAAGATTAAACATTGTAATTTATGAATGAAAAATAATATCATTCAAATCACTGCCACGACTGGCTTTACAGTAGGCCATTCGATCAACCCAATTTTTAAGCACATTTTCGATTGTTTGGACTCCAATTTCATGAATGGCAACTTCGATTTCGTGTTTTAAAGGATCAATCGTCTCTGGATGGTTCGCATAGCATTTGTCCTTAACGGCTCTCCACAAAAAATAGTCCAACGCGCTTAAATCACAGCTCCGAGGCGGCCAATTGATATCGGAATTCAAAAACGGTAGCCAAAAGTTCGAGTGTAACTTTGCCAGTGTGACAAGTTGCACCGTCCTGTTGAAACCAAATGTCGTCCATGTCATCCTCTTCAATTTCATTTCGTAAATGTCAAACCTTTAAGTAAATTATGAACACATTTGACATGTCATTTGTGTTACCATTCTCAAAAAAATAGGTGGTTCAAAAAGCAAACGCTGTATGGCCCACCGCTAGTATTAGTGAGAGCATGCCCCACAAAACAACTCGTGTGAGAGCATCTTTGGTGATGCTTCTGACATTTTCGATTTTAGCCTTCTCTACGAAAAAAATACTACCGGATCCCTGTAGTGCGTTTCAAGCAGAAATAGCGAAAATTATAGAAGCAAATGTTTGGTTGGAGATGAAATTATACTTCGACAGCCAATCGGCAGTTGCTGCTCTGGGTTTGATGATGATCCGATTATAACTTCTCCTGGCTTCATATTCGAATGCATCCAAAGTTAGATTCGCTTGCATACCTGGCAATAGAGGCTTTGCGGGAAATTGCTGGATGAGCTGACTAGAATGGGCTGGTGAGCTGACCGTCCCACGAAACGAGAAGATTGCATTTTCATTTGTCCTCGCACCAAATTTGCAAACTCAACTTGAGACTTCCCGTCCTGAATACAAAAAACAAAAATATTTTGTTTATTAATGTCATAATTTCTAATGGCAAAATAAAATGCTTCAAAACAAATGAGTTTTGGGGCGAATTTTCCTACTATTTTTGCTTAGAAAAAAGTATTTTTTCGAAAAATTTTCGAATTGTAAATTCACATAGATAGAAATATCATAAAAAAGATGTGTGCAAAACTTCAGGAGATCGGTCAATAACTTTTCGAGTTATCGTGTACGCCAATTCGAAAAATATAGTTTTGAGAAAAACGCGTCTAAAGTTTGAATACATGATAATTCAACCTCTCCCAGCGCTCCAACGCAAAGAATAGAATCATCACGGTTGACGATCTATAATATAAGAAATACTTAAATTTACGTTTTGAAAATTTTTTGACATATTCTTAAAGGATTACATTAAAATTTATAAAAACAAAAAATTTTTCTTTGAAATTTTATCGGAATCTGTCCCCTTAAGGGGCGAGCCTCTTGTAGAAGCCTCAAAATCGGTAATTTTTTAAACATATTTTTAAAAGTGATAAGATAATTATATTATTTTGAAGCTTTAACACAACCTTATCTAACCTTTCGCGAGTACAAAAAAAAATTTTCTTCATTTGTTTTTCCAAAATGGCGGCTCAGGAGCATTTCTTGTCGGCTGCCTACGGCGCGAGGTCCCAAAGTGCGCTATTTATTACTTTTAATCTATCGATCTGAAACAAAAAAATGAAATTGGTTTTTTTTATTACATATTAACGGAAAGGATGAATCTGTAAAAATAAAATCAAGCATAAAATTAATTATAAAATAAGCCTTTGAAAAAAAAAGTCAGAATTTAGGGCTATTTTATTAACATTTTTAACTCTTAAAATATCTGAAATTTTATGTTTATTCTTCCGATAGTAATGTACAGAAAGGCCTCACCAAACTTCAAACAAATCGGTCTATAACTTGTTGAGTTACAACACGAGCAGTTTTTAAAAAAAGGGATTTCGAGATAATTGAGTTCAAAGTTTGAGATACAGGAGAGCGCGGACCGCTTTCTACCTAGTTAGTGGGCTGTAGAAGCTATAATATTGAGAACTTCAGTATGAGAAGTTCACAGTATATTTTTAAGACACTATATTTCCAGATTATCGAATAAATAATCTACATGAGGCTCCTCCCTTAAGTACACTAATGACACAATTGCAAAAAATAGCGGTCACTTTGGTAGCCACATTTTACATTATTTGTAGTTTAGTAATGAGCCTCATACTTTTGGTGAAGGTTGTATAGTTCGAAACCGTAGATATCTTTTGGCAAACATACGTAGTTGACGCCTTATGTCCCAATATGAGTTAAAGGAAAAAAAAAATAGTAAAATAATATACAAAACTGCATACCAGAAAAATTGTGAAAATTGGCTCATATTCTACAGTAAATAATGCACGAATTTTTTGATTAGAGTGAAAACGCAAATACCATTAGCAGAAAAAATGTAATTAAATTAATTTAAAATCAGCGATAATTTTAAGACACTTGAAACTTGCCCTTTTTTATATCAAAGTTTATTGAGCTGTAGAATTGCTTACTCGAAAATTTACTTAAAAATTTTGACTAAAAAGTGAGAAGTTTTTATAGCTGTTTCTTAATTTTGCATAAAGTTTTAGTCTTGACTTTTGCAGAAAAATTTACTCTAGCTTCTGAAAAAAGTTATAAAAGTTAAATAACAATAAGAACTATTAAAATAAGTAAATTGTCAAAACTTGTTGATAGGTATCAGAGCCACAGTTATTTACTTCCATGAGTCGAAATTTCGATGTTATATAAATACGGAGAGCAAAATTTAGTCATACCACTTTTTTAGTATTTATAGTCATAGAAAAAAATATATAAATGGATAGCTTATGTTGAAACTTTTTACATCATATATATGTGAATAGATGTAGTAAAATTAAATGTGAAAAATATCGCATTTTACCTGTACTAAGCGATCCTATATTTGTGTATTTCAAGCATCATAATTTTTTTTTATTCATGAATTGGAAACATTTAATTTCTTGTATTACGGGAAAACAAATTAATTTGGTTTGAAAGAGCACAATAAAAAACAATCTTTAATTAATCCATGACCATCATAATTTCTGACTAAAATTTATAATAGTATTGATTCACAATATACGAGGGTGGATTGATAAGACTTTAGAATGAAAAACTAGACATTGGTTTTTTAACAAAAAATTGATTTATTTTTCAACATAATGTCCTTTTAAGTCAATACATTTTTTCCAACGCTTTTCTAACATATTTAGTCCTTCTCTAAAATAAGTTTTTTCAAAACCTTCAAAATAAGCATTTGTTTCAGCTATAACTTTACTATTTGACACAAATATTTTTCCGCCTAGCCATTTTTTCATATTTGGAAAAAGGAAAAAGTCACTGGGAGCTAAATCTGGCGAATATGGTGGATGAGGGGGCAATTCATAGCCTAACTCATTTATTTTTTCCTGCGTTCTCCAAAATGAATGTAAAGGAGCGTCATCATGATGAAAGTGGATTTTCTACTTCTTCAAATGTGGCCGTTTTTGCTTAATATTTTGGTCCAATATATCCAAAAAAGATGAATAATATTCAGCTGTGATGGTTTTACCCTTTTCAAGATAATCTATGAAAATTATACCTTGTGCATCCCAAAAAATAGATGCCATAACCTCTCCCAGCTGATGCAACGACCTTTGCCTTCTTTGGAACACTTGAGCCACGTTCTACCCATTGTTTGGACTGTTTTTAGACTCTGGTGTATAGTGGTGGATCCACGTTTCATCCATCGTTATGAAACGACACAAAAATTCCGCTGGATTTCTGTTAAACATGTCTAAACCAACTTTTGAACTCGACATTATGTTCATTTTTTGCAGAGGAATTAGCAAACGCGGCACCCATCTTGCTGAAAGCTTTTTCATACACAATTCATCATGTATTATATTATGCACACGTTCATAACTAATGTTCACAATGTCAACAATCTCTCTCAATTTAATTCTTCGATCTTGTGTGACAATTTTGTACACTTTTTCCACCGTTTCTGGAGTCGTTACCTCTTTTGGCCTCCCAGAGCGTGGCTCATCTTTGGTGCTTATCCGACCACGTTTAAACTCGCTTACCCAATTGTAAACTGTTGCATTTGAGGGTGCATGTTCCCCTAATACTGTCTGCAACTCCTCAATAATTTGTTTCTGGTTTAAACTTTTCAAATGAAAGTACTTTATAACAGCACGAAGTTCACTTTTTTCCATTTTTAATAAAAATACAATAGTGTTTTGCAAAAATAATTCTCAAAAAAGTACCCTTTGACCATATGTTATAAAATTTTGACAGCTCGCTTTTGACAGTTCACTTTTAACGATCGCAATAATTAAGTAAATTAATGACCGATAGATGTCGCAATTCTACAGACTTATCAATCCACCCTCGTATAAGTTTCCAGTTGTTTCATCAACTTTTATATCAATAGTAAAATAGGTAAAATAGTTTGATTAATTTTACCTGCACCTATTCACTTATGTATCTATCTTAATACATTGTGCAAACCGTCTCCACATATGCTATCCATTGTTATATGTTTCAACTTTTTTCTCTGACTATAAATACTAAAAACAGGTACGACAAAATTTTGCTCTCCGTTTTAATATATAGATTAAATATTCTACCATATGACATATGTATATATAAATACATACAAATATTTTGACTAGTTTCGAAAACTGTTTCCATATAAAATGTGTTTACTTTAATGCTGTGATTTAGGAAACACTTGACGGAAACTCGTAAATTCAAAATTTTATCAGGCAGCCAAATTTAATTGTCATGAGTTGGTTAAAATTTTATGGAGAATTTTTATTAATTGATACCTATGCCCTTCAACTAAACACAGAACTTAGTCTCACATTTAAACAAGAAGTGAACGCGCAAACAAAAAAAGAAAATATTTTTTATAAATTACCTTAGTCACTAAATATCAATGAAAACAGTTAAATTTTGGACATAATGTCAGATGACCAATTTACTCAGAAGCGCCTAAACATGAATGTCCTTAAGTATCCAGTATGACTTTCATGACCGGCAGACTTATATTTATAGCACGCAGCACAATGCCCCTGAGGGTAATGGTAGTTGTGTATTACTAAATACATAACCGCAAGCGTTGATTACGGCAGAAGCTTAAATAGCACCTACAAAGCAATGCTTAAGCAACAACTGCGTGCACATGCTCATAGACCCAGCAAGAAAAATCTTGCTGTAGATAGTAAAATACAATAAAATAACTCTCAGTTTAGTCACTGATTCATGCCACAACCTTCATTTGTGCTAAAGAAGTCCTCTCTCATGGCTGATATGCTCAAAGCAATGTTTTTAAAAAAGTGTAGGCTTAAAAATTTAAATAAAACACTGATGCCAGCTGTTGGGTATATATCTTTTATGAATATTTTGATTAGTTTAAATTGTCATTGCTACTTTGAATACCCATTTTTGGCTATATTGCGAGCATTTGAGGTCATGGACCCAGAAGGATGCGCTCTATATTGTCTTCCAAGATTTCAATAATTATTCTTTTGTGGAAGTTTATCAATGCCTTCAAAAAACTAGAGCAAAACTTTTACATATCCACTCTGGATCAGCAATGGCTTTTTGCTTTCGTGAAGACACTCAAAGTAAAGGTAAAAAATTCTAGTCTAGTTTTCGGAATACAAGTAGAGTAAAAGCGTATGATGAAAAGAAAACTAAAGGATCACAGAAGATAAGTCATCATTTTCTACAACAACAATGCAATCTGAATTCTTGAGCATTTGAAATATCGAATCGATGATTGGCCATCTGCCGTATAGCGAAGGCTTGACAGCTAATGATTTTTTCTTATACCCGCAGATTAAAAACTCATAAATGAAATGCCAGATGAACTTTTTTCAACGACTAAAAAAACGGTTGATAGATTTATATTAAGTGTAGAGTAGAATGGGGTAAGATAGGTATGGGGGCACAATAGGTAGGTGGGGTTTTCGTCGCACTGTTTTTGCAGAGGTCACTCGTCTTATGTGAATTGAATACGTGGTGGGGAACAACGTTCGCGACTGTCATTTCGGCCGTCACCATTGATTAGTTATCCTAGTTCTGGCGTCGTTTAGTTTTTTGTGAGCTTTTCTCCGACATAGCTTTTTTTATTCTACGTTGCAGTGCATTTAATGTATGTAAATATTTGTCAGGTGAGTTTTATTTTACGTAGAAAATAATGCTGAACACGAATAATGTGTTAGTTTTTTGATATTTTTGTTTTTAAAAAAAATATCGACACTAACATAAAACATGTGCTTGGGGGCACTATAGGTCAGGCGTCTGGGGGCATTATTGGTCACTACTTTTAATTGAATAAAATAAATTTTAATTGTTTTTGCAGCAAAATGATGCGTAATTATGTGCGAAAAACGCCGAAACAAAGTGAAGAGGACGTAAAAAACGCAATCGCGGCAGTCCGAGATGGCGCTAGTGTTCGATCAGCCTCTAAACAGTTTAAAATTCCGTTCGAAACATTACGTGCTCGCGTGATGAATTAAAGAAAAATTCCTAACTTTTATAACATGTGCAGTGTTCATACTCTATAAATAAAAGTTAAAACGTTAATTTCCAAGCCATGTACATTGTTCTTTTCCCCTCACATATAGTGACCTATCGTGCGCCCCGATTTTGAAAATATCGAAAAAAAGTACCTTTGTCTTATTGAATGCAGCTTCCAAAATATTTAGCCAAACATAAGTCAGTATAACCAAAATGTTAGCAGATAAATAACCTTTCAAAATCTTGCTTATTTTTCAAAATCAATGCAAAAACACCGTAGCAAGAGCTCTCCAAAAAAAAATGACCTATCTTACCCCATTCTACTCTAATATTTTAAAGTTAACTCAATGGCAGTGAAAAAAAGCACTTATACTTCAAATAGCGATTGAAATGTATACAAAAGCGTATTAGTCTAAATGGATAATATTTTGGAAAAATACTGAAACTATTATGGATTAAATATATTTTTTAATGATCTATCTTAAATACCAAAAGAAAGAAAATAATAATTGTCGCTTCTTGCCAGGGAATCACAAACTTCCGAGTGCATTTCTGCCCTGAAAAAGTACCTCATTAGAACCATTTGCTATTCGGAGTCGGCTTAAAACTGTATGTCCCTGCATTTGTGGAAAAATATCAAGGTAAACATTTCAAATATGAAAGCGAGCTCGGCAAAATACCGAAAGAGTGCCTAAGCGCCACCTCTATTGGGTTTTTTAACGACATGAGAACTATTGATACCGATAACTGTTGTTTGACTGCTGAGAATGACAAACTGTGTTAATATATTTAGTGAACATAATTCAGTATAACTCAAGTCATCCTGAATTGTTGAATGCCAGAAAAACTCTTCCAAATTGTAAAAATTTATAGAAAGAAAAAAAAAATCTGGTCGAAATGTTTTAAAATGCGGAAGGAGCTGCCATTATAGTGAATGTCAAGCGCTATCGAGCGATGCTGACTGAATTTATGTTTCGAAAAATTAATCAGCTAAACAACCATTGACATCATACCGCCAGTATTATTAGAAAAAGTACTCAACTCTTGGACTGATCGATTGGACCATGTAACTCGTAGCCGCGGCGGACATATACCGGATTTCATATTAAAAAAATAAAATAAGTCTACCAGATTATAACAAACAAAAAAATTCATTCCAACAATATTTCGATTTAAATTGCCATTTAAGAGGACAGATACCTGTAAACGGCCATATTTTCCCTGATTTTCATTAAAATTATTTAAAATGAAGAAGTCAATATATTTTTTTCAAAATTGGCATACAGCATGATTCAATTATTAAAGGTTTGCTCACTAGTGACATTCGATATTTGACACCCCCTTACAAAAGGTTGCATTTAAGAGGGTGAATAAAGTGGAAAATATTAAATCACTTTTGGTAAAAATGGTAGCAAAAAAGTAATTTCTTACTCAAATGGAAACAAACTGTGAACGATTTAAAAAATTAATTTTAATTAAAATTTGAATGTAAATAATTATACAAATAGAATTTATTAGCGGAAATTGCCAAGTCTAATATTAAAACAAGAAATTATTGCACTTAATCCAAGATTTTAAACATTGAAACTATTTTGTTAAAAATAAATAATTGGCACGTACAATTCTGTTAGGTGTTTGGCCGCGATCCTTCTCCTATTTGTAGCGCACGTTCCACTAATTGAATTCTCTACAGTTTTAAACCGATTCCGGTAAATGGTTTTTTATGAGAAGCTTTTTCATGCTAGTACTGTGCTTTAGTAAGCCTCCTCTGGACACTTCATCCCTCCATGGGAAGGTGAGCTCATTGGAAATAAGTTCCGTCAATTCCAAATTTTTTATAATGAGGCATGCAATGTTATCGATCGCGTCGGGACTATCCAATTGTTCTCCCTGTCGTAACTCTTTGAGAAATGCTAGCTCTTTGCAAAATATGAATTGCGTCTAAATCATCATATCATAAGAAATACAGCTTTGTAAATTCACCACTCATCGATCTCGGATTGTGACAATTACTCTATCATGTCCCGACTTAAGCGATATGTATTCTACCTATGTCATACTACCATAGTCCTGAACATATCGATGAGAACTCTTTAGCGAGTTGTAGACCATTTTGAAAATGAAATGTGTTTTCTACAAATTTTACTTTTCCTCCACTTTTACTCAAAATTTCTAGAGCTCGCAACCCAGTGTCTTGCTAAGCGAACCGATTTGTCAAGAGAGAAAAAGAAAGCTGCTTACTGAGCAAACCTTTTATTATTGAATCATGGGCATACAGTTTATTTATATTACATTAGAATAATAATTTTTTTTTTATTTTAATGATTTAAAATGGTGGATGTGCAGTGTACATTGTACACTCAATTCTTCCAGGAAGGTCGCAGCGGGGCTTCTCAATCGGCGGGTCTTGTAGCATCGGCGTCAGTGACCTAAATAAAACCAAAATTTTTTTGGCTTATTAATGTCATAATTTTTATATGAATTAAAAACAAATGGAAAAAAAATCGCGGAATAAAATGCTTCACAAAAAAAATGAGTTCTGGGGCGAATTTTCCTACTATTTCTGCTTCGAAAAAATTATTTTTACCAAAAATTTTCGAATTTGTAAATTCACAAAGTAATATCATAAAAAAGATGTGTGCAAAATTTCAGGCAGATCGGTCAATAACTTTTCGAGTTATTGTGTACGCCAATTCGAAAAATATAGTTTTGAGAAAAATGCGTTTAAAGTTTGAATAAAACGTAACTATACCTCTCCCAGTGCTCGAACGCAATGAATAGAATCATCTCGGTTGACGATCTATAGTATAAGAAATACTTAAATTTACGTTCTAAAAATTTATTGACATGTTCTTAAAGGATTATATTAACATTTTATGGAAAAAAAAAATTTCGAAATTTTACAGATATCTGTCCCCTTATATTATCAAGCACCTAAAAAATACCTAATTTATATATAAATATGCATATATTTAAAACCAATTATAGCAAAACTTGCAAAATTTCGGCCAGAATTTATAGTAATACGGAATTCTAGAAATGTTTACTTTTTCTGAAAAATTTTTTAGTGGCCTCTACCGATTCGATTATTCTTGAATATTTAGTGTATTTCAATAAAAACTAACGGGATTAGTGAATAAGTACATTTCATTTTATATTTTATTTTCTCTGCAATTCATACTAAAACATTCAACAATGACAAGTCGGATGCTAGTTTTACCTCAACGTGTGCATGGAGTATAATTTCGTGATTACTTCCGGAAAACCTTTGATTCCTGAAATCCCATTTTCTATATAAAAATGACGTAAAATGTAAGACTGAATTGTGGACCATTTTCTCTTTAATCCGCAATTTAAATTTCCGCTACACTTGGCCAACTTTCCCTTTCAGTTTTGAAATTAGAAAATCTCACCCTAGTCACAAAACTCCCAGGTGGGTACTTTACCGTGCACAAATACACTCACAAGTTAATGTAGACGCGACCGAGCAAAGATCAAATGTTGAACGGTCAATAAACGTTTTGCTTCAATGCTTCATTGCTTCAATAAGTAAGATGGTTTATGTGTGAAAATATGAATTTATGCTTGCATACCTAAATATATACCAACATATAATACGTGCAAACATACAAAATATTTATGCCGCTAGGTATCTAGTAAGGTTATGGACACATGCTGTTCGTGTACGCTAGTTTGTTTGCAGTGTTCGTGTATGTGTGCATGCTGAGGGTTTGTTTGCTGAGCGGTGAATTTGTTTTGGTGCAAAAGGTTTTAATGTAATACCGAAAATTGGCATAAATTACCCACCTACAACAAAGCAGCTTATACCGGCATAGCGATGCTAGCAGTACACACACCCACACACACTCACATTTCCACATATATAACATCGTTAAAAAGTCACAGCCATGCACATAAAGGCAACAAGCAAAATGTTAGCTGTAGTCGTACATAGCAGGAATGGCAGCAGCTGCGCCTGAAAGTCGACACAGAGCAGCCACGAAACTGTGTCAGTCGCAAGAAACTTGACAACGACAACAACAACAATAGCAGCAGCAGCAGTAGCGGCAATAACAACAAAAGGCATCAACAGCTTACAGAAAAAAAGCTAAGTTAGCTAGTGAAAATACGAAACGAAAAACAAAAATGGAATAGTAAAAACTGTGACGACTGGTATCGCTCATACGCCATGGCTGGCATACATTTTGCGTACCATTTAGCAACGACAACGATTGCGTCGACATGAGTGCGGTGGCGATTTCGAAAATGCATCTTATCAATGACAACACAGCCAACACGTGCTCAACATGCTCAACTCGGCTTGCTGTTATTTTAACGATTGCCACTCTCATTGCTGTTGCGCTCTGCTGAGTCGGCGCACGGCAAATAGTTTCCACATGCGACTCACACAGCCGGCTTACGAAATGCAGAAATTCGTAAAGTTTTGTAAGTGCGTTTTCGAAAATCGCCTTTTTGTTTAGCATACAATGCGAGAGCACTTCGCTTATACACTTCTTCGTCCTGCTGTTTGTGTACGTACTACATAGCGTATGAGTAACAGCGTGCGTAGAAAAAACTATGCAACGCCTCGTGAACAGCATCCAGTCATCTGCTAATGCTAAAAGTGTACACAACGCGTGTCGAATTACGCATTCGAAAACCAAGCCGATTTTGATAACCTATTTGCTAATGTTGATTTATGGTAGAGCAAAAAAAAAGCGAGCATATTTGCGAATGTAGTGAAGCTTTAACATGTTGGCAGCATAAATAAATGAAATAAAGCATATTTTGGAATTTTGATTAAGCTACTAAAAAATGCACCAATCTTGGTTGAGTCACCACTTCCATTGCCAATGACGGGATGTTATTTATAAGCTCTTTGGAAAATGCGTGCGCGACGCGTACTGACTGACGCCGGGTCGCGTATTAAAATAATATAAATTTCTATGTACGGTTGACGTGATCAAGTAAGAAGAGAGATGTTAACGTATTTTAAAAATACCAAGTGGAGCAAAAGAAGAAATATTTGAAGTTTTTGAAATAAACAAATGTTTTAAAATCACCACTATAATTGAAAAATAATCCAATTCGTTAGAGTAAATAGCGAAGAAGCAGCGTTTGTAGCTGCCAGCTGTGTGAAGAAAGTGTTGACAGTGTAAAGTTTATCTAAGCCACGAAGGAGGAATAACAGCAAAGGGAATAAACAAAATTAAAGTGAATTATATGCCAATAAAAGAAGATAATATATATACGTAAAAATAAATCCAATAAGAAAAAATTTCGATAGCTGATAATGAGAGCAAAGTGCAACAGTGTGAACAAGCGTAATAGTAAACAAGAATTATAAAGAAAAAATCAGAACATAAAAGCATAATATTTGGAAAAAATATGAAAAAGCCAAACAATAAATTATTGAACTGAATAAGAAAAAATTATGAAAAATGTGGCAAGAGAAAAAGATTAAAGATTTAAAACGCATACCGCGTCAAAAAATATTAAAAGCTTAAAATAGGATTACATTGAACAATAAAAATTATAAAAAAAAGAGTTATAGAATGTAAGAATAACAGAGTTAGAGAAGAGAATAACAAAAACAAAATCAATAATCGGATAATAAGGAGTTATAAAAAAATACGAAAACTTTAATACTTAAAATAGCGTGAAAGGTGTAAACCACTCTTATTAAGCAGCTGAAAATGTTAGAAATTTGAAATCCAAAAAACATTTATGAAAATTCAAAAAAAAAAAAACTAGTGATTAATAAAAAAGAAGAGAGAAGCCAACGATTTCAAAACGCAAGCCATGTGAAAAAACTATTGCATTGAGCAATAAAAAGAAATATTAAAAAATGAAAAATTAAAGGTTTAAAAAAAGTGAGAAAAGCGAAAAAAATTTAAAGCGCACTTTCTTTTAACTGAGCAATAAAAATTGTGAGAAAAGCGAAAAAAAATTAAAAACAAACTTTTTTTTAACTAAACAGTAAAAACTTCGAAAAATTTGGGAAGCCGTAAAATTAAATAAATCAAAAAAATGTGTGTGTTGAATGGCATATTAAATATTTGTTAAAGAAATAACAAAAAGAAAGGAGAAGCTAACACTTGAGTTATCAGGTAAAAAAATTGGAATAAGCTACACAAGTGAGTAACCAAACAGGTGCAATGAATATATATGGAGTGATGAAGGAGTAAAAAACAAATTTCCAAAAAAACAGACAAAAAAGCAGGTTTGTATTGAGTACCAAAAAAATTATAATACGCAAAATCTGATGAAAATATATTAATGTTCAAAAAAGTCATAAAAAAGCTGTTCTAAGAAGAAAAGAGTTTGGGAGTTTGAAAACTCCAAAAATAATATAGTTAAAAAAATTTAATACTGAAAAGTTATGGAAACAAGTATGCGCTAGTATACGAATTAAATATGAGAAGCTGAATGCTTTAAGAAGCAGAAGAAACCAAATTCTTATTTGAAAAAAGGTTTTGAATTTGAGAGTTTCAAAGTACATATTTCTAAAAACACGAGTAACCATAATTGGAAGCCTAAAAATATATACAAAAAAAAAAATGAAACAGAATAGTTCTAAAATTATTCGTATAATAATCAGCTAAAGCGAGCCACTTCAGCCATAGTACGAGTTTTTTGAGATTTAATAATTAAAAAAAAAATTATAACAGTGCAATAGCAAACGCTAAGTGTTTGCAAAAATTAATAAAAACAAAATCGAGCTATAATAAATATGTATTATACCAATCAACGAACACTTCTTAGAGACAAGTAACTTAGAGTAAAGGACTAATAAAACGTGAAAAATTTTAAATTTAGAAAAAAATATAGAAGAGTAACAAATCTGAGCACGTAAAGCCGATTTAGTAGCTGAAAATTAATTTTAAAAATAAAAAGAAGTAGAAACAAAAATAATAATAATAATTGAAGTTAAATAATTGAAGAAATGCGTCGCTAAAAATTAGAAAAAAAAAGAAAAATGATTGAAAAAATCACACCGCATTGAAAATTTGAGAATTTAACTGCAAAATGTGGAAAGATTACAACAGTTTGAGAACTAATAAAAATTCAATTGAGAAAATTTGCGAAAATCAGCAAATAAAGGAAGAAATTTCCCACCCTTCCCCTTCGTAAAAAAAGTAATAATAGTAAAAAAAATTGACACATAAAAATTGAAAGCGGGAATTAAGTGTATGAATAATAAATAATGCGAAAATACTGTGGAAAATGAAAAGTGAATTACTGGTTAAATGTAAAAAAGAAAAAAATTAATATAGAAAAATTAAAAAAATCACAAAACATCGAAAAAAAGAAATTAAATTGAAATAAGGGGAGTATTATAAAAAATAAATACTAAGGCTATAAATATAGACATAATTTGTACTAAAAAAAATGCTTGAAAATTCATATGAAAAAATATGAAAAAGTTAAGCTAAAAGAGCGCAAAGCAAATAGAAGCAAGTGATTCAAATAATTCATAAAAAAATTAAATCTGTGCAGAAAAGTGAAAATTAATAATTCAGCGCATTACAATTCAAGCCACGCTAAAAAGATAAATATTTAAAAATTCGGCGCAAAAAGTGAGCGAGTGCAGAAAAAAAATTGCTTAAAATAAAAAAAATATCTTTACATATAAATGCAAAAAATTTAAGTAACTGCGACAAAAGCTAAATAAAGAGCACTAAAATTCGTGGAGTTATACCGAATACAAAATTAAAAAAAAAAAATTTTAAATTTAATATTTCCAAAAAAACAAAAAACACTGCACACTTCAACAAATCAATTCATAAAAGCGCAAATGTATCAATAACATATAAATGTAAAGTGCTGAATTGTCAACATTTGCCAACGTTTCGGACAAAGCCACCAACGCTGCTGCCGCATTCGCATCTTACTTTGCGCCTTTGTGTGTGTGTGCGTCTATAGTCAACTGCGGTGTATGTGTGTGCGCTGTCGTAAGTGGAAAAGTGCCATGTCACGCTAAGCACTGGCAATTATAGCTGTCAACTTGGGTAAAGAGCCAATAAAAATGGAAGATATGATATAATAATTCAACAGCAGACGCGTGAGAAGCTCAACAAAAGAGCAAGAAAACGTAAATAAATATGCAAGTGTGGGAAGAATTTCAAAAAAGTAATAATGGAATGCAAAAATATGTATGTGCATATGTATGTGTGCATAGTGTGTGCTTTTGAAAAGGGAAACGAAGAAAAGTGAAGTAAATTTTCTTAAAAACTTTGTACTAGAAAAGCGGTAAACAAGTAATTCAACGGAGGGAAATGAGTTTGCTAGAAAAAAATGAATGAGAATAAATCAGAATTAAATGCATAAATAAAAATATACGCATTTCTAATAAAAACAAGTGGAGCAAGGCTAGTAAAAACACAGAAAGCGAAACATATTGGAAAGCGAAAAAAATATAAATTATTTTACGGGAAAGTTTAATAAAAATATGTTCATTGAGAGCAAATTAAGATTGAGTGCTTTTAAAGTTGAGTAAAAGTGTGGAAAAAGATTAAAGAAAATTAATAAATAATAAAATAGTTAAGGTTAAAATTAATGAAAAAATTAACAGTACATAAATTAATAAGTGATAAGTAAATTGGAATAAAGAATAAAAAGTGAAAACCTACAAAATTTTGCCAAGGTCTCTAAGAGTATAAAAAAGTTGACTAACTAAAAATAAAAGTAAAAATATAAAAAAAAATATAAAAAGAATTAAAAAGTGCACAGCGAAAGGTTTTCAGCCAGGAGTACAACTTACCGCAGCATACAAAATATAAAGGTAAGGAATGATAAGTGCCTTCATCACGCACACATGTACATATAATAAAATATAAAAGTAAAAAGTCTTCAGCAAACGTTACTGATACAACAAAAGCAAAAAACATTTGTTTCTAAAGTGATCTAAAGTGAAATGTAGTTGCGGGTGGTGTCTGGTGCACTGTGGAGCAGGCAGCATAGCTAATAGGCGAGCACACATACATACATTCCAAGAAGCCTGTCAGACTACCAAAGCTATAAACGTGCAACATTTAGACGCTCTTACCATACCACAGCGCATTCATGCACACTGTAAGTGCATAAAGAGAACGTATGTGCCCATGTAACCACTTTGCGAAGCAAGCAAACGCTAATAGCCAGATCGCCGCCAGGGTAACGCCTGACGCCTTGACGACAGTGTAAATTTTCACACGCAACAAAAGGCAATTTGCTAATGTTAATGAGAAAGTTAATTTGCCAAGCACTTGTGCGTGCGAGAGAACGGGAGAGGCGGCTTCCTCTTTGCGGTGTGTGTGAGTTGCTCTGACTGCTTCTGTTGCCTTTGAAGGTGGCTATGCTGTGAACGACGTTGAAGTTATTGCTGTGGCTTTGTTTGTAATGTAAAGTGTCTACGTGCGTCAAGGCTCACTCGCCTACCATTCACCACCGCTTAGCAGCCAACACTTAGCAATCAGCACCAACATGCTCAAGCCGCATTCTCTCAAACAGCACGCAAACACACACACACACACACACACACACACACATACGCATGCATTCCTCTTGAGCACTCAAAGTCGCAGTGGTAATTGCTAGTGCTGATAGGAGAAAGAAAGCATACAAGTTGTCGTGTTGGCAACTTTTATTTAATTTTTTTTAATTTTTTTTTTTTTTTTGTGCCTGAAAGCAAAAATTTTCGTCACTGAAGAAATTAAGACCAATGGAGAAATGAGAAAGAAAACTACAAAATTATCTGCCTTTTCTTTCATTTATAGTTACTTTACCATATATACGTACATGTATGTGTATGCGGGTATGTAGATGAAAGCTGCAGAGCGTTGCGTGTTGCCGAAATGATAGAGACCGCCTCAAAGTAGGCCATAAAGTTAAGGTATAAATTAAGCATTGTGCTGCAGTGAAATGTGAATTGTAAATGAGCAGAAAAGTCGAGCAGGAGTCTGTGCGATTGTAATCGTATAGTATAAAAGTTTAAAAGTTTCTCACTGCTGAATTGCTAAGGAAAAACTGAAAGGGGGTACAAGTAAGTGGATGTTAAAAGAAGAATACAATTTATAAATTAGCATAATATTTAGCTGGGGAAACTTTTTCCAAAAGCCAATGCAGAGTTGTTAACAAATTGGTTAACAGGAAAGAGTTACAACATTAGCATTAAATATGCATTGCGGGAATATTGGATTGTTGTAGTGGTGCTGAGGAATATTCATATATTCGCAGCTTCAGTTCAAATTTAAATACACACAGCTAACTGTAACATTTCATAACGTCTTTCCGATGAAAAAAAGGAGTGGAAGAAGAAGAAGTATTTTAGTATTTAATACAATATCCAAAAAAGTCAAGCTCTCTCCAAAATAACGAGCTTTAGATTCTGATTTCTGGTAGAGAAAAAAAATATAGAGAAAAGAAAATGTATATGTATTAGAAAATTGAACAGTTGTATGGTTACAAGCGATTTAAAGTTTGCGTTAGACTTTTATTTTAGTTGCTTCAAATTATTCACCATTTTTCACATTCTTATGGTAAATCGACAGTGGAAATTATGTTTTCCTTATTTTATAGAAGTATGAAGTGCTTAGCAGTTATATGCAAAAGGCAGCGGAGAATATTTTTGTGGATGATTTTAACCCTCTAACCTCTCGATAGATCGGTATTTTTGGTTTCTTTTATGTGTATGTTGAAAGGACCAAAAATCTTAAAAAAATATAATGTCATGGCAGGGAAGAATATCTCACATCACTATTTCTCATAAAATTATATTATAAGCCTCTTACGAGGGTCGCCTTTTATATTTCGGGATTTGGCAACCCTGGTGTTGCAATCGGGCAACTGACAGCTGTACCGCAAAGTTTGACATTTTTTGGCTTTTACGTACTCAGAACGTTTTGAAATTCCAGCGCTATTTGTGTTGTTTGCAGTAACTTAAAAGATTCATCTCGGTCCAAAAATGGAATTAAATTGTGAACATTTTCGTGCAATTATTTTTTGCAACTTTCGACGTGGATTAACTCAGCAACATTGCTGGATGAACTTAATTCATTTCTGGCGATGAAGCTCCATCAAGGACCAGTGTTTATCGATGGTATGGTGAATTCAATCGTGGTCGTAGTTCATTCCAAGACGAATTTCGTGAAGGTCATCCAAAATCAGTTGTTGTTCCGAAAACCGTTGATGCTGTGCGCAAACTGATATTGCAAGATCGTCATGTGACCTATCGTGAGATTGAGTCAATCTTAGGCATTAGTGGGACCAGCATACATTCAATATTGCATAAACATTTCACTGTCAAAAAAATTTGTTCGCGTTGGATCCCACACAATTTATCAATCGCTCAAAAAAATGCTCGTGTCGATTGGTCGAAGGAAATGCTCAAAAAATACGATCGCGGGGCTTCGAAACACGTCTATGACATCGTGACAGGAGATGAATCATGGATTTACGCGTATGAGCCCGAAAGTAAACAGCAGTCGACTGTATGGGTGTTTCAAGATGAGCCAAATCCAACAAAAGTTGTTCGCGCACGAAGCACTTCCAAGCAAATGGTCGCCTGTTTTTTCGGAAAAACTGGACATGTCGCAACCTTACCACTAGAACAACGCAGAACAGTAAATTCTGAGTGGTACACAACCATTTGTTTGCCAGTTGTCTTCCAAAAAGTTAGGAAAACCAATCGCCAAAGACGGATCACTCTTCACCAGGACAATGCGAGCTCTCACACATCGGCTCAAACAACTGCATTTTTGAGCACCCAAAACATCGAATTAATGGGTCATCCGCCGTATAGTCCTGCCTTGGCACCGAATGACTTCTTTTTATTCCCGTACGTAAAAAACGAACTGAGAGGTCAACGTTTTTCGACACCTGAAGAAGCGGTTGCGGCATTCAGAATGCATGTTTTGGAGGTACCTCATTCAGAGTGGCAAAAGTGCTTCGACAATTGGTTCAAACGCATGCAAAAGTGTATAGATCTTCATGGAGAATATTTTGAAAAACAATAAAGTGATTTTCGATGATTTGTTTTTGTTCTCTAATCCCGAAATATAAAAGCACCACTGGTAATACCCCAAAACTCAAAATCCAATTTAAAAACCAGAAATAAGTGAAGTGCATCAAAGGAAGGAAAACTTCATATTTGTTGCATATTCTACGGAACCCGAAATATGAACTGTTGCAACTCATATTGCAGGGCAAGATTGAAGGCAGAAGAGGTAAGCTGTTTTCGTGGTTGAGGAATATAAAGCAGTGTACCGGTATAGAACGTGTGGGTCACCTCTTGGAAGCAGCTAGAGACCGCGAATTTGTCTCAAATATAGTTCAAAATTTAAATTAAAAATAGAAAGAAAAAACCAAAAAAAAATTTAAAAAAAAATTGTATTCATTTTAAAATGTTATAATCGCGAATTGCAACTAAAGATGAAGAAAGAAGCCAAAAAGTTTTTTTTTTCTATATATACTGGCGATATTAAACCATGCACATGTCGTTTGTCCTCTCTACCAGAACCTGTTGACAGAAACTTGTTGGTTTTTTTTTTTCGTCTTAAACAGGAAATGAGAATTGCTCAATTAATATTTTCAATTTTATTGTAATATCTCATATTTCACTTTATGATACCGCGCGTCAAAAATCAAAAGTTTTTGTTATCAAGAATATTCATGCACGCATACAAATCTTCAATTTTATTTTTAATGAATTTTGAATTTTTTCTCCTGCTCTGAAATAAAGTATACCCAATGTAAGTATCATATATGAAGGGTGATCAATTTAAAGGTATCGGACTTTAAGTCGAAATAAAACAATGAAAATTCAAATTAGTTGGTTAATCTTTCTTATATTTGTGTAGAACCCTTCACCACATTTATTTTTTAACGATAATCCCTTCCAAATATTGGCCGCAACTACGCCTTAATTCGGCCGTCCGTAAACACCAATTTTGTATGAATCGCTGGACGGATTCGGTCGGTATCTCGTGAATACCTTTAGTAATGTGGGCTTTCAATGCCTCAATGAAAGCTGGTTTATCCACAAAGCATTTAGATTTCACATACCCTAATAAAAGTCCAAAGGTGTGATAGCACACGATCTTCGTGGCTAATCCACAAGTTCGAGACGAGAAATAAATTGCTCACCGAAGCGACGACGCTGTAAGTCTATTGTTTCACGGCTGTATGGCAAGTGGCGCCATCTTGTTGAAACCAAATGTTGCGAAGATCACGAGCTTCAATTTCCGGTAACAAAAAATTGTTTCTCATGGCGCGATAGCGTTCGCCACTCACTGTTACATTGGCGCCAGCCTCATCTTTGAAGAAATATGGGCCCATGATTCCTCCAACACATAGGCCGCACCAAACGGTTAGTTTCAATGGATGTAATGTGTGTTCTTGAATGGCTTCAGGTTGATCTTAGCCCAAATACGGAAATTTTGCTTATGGATATAGCCATTAATCCAAAAATTGCCTCATCGCTGAACACCTTGAATTGGCCTGAGCGCGCAATGAACACTTTTCACACTTGTCAAAACAACCTTATTGGAAAAAGTACCTCCATTCTCATCACCCTTTATAAAGAATATATAAAAATCTATATTCATCCTGGTGAAAAGCAAACACAATTTTTCCTTCTTTCGTTTGATGAATAATTTCTTAAAAATTCCATAAAGGAAATGACAAAAATCCCCAAAATGTCGAATCCCGATGCATATCCCGAATCATAAAAACTCAAAAATTGTCAAAAAAAGGGCGCTGTTCAACATCTACTTGATTATGATGATTTTATTCACACAACAAATGAAGAATTTATAATCCATCGTAGTAGTCTCTATCGCACAGGAGAACGGCTGATATAGTGTAAGTTTTTTAAACTATTCTTTGAAAAATCATTTTAAGTCTTGAATTCTGAATTGTGAATCTTCCTGAGCAATGTAGTAAATGCTATCTTGCCAGTTCGACTCGATGAATTCCATGCTTTTATAGCCTTTTAAGAAAAACACAGTATAATTAAGTGAAAACAATTTTTCATTTGGTAGAAAGGTTGAATTTCCTATATAGTTTTGACTAATTAAAATATTTTGGCTATACCATAACAATATAGTGCAATGCAGCTTTTCTTATGAAACATAAATTATTAAGTGGGGTTTTCACTAAGTTTTATAGCTCAACTTAACTAGAATAGCTCAGACTTAAGGGATCCCGGTGGTCTAGTGCTCGAAAATTTATTTTCAGGATTTTTTTTTAAATAAAAGAAATGAAAAACGATATTTAAATTTTTTTAAGCTCTTTATATAACTTCTTTTACATACAAAAATGAAAACGAAAATTTTTTATTTTAATTATAATGCATTTAGAGATGGCGCTGAAGTTGACGCTCTCCAAAAAATGGACCTGGATGGCATTGTCCGTTTTGGCTCTTCTATTTATCTGAAATACAAAAACCAAAAAAAGTTTTAATCAGTATGACAGTAGCTATGTCCCATACTAGAATAAAAAAAAATGGCGCGGTTTTGAATTTAAAACTCTAAAAGCCGGTTTTTTCAGTTAAAAAAAAAAAAAAACAGTCCGAAATAATTAAAATAATAATATGATTATAGTACGGGCGATAGCCATTGATGTTGTGAGCAACATATTAAGATTTCAGACGATTCGGTTGAACAGTTTTGTTTTTTGACAACACAAGACCGAAAACAGTCGTTTCGAGATAAATGAGTTTAAAGTTTGAGGAGCGCGCGGATCGCTCTCTACCTAGTTAATGGGCTGTAGAAGCTATAATATTGGGAGTTTCCGCATGAAAAATTCACAGTATATATCTAAGAAACTATACTTTCAAAATATAGCAAAAACAAAAAATTGATCTTTTGAAATTTCTAAACCACCCCCCTTAAACAACACTCTAAAATAATAGTCATAAATATTTAAAATAGTATTGGACGATTTTAATTATGGTTTTTAGCATAATATCTCAAAATTTTATATTATGTGAACTTTCAAACGAGAAATGTGATCTTTGAGCTAAAAAAAATGTATAAAATTGCTGATGAAAATGTTTGGTAAAATACGTAACTTTTTATTTTCCGTATTCTATCAGAATAATTCTATGAAACCCTAGTCAATAAAATTTTTTTTTGGTAATTTTGTTGCGCTGTGCAATCAGCCACAAAAGTGAAGTCATTGGAAAAGCTGAATTTATTTATTTTGTTTTATTTTTTTATTTAAGAAATGATACTGACTTTTAAGTATTTTATAATACATCGCTGCTGGAAGTTACAAAATTCGAAATCAATTCTTTTTTCGCAACGCCAACACAAAACTAACAATTTAGAAAATTAAATTACTGCTACCGATTTTGTTGGTGTATTCGGCGCATAAACAGCATACATTTGTTAAGGTTTTTGCTGAAATTTCTCCTTTTTTGCCACCAACTGTACAGCCAAATACAAAAATGGCGTTCTTGCTTATGCGGTGTTGTTGTTGTAACACCATGAATATTTCATCTAAATATTTGGGAAATGCTGAGTAAGAATCACTGGGCCTATATATAAGTAAATACGGGTCAATCAGCTAATGTATGATAGAAACGGCTGCTGTGGGAAGCGTAATATCAGCCGGTGGTACTGGCTATGTAATATATGTATCGTGAAATATGTGTGCCCATCTAAAGACCTCAAGGGGAAAACGCTTAGATCTTTTTAGTCGCCTTATTGAGATTAAGTATAAAGTCCGCCGTAGCTTCGTAGAGTACCACAGCTCAGATAAGTCCAACTCTCCATGACTCTGCTTTACAGAACCGGCTGAATTTGAGCAACGGGTTAGGTTATGTTGACTTTAAGAAAAGCGATCCATTGAGGCTTATTGATATGCGTCTTCAGAAAATACTACAAACAACTGTGGAGCATAGTCAAATTGCACATTTCTTGATGGCCCATTTCCAGCACCTCTGCCCTTAAGTCGTTCATAACAAAATGTTTTATTGTTCGCACGAGCTGCTCAATCATGTCACTTGCCATGGTTATTTAGGTGTCAGTGAATGAATAATAAAAAATAAAAAACTGATACGACAGACGCCGCCATACCAACACGGCCCCCACAGACTGACATTAACGACCCATCCCCATTAAAAAGTTCTATTAAAAAATACTATTAAAACCTATTGAAAAAGCAAGCGTAAAATCTCAACAATCCTAAAGAGGTTAAAATTAGCCCATATAAAATAAACCCCATTGCGGTTGGGTACAAAAATTATATTGCGCAAACCAAATGACAGCCTAAATCAACATAATAATGTCACTCATGACGCCTTTATTCTACAAAATACATACGTACATGGCGTGATTGTGAATTTATATCTGTGTGTGTATGTTTGTTATTTACTATTGTATGTGAATCCACATGTACATATGTATGTGTGTGAGCCGGAAGTTGGAAGCATCCAAAGATGAAATGAGCTAGCAAAAGAAATATAAACAAAGTTAAAATTCAAATAAAAACAAACAAACAAAGAAACAAAAACAAACAAAAAAATGAAATAAGTCCTGCAGCTGCTTTCCGGCGCCAGTTACACTCGATTACAATTTCACGCATCAGCAAATATGAAGGCATAGACATAGCCATAGACAACAAAGAAAAAAATAAAAAATAAAAATAACAACAAAAAACAATAACATTACATAACCACCATCATCAAGAGCAGGCAAGCAGATAAGGTGAATCAACAAAGAGAAACTACAACCAAAAAAAAAGCGAAAAACAGAATTTGCTTAATAACATAAAAGCAAAAGAAATGTATGAAAATCTACATTAGCAGCAAATCAGGCAAAATGAAAGTGTGCATATACAGTAACTCTCCCACAGATTGCAAACGATACAAAAAATATTACAAACTCTTAGTTTGACTAGCATGAAAGCGAAAGTGGTGTGCGTAGCTAAAATATTAATTTTATTTGTTGCTTACGACTTTCGAAAAAAAAATTAATATATGAACCTGGAGCCACATACATTTTTTATGTAATCAGCAACTAGTAGAATTGAAATTATCAAATTTGCTCTTCGGTCTTTAAACTTTATGGTCATATGCCTTCCTTTTTTTCTCGCCCTATGCTTAAACAGGGGTGCCTAAAATAAAAGCATGGCAAAGTTTGTTTATATACCTCAACAAAAACCATGCAATTCGTAATTTCACACTTTTTTCACGTTTCAAAAAATTTAAAAAAATCAAAAAATTTACTTCCAAATTTCAAATTTTTCGGCAAAATTTTCAGAAGAATTTTGTTTAATCCTACTATAACTTCTGCTACAAGTTAAATCCATTGTAGATATGAAATTACAATACTTTTTTTAATGAGGCTAGTTTTATTGAATCATGTAAATATAGGGTGGGCCATGTAAAATTTGCTTTTTGAATCGGCTATAAAAAAAACAAACTAATTAATATTTTTTCAAACTTTTTTTTTTATTTTGAAGATTGAACATTGTCATTTATGAATGAAAAATAATATCGTTAAAATGACTGCCACGACTGGCTTTAGAGTAAGCCATTCGATCAACCCAATTTTTAAGCACATTTTCGATTGTTTGGGCTCCAATTTGGCAACTTCGATTTCGTCTTTTAAAGCATCAATCGTCTCTGGATGGTTCGCATAGCATTTGTCCTTAACGGCTCTCCACAAAAAATAGTCCAACGGGCTTAAGGGGGGTAGGGTTTAGCGCTAAAAAAAAACACTTTTTTTTTAAATTTTTTACAGAAATAAGGCTTAAGATACTTTAATAAAATCAGTTGCATGTTATTGTACATCTTTTCAATAAGTTTTTAAAAAATATTAATAATAAAATATTGACAAATAAGCCCATGACAGAGTTTTTTTGGAGATATGTTTTTCGAGAGGTGCTCTGCGGTGCCAATCGGCATTCGTCGTAGAATCATCTGAAACTAAAAAAGTCGAATTTTTCAGTTAAAGTATGACGTAATGCTCCTCCCTACATTAATAAAAATTTTTTTTTCATTTTTGTAGTTTTGGTGGCAAAAAAACGTAAAACGAGCATTTTTGGCGAAAAATTTCGCCATATTTGTAAGTGAAAAACAACCTTAAAAAAAAACAGTAAAAAAAAAGCAGTGTAGGGGGAGGTATTTTTGATTTAGAAAACGTGTGCCAAATTTGAAAAGAATCGGTTGAATAGTTTCGGAGTTGTGATTGGCACTGACTTTTAAGAAGTCGTTTCGGGAAAAACGCGTTTGAAAAAATGACTCTGAGAAATTATCGATGCTCCGCATTCGAGGTAGAGTGCCTACAAAGGCTATAACTTTGAGAGTTCTGCTCCGATCCACTTAAAATTTTGACACAACATTCTTGAAATGATTTACTATAAGATGAGTGAAGAAAAAAAATTTCGATTTTGTGACCCTACCCCCCCCTTAAATCACAGCTCCGAGTCGGCCAATTGATATCGGAATTCAGAAACGGTAGATAAAAGTTTGAGTGTAACTTTGGCAGTGTGACCGTCCTGTTGAAAGCAAATGTCGTCCACGTCATCCTCTTAAATTTTTGGAAACAAAAACTTGTTGAGCATGTCACGGTAACGCTCGCCATTTACTGTAACCGCGGAAGAAGAAGAAGACTCCCACTTTGGAAATAGGTTTTCAATATTTCCCAATTTTGTTCAAGCGTATAGCGTCCCATTCCGTAAATGTCAAACCTTTAAGTAAATTATAAACACATTTGACATGCCATTTGTGTTACCATTCTCAAAAAAATAGGTGGTTCAAAAAGCAAACGCTATATGGCCCACCCTGTATTAAGAAAAATAATTTAATTTTCATTAGAAACGATTTCCATGGATATTGACGTCGCTGCTCGAACCAAAGATTATTTGAGATTCTCCAAATTTGTGTGAGGTCTTCGACAGGCGATGTGCTCCAACTCCGACCACAAACTGTAGTTCAATGGATTCAGATCTGGACTTCCAGTCGGTCAATCTTCTGTGGCTATGAAACCCGGCTTAGCCTTTGCTGGGTGGTTTTTTCCTTATGGGCTGGAGCGGAATCTTGTTGGAAGATCCAAGGCTCTCCATTCAAGATAGTACTGCTCAACTGCTTCACCCCTTCCTTTTAAGGCACTTTTTCTCCTTCTGGTCCACTTTTGTCCCGGTCTTAACTCCTTTTATGTAGAAATAAAGAGATCAACGCCTTTACAAGACACTCCCCAGCAAACCAGTACGGAGGCTGGATAATGGCCACGCTGAACCCTGGCAACGACATTTTTTGCGTCTTTAGAATTCTTACCATAGATTTTGTTGTTTTGCTTATTAAAAATTTGTTCAACAGTGAAAACTGTCCCGTCTGAGAAAAGAATATTTTCATGTTCGTTCACCGTGTGCCATCGAAGAAGCTGTTTGCATCTGGTGAGTCAAATTTTCTTCAAGCGCGTTTTCTAAAGATGACCAGTTGAGCGACGGAAGGCTTTCAGTTTTTTCTGCGAATTTATTCTCGCCATATACATACATTGTAAAATTTGTCACAGAATTTATAGGAAGACTAAGTAGATACGCAGTGTTATAGCCTTTTTAATTTTTATATCGCTATTCAAATTTAAATTCAGCCAAAATTTGTGCTGATTTTTGGTAATTCTTTTTTTGGCGGTGTTATGTACCCACATCCTTCCGTATAACGAATGTTCGACATCAACTTAAGCTATCAAGATAGGATTTCAAGAAAAAATCTTTCCACAGCTAAAGTTAAGATAGGATTTAGGAAGAAAAATACAAATACAATACAATAAATGGTCTTTAAAACATGACGTCTAGATATCTGTAGCGAATAATTCCTAGATGGCTACTTTTTTATGTAATCTTCCATATTTGTCAAGTGAAGAGATACACAATTTTAACAACAAGAAAGAGCAACCTATTAAAATTATTGAAACTCATTATGAAAATGGTAGATCTTTAAGAGGAAGAATATTCCAAAATTCGTGATTATTTTGGTGGAAATAATAGGCCGAATGAGTGGCCAATTCAAAGGTTTAAGAAACTTGTTTTGTAGAGGCTAAAAAAGGACTGGCAGACTAAATAAACTTTTTTTGTTAATGGGCATCGCTATAGACAACTCTTTCAAGATTTTTTGTTGTCCGAGCTTGTAGGAATGGGCATATATCATGATCTTTATTTTCAACAATAGGAATCCCCAAGTCACAAAATGCGAAAAACTTTGCACTATTGCGATCGAAGTTTCCCGGTCGATAATGGTGTCAGGTAATGGTGTCAATACTGGCCACCTGCATCATCCAATCTAATTCCACTAGACTACTTTTTGGGGTTTTTTTTTTAAAGGAAAGTCTATGTGGATAAGCCAACAACAACTCCGGAGCTGAAATACAACATTTGGATCGACATTACTAAGCTCAATGCGATAATATGTAAGGGGGTCCTTGAAATTTTAATTTCTCGTATGAAAACCTGTAGACGTGCTCGTGGTGGACATTTTGATTATGTAATTTTTCACAAATAATTGTTAAGAGTCATATTTTATAAATATTTAAAAATATTTAAACTTGAAAAAAAAACTAAATTTTTACGTATTTTATTTTAAAGTAATATCTGGGCGCGTCTTTAAAAGACCCTTTAGGAGAAACATCTTACCTGTTTGTATTATTAACTTTTCTTGTGCTAATTTTTTTCTCATTATAAATTCAACTGAAAATTAAAATATTATAAAATTGCTAACATTGAGCATACAAAATTTACTTAGTTAAAATTCCCTAGTTTTAGGCAAATCTTAAAAATCCGTTTTTGAGCACAAGCCGAAATCGATTTTGGTGGTTATTCTTTGGCTGCACATAATTATCAAAAATCAGTACGCAAGGCAAAAATATCTTTTTTTCCTCTTAAATTATTACTAAGCGAAGACGAAAGAGATTTCTCTTCAAACAAGGCGGCGTTTTTGATTCTCAATATTTCGCATCTCTGATAGTAAACCGTTTCCCTTGCTCCTTCTTATATATTAAGTTGGGAAGTAAGTAATTGCGAATTTTTTAGAAAATCAAAGACAATTTTTTAATGAAACTAATTAACTTTATTCTGTAATACATTGCCCATTTTGATCAATGACTTTTTGCCATCTTTCAGGCAGCATCATAATCCCACGTTTATAAAACTTCTGGTCTTTATTAGCTAAAAACTGAATCAGGTACGATTTGACATCATCAACATTAGCAATTTTTGTCAGTCAAGGAGTTGTGTAAAGATCGAAACAAAAAGTAGTCAGATGGTGCAAGGTCAGGTGAATGTGACAAAACATCCCAACCAAGCTCCAATAATTTTTGCCGAGTGGCCAAAGATGTGTGTGGCCAGGGATTGTCATAATGGAATTCAATACTTTTTCGATTTGTCAATTCGGGCAGCATTTCTTCGACTGCATTGTTTATTTCGTTAGTTGTTCAATGTAGACATCAGAATTGATCATTCGGTTGGGTGGTAAGAGTTCAAAGTAGACAATTCCGTTGTAATCCCACCAAACTGATAACAAATACTTCTTTTGATGAATATCAGATTTTGATGTTGTTTGAGTTAGTTCACCTGACCTGCTCCATGATCTTTTCCGCTTGATATTGTTGTAAACAACCCATTTTTCATCACCAATTATAAGTTGTTTTGAAAATGGATAATTTCCATTATGTTTCTTTAGCAAATCGCAGCTGCTAATGCGTTGCGTTAAAAGCGATTCTTTCAGTTCGTGAGGAACCCAAGTTTTTGAACATAACTAAGTTGTTTTAAGTGACTTTAAATGCATGTATAGTATGTGATGCATGAAGCTTCTCTGAAATCTCACATGTTGTACTTTGACGATCCGAATCGATTATCGCTGTGAGTAGGGCGCCATCAACTTCAACTGGGCGACCAGAGCGTTTTTCATCTTTGAGTGAAAAATCACCAGAACGAAATTTGGCAAACCAATTTTGACGCTGCCGTTCTTTTAAGTCCTCGTGACCATAAACAGAACATAACTTTTTATGAGCTTGCGATGCGGTTTTCCCTTTGCGGAAATAAAAAAGTAAAATATGACGAAAATGTTTGTTCTGATTTTCCATTTTTCAACGAACGCCAAACGAAAACTACGCAGCCGATCAAAAAATTTTTTTTACTGATTGACAGCTAAATTGCCAGCTATCAAATAACAAAATGTGTTTTATATTTGTACTACGTCTGCAAACCTAAAAATGTAACTGAAGCCATCTATGACTGAAATACGCAATTACATAGTTGCCAACCGAATAGTTTATAATGTTCTCGATATCCTCAAGTTGGCATTTATAGCTAAAAATTATCTCTACATGATTTTCATGCAAACGCCTGTAAAAATATTATTCTTACTACAACAAGGGGAGCGCGGTACCTCAGCAAGTGCCTTTGTCGCATCATGTCTGTTAGATTCTGCCTTCAAGCTAATCTTTAAAGGCCCACTCATAGCAGTAAATTTTGTGCCATTAGAGGGTTATTAGTTTATTGAACAGATACTGTATATTGTCTGTTCTCCTTTCGGTTATTTGCATACCAACCTAACTATGCTTTTAGCTGCACACACAAATTGAAGCAGTCAAGCTGCTCGAGTGTAAGTTAGGATAGCAGATAGAGAACAGTAAAATGGTTAAATAAGCATATGACTACACAGGCACACACACTTACATGTAATTAGTTTGTATACACATATAAAGTCTCAAAAAAGTATTACTGGAATACTATGTATGTACACCCTGACTATATACGAACTAGTGTAAAAGAGCTGCAAAGTGTACCAGTTAGTATTGGTGACCTTGCGTTTGTAGTGTCGCTGTGCACTTTGAAACTGTTAAAGCGGCAAAGTAAAGGCACAAAATCGCGCTTGTGAAACATGTGAGTGGCAGCTGTAGAGTTGTGAGTTTATTACGTTTTTAGTAGTGCAGAGCAAGTTGAAGTCTTGATGAAGGGATGAAACTGCCTTTTTGGTTCTTACTGCAGTCTTAATAATACATTAACTAGGTTGCAAGAAATACTGCTTCATAGATTGAGTAAAACAATAAATAAATCAATAAATATCGCCACCAAAGTAGCAGCAGGGGAAGACTGGCACTGCCTTGTACATATATTAATATGTCAGCTGTAGCTAAAAAATCGAATTTCTGATCTTAGGACTCGGACCACAAGCTAAAGTGAAATAGCGCATAACTTCAAAAATCTTTGTATACTGTTCAAAATCTATTTATATTCTTCAATCAACTACTTCTTGATGGCTTTTCCATTCCTCGAAAAAAAGTTCGTGGTCCATTTTTGTAAAGCGACATTTCATTTTTAGGGAATAACTCGAAATCACACACTGCTAAGTCAAGGATGTACGTTGATTACAAAACGTTGTCTGTTGAATTTTCACGAAATTCTTCGAAAAATCAGTGCAGTGTGAGCTGAAGCATTGAGTTTTTTACGCATCAGCTTCTAGTTAACCCTCATTTATAATATAATTCCCCAAACAGCAAACAAGAAATGGTCTACAGAAGTCACTGGTAGAATAACACTTGAAATCAGGGTCCTTTCATTCACTTGGAGCTTCCTCTTAATTGTCATATATTTGAAATTATCACTGGTGACGGACTGAAAGCGCCCGAACAACACATTTGTTACTACCCTGTTTTGGTGAGTTCACCATTGTTTCCTCCTAACTAAAATGCAGCACATTAATTATTGAAAATAATAGTAATAATAATGTAGTAAAATAAAAATTATTTACCTTTCGAAGATTCACAATTGAATATTGGGCACCATGGAACGATTCAAAATTTTTTATTCTTTTTCTATTTTTTCCCCCGATTGACTTGTCTTTATTTGTCGATTGCAGTAATACTCGTACTTATGAATTAACAGATTTCACTGAAATTTAATAGCTATTGTTGCATTGAGTCACTAGTACTTCTAAGTAAATGAAGGTTGACACTGCCCAAATAAAAAGAGGTTGTCTGTAAAGTCGGTTTACTGACGATAGTTTAACGTGACAACGTCATAAGAAAATACTGATGGAATGGTTGCAATTTTCAAAACAAAATTTTAATTTATTTGTTTGATAGATATTTTGTATGGATATAGAGGAGGAGGTAAATGGAATCGCAGTAGAATAGGTCAAGTTACATTTACACAAACGTGAAAAATGACGAAACATTTATCAAATTCATGAAAGATATGTTCAATTTCGATTGTGCACCAGATGTTAATAAGTCAACAACACTAAGAGGCAACATCATTGATTTGACGTTTTCAAGACACATTACACTCGAAACACTCCCTTTCATTTCCTACTTTTCCTATCATCTCCTATTCTCAACAGAGAAACGGTTCATTACCATGCACACAGGAAGAAGGCATATGCAAATACAAATATGTGAATTTATATATTATACATATGCGCATATACATACATATTTATGTATGCTCACTCAAGTAGAAGAGAGCCAGATGTCGATCATTGCCGAACGCGGGGGCCGATTGTGCCTCTTTGTCGTTCGTTCCGCGCTCTCGCTTGCAGTTCAAGCAAGGTAACGACGCTTGAGCAAGATAACGACACATTTTTTCGTGCGTGGAGCCGGCTAAATCGAATTATAAGACGTTATGACGTCAAAAATAACCTTCCAACTCCTTTAATAAGTAACATTTTTGGTTTACCTTTTCCAACTTTTCTTCCTATAGATTATAGTTTTTCAAACCTAATACACCTCCGTATATAAAATTGAACCAACTCAGTGCGTATTCCAAAAAATTGCAGCATATTGTCAGAGTTGAGACCAATGCGTGTGATTACGGTGAGAACCAGTACGCCTACTCAAAGTGTGAGTGCTCCACTAGTCCTGTGCAAGTCCTTTCAACTACGGGGTAAATGTGGATATATTTTTTTTGGTTTGCAATACTAAAATACTAAATCCATAATGACCTTTGGTGTTTATTAAAGTTGTGTAACATTGCTGATTTTATCCTTTTGTTAACGCAAAGAGTTGCAGCATTTCATTGAGTTCCTTTGCTCAGGTAAATATGAATATAAGCAGCAGCAATACTTTTACACGAATTTATGTAAATGTAATGTAGTGTTTCTTGTAATACTTAACTAAAACACCAGCACATCTTCCTCGCTTTCGCTCTGCAGGCCTTTTAAAAGTGTGCGTTTAATTAGGTTGAATTTATGTAGCTCCTTAGTAAGATTTCCTATAAATAAAATCACACCCCAGTACGTACTTCTAAGCAAACACATCCAATAGTTAGAGAGGCAAAACGAGAGAGAGAGAGAGAGAGAGAGAGAGAGAGAGAGAGCGAGAGGGGGTGCTACCTATAGACCGCTTGTAGTATTTGCGCTAAAGTAATTTCATTCAGCTAATTAACTTCTGTGGTAGAAATTAGCTGCTGGCATTAAACGGCCTTTTATGTCTAATAAATGTCATTAATATTTTCTTCCATTATATTTATTTGGGTGCGAAGTGAAGGATTCTTAATTCAGTAATGCCGAAGGTTAGGTTAGGAAAGTTAATTTGATGCATCACTTAAAGTGAATTGTGGGAAAGCCACACTCTTGTGCTAGCTCAGTAGGTCGTGCCACACTTTTTAAAGTGACAAAGCAATGAAATACTTATTTCGTATTTTTGGTAATTTTAAAGGTACTCGCATAGCTACATTCATTTCGAAACTATTTACGTATTTCACCAAAGGAGTAGCATCACTCTAGCGCGCAATAATTGGATTTGGAATGGAATGCAATGGAATTGTGGATGACCGGATATTTTTGCAAGCATTCCGGCAGTATTGCCCATTAACTTAAGGCTCAAAGATAATATTTAAAAAGATATGGTGTGTTGGGGATTCACTCAAACTCAGCCAGCTTTTCAGGCCTTACTTTGAAATTTTATTATGGGAGTATGCAAAATATATTGAGTTAGGTTTGATTTATTCAGTTAAAGAAAAATAAAACTATTATTATGAAAAAGGAACACCAGCCGCCAAAGCGTATGACTCAGTGCAGTTTATTTGCTATATCTACGTATAAAAAAATGTTTTCTTATCATTCTCATGCATAGTGATGACCAAAAAGTTATTTGCGCTATTTTATTGTTTTCAATCCTTTGTCAAGACATTGGTGCTCGCTTGAGCTGTAAGACCTGGAATAATAAAAAAAGAATTGTAATGAATAGTATTTTGTATTATTTTCATTGTTAGAATTTAGTAGAATTAGTGCATTATCGAAATAATGATTGAATTTGTGACAAAAAAAGTAAATAGAAAATAAAATGTCAAAAAAAAAAAAACATAAATAAATAAACAAAAAAATACAATCAATTATCAACCAGCTATATAAAGTATTGCTTACCAGAGTTGGACATTTTGCACTATGACGATGAAGTACAAAAACTATAACAGAAATAAAAAAAATAGAGCTATATAAGATGCTCTAAATGGCCTCCTTCCATTTTCAAGAAGGTAAGACACTTTTGTCTGAAAGCTTTTTCAAACCACATCTAAAACCCCCTCAGTGTCTGAGATTTTTAGGTGTTTTTGGCATTTCTGATTAGGCGTAGCTGCTCACGGTTATTTGCTTGATTTTTACAGACTACTGCTTTTCATTTCCACACAATGTTTCGTTGTGGCGGCCGCCGTAGTCAAACTGGTTGGTGCGTGACTATCATTCGGTAGTGCGTATGTTCGAATCTCCGTGCATGAACGTCGAATGATAGAATAGAATAATAGAATTGGCAAACCTCCGACAGTATTTCTGCCATGAAAAAGCTCCTCATAAAAACCATTTGCTGCTCGGAGTAGGCTTAAAACTGTAGGCCCCTTTATTTGTAGAACAACAACAACACACATACCACATAACTTTTGTTGGTCATATACATTTTATTATTACCAAATATTACGTCATGCCTGCTATTTTTGGGCATCATAGCTCCAATTTATTCGACATTTAAACGCTGAAGCTTTTATATCTGGCATTAGAACGCTGAAAACTTGATTTTGCTTACCTCTTTTGGCCTCCGTATTATATTTGCTGTTTGAATTCAACGAATCTAGGAAGTATTCTTACATTTCGCATTGCGTAACTTACGTTTGTTGGGTTCTATGCCCAACTATGAAGCGCGATGCTTATTAAAGTGAAACTTCTTAGGCGTCGATGGACGAGCGAGAACGGAGAGTAAAATTTCAAGGCCATGCAACGTTTTGGGCATTTTCATTCCACGAGAGAGAAAAAAGATATAACGTAGAGGAAAAGGAGAAAGAGAGCTATACTTTATATATATCTTAGATACACTTTGGGCTATTTTTCCTGAGTTTTTCCTTGTGGTTGCTAATTTCTAGTGAGAAATAACACTGTCTATTTTTAGGGGCTTGTTTGTTGGTGGAAACTTGTAGGAAATATATTTTTGGTGCCTACCTTTTGGCGTTATATTTCCTTGGTGCCTACTTTTTGGGGCGTTTTTTGGTCCCAATTTTTTTGGCGTTTTTTTTGGTGCCTACTTTTTGGCGCTTATTTACGTTTTCTGGCTAGTGCTTGTGCCTACTATAAAGTGCTATTCATTCCGGCGTCGGATTTATTGGTATTGCCTTGCGGTAATTTGTGCCGTTCCTGCGGTCCTGGAATCGCTGCGTTTGTGCGGGTGATAAACGCTCGGAGTAGTGTGGGTTGTTGACACGGTTTGTGTCCGGCGTTTACCTTTGCCGGTCGAAACTTCTCCGTTTTTTTGTAAATTTGGTCTTTTTGTATTCTCTGCAAATGTTGTGTAGTTATTTAGATATATATTCTTTCTCTCTCTCTCTTTCTCTCCCTCCCTTTATCCCTCTTTCTTTGTTTGCCTTGAAAGTTTCACTTCTGTTATGTGTGCTACGCGACACACACTTTTTTTCATTTACTTAACATCATTCCGGAACAGGAGAATAATCCTTTCTTTGTCCTTCATTTTTGATTTGACCAGTTCTCTGTCCGGTGCCTTTTGAGAGGACTTGCTTCACCATTCTGACCAAAGCTCTTCGTAGTTCGGAGTTTTTCTATGTTGGTCTCTCGAAATCTCTTTATGCTTGACACGCTGCTACTGTTAAAGCCCTACTTGAGTTTAATAAAGTCCCCAAATTGTTAAGATAGGTTTTTTTATGTTCTTTAGCGAATTTGCTAAAACTGTGAATTCTTATTTTAAATCTTTTACTTTCCTAAATTTTTATAATTTGAAATTTTTAGTGCTTTAAGTAATAAACTTTTTTTTTGCTTATAGTCTGTAAAAAACTTATATTTTCATAGACTAAATTAATATACCTATGAAATGAGACTTTTTTCAATTTCAAACGTTTATTAACAAAAAATGGTTACAAATTTAATATTTAAAATAATAGCCATCGCTAGCGACAAATTTTTCCCATCTCTCAGGCAAATTGTGGATGCCGCGCCAAAAAAATTGGCCGTCTTTGGCCGCAAGCCAATCATCGAGCCATTTTTTGGCTTCTTCACGAGAATTGAAGCGCTGCTCGGAAAGTGCGTGGCCCATCGATGCAAACAAATGATAATTGGAAGGCGACAAACCTGGTGAGTAAGCCGTATGCACCAGGGGTTCCCAATCGTACGTCTCCACCAATTCCCGGGTCGCTCTTGTTCGATGTGGCGGTGCATTGTCATCTAGAAATATTACTTTGTGACGCCGATCGGCATATTCTGGACGTTTTCGGTGTATAGCGCTGTTCAAATGGGCCAATTGTCGTTGGTAGAGTGCACCGTCAACTGTTCCACCTGGTTTTAATAGTTCGTACCAAATCATACCTGAAGCGATTTGATTTGGCCCTTGTTTTTGGCTTGTGGCCGGGTCGTTTACGCTTGGGTTTGGAGGAATACACGCATTTTTCATCACCCGTAACGATTGGATGCAAAAAAGACTTCCTTTTGAACCGGGAGAGCAGCGATGTCCAGAACTCGTAGTTTGAAGACACGAAATTCGACATTTTTCAGAGCGACAAAAATGCATTGTTGTATGAAACGTAACAAACAATGAATTGAATATTGTTGACAGATGACAGATGAAAAAAACAAGGCATTTGGGAAGATTTAAAAATACTCCTAGCGACATCTATGGACTAATAGCTGAAAGTCGCATTTCATAGGTATAAATTGACGAAAAAATTATAGGCATTTTTTGAATATTTATTACAAATAGTTTATTTGCGCTCTCTTTCCTTAATGCCTACTAGCCATAAAATATGTCTACTTCTAAGATTCTATTAAATTCTAAGATTTTAATAAATAAATAAATAATCCAAAAAAATATAGGATGCTTAGACTAAGCAGGTCACTATATAAATTCGCCCCTTCTTAACCATCTACTTGTAAAATTTAAATCGAAATGCCAGCAATTGAAATGTGAGTTGATGTACCGTCATGCTGGGTTCCATTTATCGTCTTTGGTTCTCACAAATATTTTCCAAATTTTGTAATTTGAAATTATCTCTCTTGTTGTGAAAAAATGGCTTGAAGAACAGATAAAGCACCTATTAATGTTTGGTATATCTAGTTCGCTCGATCGCCCGTGAGATTTTCTCTAAACAAATTCACAAAACATCAGCCAACTATAATAAGAAAAAGACAAGAACGAAGCATGAGTGATTTAAACGGACTACTTCTGAGAGTTTGAATTTGTATGCTATGAAAAAAATGCCTTTTAAGCCCACTAGGCGTATGCGTAACTTACCTGTCATACCTCATCCACGGGCATACACTCATACATCCATACATACACATTTACTAATGCACATATGCACATTCAATATCAAATATGAATGTAATAAAAACAGTTGAAAATTTACACTAACAGTGCATTTTTTGTTTATGCTGCTGTATTTGCTTCTGCCCTGTATAAATATCAGAAAAACTCATTACACAGAGGAATAAAAAGATCGCTTAATTTAATAAAATTTCACAAAAACTTATTTTAATTTATAAAATCAATTTGGAGCGAACACTAAATTTAATATTGGGAAAAAGAAAAAAATGTAAACTATTGCATTTTTAATTCAATATTCATATGAAATGGATCAATGCTACTTAGAAACTAAATTGGATTTATTTATTAATGATGAGTTGTTTATTGCCTTTTAGCTTTTAAGCACAATTTTTTTTTACATAACCAAAAGAACCGAATATACATTTAAATTCCTAGTTCGCAGCTTAGCACAATAAAAAAAAATTGGCATGAGTTTAATTGTAGTTTAGCACCAAGAAAAAATTGTCTGGGTGAAGCAGTAGTGTTTGCTTTTAAAAATATATTTAGTAGCACGTTTTCTATTAAAATTAAAAACTATTATAATAACAAATGCTTTTAAATTTTTAAACAAAGATTTATTATTAATCACACGTTTTTCAATAAAAGTAAAAAAATATGCTTCCCAATTTCACTGCTACGTTTTTTGCATTGCGTGCGTTGTTAATAAAAGTGTATTTGTGGTAGTAACGCATGCGACGATAAAAATTATCAAGAAAAAATTTCACATTTTCCTCAAACTATAGATTTTATATAGTAATACTGCCTACTCAGCTCTTAATTTCTTCATCAACTTAATTATTGAAGGGATTTAAAGATTCAAAGGGAAACTTTTTCAAAAACAAATTTAAGTATTTGTGCTCACTCTACAATTAGAATTTATTTGAATAAACCAGAGTAAATTTTTGCTTTCGAACTTCCGAAATTGTCAACCTCTGGTTGAAATTTTTAAAAAAGAAGTAAATACAATTTATATCTGTATGCGTTGAAAGGCGATTTTTTGAGAAATGTCACTTATCGTTCATAATTGAAGAGTCTCTAAAATCATGACAATTAACAATAGTAATAAATAAATGTGAAGAAAAACCAGTTTTGAACAATATTCCCACTGATGAACTGTGGTATAATATTTCACACTAAACAGAATACACCAAGAATGAAATAGGGTCTGGAGCCGGATGGTACTTAAACGATAGTAATAAGTATCACTATGCTATGGGGGAAATGGCAACTGATTTCCAAACGGAAGTTCTTGTCATCCTGACAGTAGTCGAATGGATAATCGAGAGGAGACAGTGACAGTGACAGTCAGGCTGCACTGAAGGACCTGGATAACGCGAAGCAAACCTGAAAGATTGTTCAAGAATGTAAGAAGAGACTCAATTTTGTCGCAAGATAAAACAGGCTTGTACTTATATGGGTTCTAGGATACTCCGGTGTTCAAAGAAACGAAATAGCCGATGAATTGGCCAACCGTGGATAAGCGGTTCCCCTACAAGGGCCAGATTAGTGATTATGTAAGCAATCTACATGAATAGCGATGGTCCAGTGTAGAACGCTGCAGAGCTGCAAAGTGTTTTGTGACAAGTCCAAACAGAAAACTGTCAAACTTTCTACTAAAACTTAGAAGGAAAGACTGTCGGTTGATGATCGGTATTATTATAGGACACAACCGATGGGGTCAGCATATGACCACCATTGTATTATTATTGAGGACCCAGTGTACCTGTCTTGCTTGAAGGAGGCGGATAGCACTGAGCACTTTCTCTGTGAGTGTCCTGCCTTTGCTAGAGCATGGCTACGAGCTTTGGGTTCCGATTTCCTGAGAATTAGTAATATTCGTTCTCTAAAACTTGAGGATATTTACAGATTAGCCAAAGAATCTGGAAAATTCTCACAGGACTCACTATCTCTATCTCTGTCTCTATTCTTTCCCATCTCTTTCTCTGATACTTTTCTCCCTCCCTCCTTGACTATCTACCCCCTTTCCAGAGCTTACAATGGGCTCTTTAGCCTGAGTGTTTTAGGAGCCAGCAAATCTTCTGGTGCTCCTTGGCTTGACCTTTTCAAATTTCAGTTTAAAACAGAATATACTAAAGTTTCAATTACATCAATTTTGAGGTATTAAAAAGTCGTAAAATTGAACACTGTAAGATTTCCAAAATTATTAAGGCCTGCTCTCGTTTTTATAACTTAATTTTTAACAAATTTGATAATTTCAAATCTACGTGTTGAAGCCACAGTGTTGCCATCTGGCAATTTCATTACATTCGGTCGGGCCTTTATCAAAGAAGGAGTGTAAAATGTGCCAATCTTTGTTGAGTTCCATTGTTAACACCCTGTATCTTATAACTAAATAGAATGGAACAAACAACAGCAAAATATTTTTTTAGTGTGAAATTTCACCTTGACAATGAATATTATTGCTTATTTGAACGATTCTTTGCGAGATATCGGTCACCACAGCCAACTACAAATAAACGAATGAATTTCTTTTTCCCCAAACTATTATTAAGTCTCAGTAGTTTTAGTTGAAAAAGTAAGATCAAAATTATGTATGCATGTATGGACATAAATTGTATAAATTCGCCTTGTTTTTGTTTTATTGTTGAGTTAAAAATGGGGCAAAAAATGAGGGACTCTCTTATCGGAAAAAAGAAAAAACTAGGAATATTAGTACCTTTTTGAATGAACTATTTTACCCATTTGACTGCATCACTGTTTACTATGCAGATGATTGGGCGCTACACGCTATATTATCTTATATTTCATTCAATTTTCACAATAAAGATATTTATTTTAAAAAAATTGGTCTTTTCTAAGTTGCAGTTAGTATGATTACCGAGACATTGAGACATTGCAAAACTTCGGTAGAATATTTGTGGCTTGTCTGTTACTGTAGTTATTAATGCGTTGGTCAAGTTAGGTGAGGTTAGGTTGTGGTGGTAGCCACTCTCCATGATCATGTAAAAAGGTTCACTTTGACCTGTGAACTTATTGTGATACCAGTTGTATGGACTCAAGTTTTTACTGGCGGATTCTAAAGTGGCTAAATACTTCGCATCTAAAATAAAATATGAAATTGATTGTGATTGTGATTGGCGGCGGCTTATCTGGATCTGGCAGTTATCCATCAATATTTCGCTCTAGCATGAGCAGAATAGTACCAGAGAAAGTGCACAACACTTTGCACCTCCTGTTCGTTCCTGCAATTGCAACAAAAGTCAGAACAGAAAAATGCTGTAGGCAGCGACGGTTGATGGTTCCAACTACTGTATTAATGCAAGGTTGGCTGAGATACATAGAAAAGAGATACGTAGATCTCTTTCCTTCCATTCTACGTAAGACCGTGGTACATCAGTTTCTGACCTGTCCGCAGTTTGCTACTTAAATTTTGAGGTACGGCAGCTACAGCTGTTAAAAATGACATTTTTAATGGTAATCATACTAGGAACATTCTCTCATACGATTGCTATTTTTGTTACCTACGGGCCCTTCAAACATTCATTTTTGTTAAAAAATGGAATTAAGTCCTAAACATTTTCATGTCACGACTTTTTAAGATGAATCACCGACTCGTATGATTTGACATCGCCTGTTAGACATTACATCTACGGCCTCAAAATACATGCCCACCTTTCTTTATGGAAAAAGAATTCTAGGATGCTGCATTTTGCTTAACTGGCGGCTAAAAATTACACGAGTATATTTAACATATGTAATAGATCATACAATTTAAAACTACTAAATACCTTTAGGTTAGGTTGGGTTAGGTTAGGTTAGGTTAGGTTAGGTTAGGTTAGGTTAGTTTAGGTTAGGTTAGGTTATGCTGATAGTCGGTCTGTACGGCCAACTCACTTAGACCTTTCAGGTCCGTTGTGACATCATTATGTCAGACAAGAAACTCATTTATTTTTCTACATGGAACCATTTTATGGCTTTTGTTAAGCACATGAATGGTTCCATCCCTACGCCAGACAATACCGTGAGAGAATTCAAAATATATTTCCCTAGCTATGATTTTAGCTAAGCCTGGACAATTTCAAAGGAAGTGCTTAACTGTTTTCTCTTCTTTTTGCTCTCTACAACCTCTACAATATTCATGGGAAAACTCTTAGTTTGAAGGAACGCCTGCTAAATAGCCATCGGTTATACCAACCATGACCTTCGGTACATGCTTTATTTGTGACCACAGTAGCCTAGCTGTGACGCATGTACCTTCATCTCTCTATAACCTCTTGGATAATTTTATTTTTAATTATTAATTTGCTCGAGGCCATAGGTATCCCAATGGTACTTCTACCACTGAGCAGTTGAAGGGTAATACCTTTCTGGCTCGCTCATCGGCTTTACGATTTCCTCAATATCTCTGTGCCTTAGCACCCAAATAACGCTGACCTTGAATACGACACTAATATTATTTAGGGCTGCCCAGCATTCCTGTGCAACATTTGATCTTAGTATAGCCGCATCCATTGATTTAGTGGCCGCCAAGCTACCTATGCATACGTTACGACATACGTATTTAGATACACAGCCACTTCTTTTATATATAGAACTTCTGCCTGATAGACACTGCAGTAGTCTGGTAGTCGAACGGATAGTTTAGGTCATAATTCATTCGAAAATACTCCATAGCCATCCTTATCGTCTAGCTTGACACCATCTATATCGAAATTTCATTCCCCCTTCTCCATGACCTTGCCATCTGCCACACTCTTCTTGACGGTAGGCTCATCTTGAAGAGTTTGTCAAAAGTGAGTCTAGAAATAGAGTAGTCCATTTCTTGTTTGTGACTTTATGTCTACTTTTAAGTCTAGATGATTTAATGGAGGCTAGTTGATTATCACCTCCAGCACTCTGTTTGGGGTAGCCCTTAAAGCAGCATGGATGCGCAAGCATTAACGTTTCAACCCTCTCTCCCCAGGGTTAACAATAGTGAGTTTACCGCCAAAATCCAAAGAACAGGGGAGATGACTTCTACTTAGGGTAGTGCTGCCTAATTTATCCGTTACCTATCTTCTGACGCGCATAGCTTCTGTCAGGGCAACAACGTGTGGTTTAACTCCAAAATATTCTAAAGCAGGAAGGTATGCCGTTAATAGTGGAAAATAACATCAGGCAAATGACCACCATGACCACACTTACAGGACAATATCCTTTTCGTGAAATTTTCGATAACCGAATTGCAAAGTGGCTGCCCCATGTTTTCGATAGCCTCATGAATTCCATCTTTGACGTCTTGAATCGCTTTTGGCGTAAACCTTCTCTTTCGCGTGGCCCCAAAGAAAAAAGCCACAAGGTGTTAAATCACACCTGCAAGACCTGTTATTGGAAAACCCTGTACTATAGCTTTTGCATTTATATTGTAGAAGTCGCCTTTTACGTCTACGAAAACAATCAAGGTAAACTTTTTGTTTGATAAACTTTTTTTCATCAACCCGACGAGCGAGTGTAAGGCGGCTTCTTTGCGGATTTTCTCTTAGTATAGGCAAATATACCTTTATGAGAAATGAATGTTGATGAGATCTAATATGCTTGTAGTACGTACCCAAGATTGATTGTTTTCTAATGATCCTACTTGCCCTCATCACGCTGGCCCAAAACTAATCACCATATCGGAAGATTTATGCAGCTGTAGTATGCAAACAGACAAGCGATGGAGCGCGTAAAGGTCGAAATACGGATCTCCATCACTCAAAACCAATTGTTATTATTTAGTAAAAATGCTATTCAGAAACAAAATTGAATGATTAATTTTGCGCCACCTTGTATAGACAATAATTGAATTTTGAAATTTTTAACCTAGAACCAGTCAGTGTATTATTATTTAAGTCTGACACATAGAAAAAGAAAATTATAAAAAAAATAATAAGTACTTTTGTTGCTCCTAACTAAAAAAAAAACAACCTGTTTCTATAACTTCATTCACGATAGTGAATGATAGTCGCGCACAAATACATTTATCTACTGTCGCCGTACTATAGCACAACAATAAAAAAAGATCTCCGAATGATTGAGTTCGCATGTTTTAAATTTTAAATTTCTGCACAATTTTTTTATTGCAGTACTATTTTATGTTCATGCAAATCACTTAAATTGCGTTTCTTTTGTCTTTAATTTTACTGTTTTTTTCTTAAAACAATTTAGAGGAGTAAATCATCGTTTCATTTCAAATAATTAATCGTTCAATTCACTTGCCGGCCTACTGAGTTTATGCCACAAATTTTTACTGGTATTTTCAAATGTAACTCTACCAAAACTATTTGTGTTCTAAGAATCAAAAATTAACAGAAAAAATATTTAAAATTAAAAACAAAATGTATAACATAAACTGTGGCGCCACAAAACAATCGAAAATATTCAGATTGATTTAAGTTTAGTAAAAGTACGTTGCCAATTCAATTACAAACCAAATGTAAATGAAAAATAAATAAAAGTGAAATATTTTCTGTTCAATTCTTTAATTTGCATGAATGTCTAGATTTGTGTGCGACTTGTGTGAATATATACCTATCTACAAGTAAATATACGTATGTGTTTGTAAATGTAAAATTGGAATGCATAAAAACTCACATTGAAACAATTTTTAACTTAATTGAGTTCGAGCGAGTTTCATGCTGAGCAACAGCAGTGTTTCACTATATGAATACTAAATGCAATATGTAACTTGTGCAAATAATACAGGGTGATGCAACGCAACTAGCGCTTGGAATTTAATTATTTGTATTTATTTACTGAGTAGAATAGTTTTAAATAATTATTCCACTTATAGACACTTATAAAGCACTCACTGGATACTATAGCCTTCTGCTTTGGAATTCAGTTTAAATATTTTCTTCTTCTTGATTGGCGCGATAACCTCTTGCGTGATTTTGGCCGAGTTTCTTTCTCTTACTAACCGGTGCCTGTTGGAAATTTGTCAAGTCAACAGATGATTATTGATATTTATTATGAAAATGTTGGATCCTTAAGAAAAACATATCGCAAAACTTCGTATATTTTTTGGTAGAAACAAACGTCCGAA
>JAYXIM010040595.1:0-10133 GCA_037575425.1 Anastrepha fraterculus
CTGGCAAACAAATGGTTGTGTACCACTCAGAATTTACTGTTCTGCGTTGTTCTAGTGGTACCGTTGCGACATGTCCAGTTTTTCCGAAAAAACAGGAGACCATTTGCTTGAAAGTGCTTCGTGCGCGAACAACTTTTGTTGGATTTGGCTCATCTTGAAACACCCATACAGTCGACTGCTGTTTACTTTCGGGCTCATACGCGTAAGTCCATGATTCATCACCTGTCACGATGTCATAGACGTGTTTCGAAGCCCCGCGATCGTATTTTTTGAGCATTTCCTTCGACCAATCGACACGTGCCTTTTTTTGAGCGATTGACAAATTGTGTGGGATCCAACGCTAACAAAGTTTTTGACAGTCAAATGTTTATGCAATATTGAATGTATGCAGATCACACTAATGCCTAAGATTGTCTCAATCTCACGATAGGTCACATGACGATCTTGCAATATGAGTTCGCGCACAGCATCAATGGTTTTCGGAACAACAACTGATTTTGGACGACCTTCACGAAATTCGTCTTGGAGTGAACTACGGACACGATTGAATTCACCATACCATCGATGAACACTGGTCCTTGATGGAGCTTCATCGCCAAAAAATGAATTAAGTTCATCCATGCAATGTTGCTGAGTTAAGCCACGATACAGCTGTCAGTTGCCAGATTGCAACACCAGGGTTGCCAAATCCCGACATATAAAAGGCACCCCTCGTATTAGTATTCCTGCCGTGCATGAAACTTGTCTTATTCCTTTTCGCACATGTTGGGCAACCCTTTACATGACTTGTGGCGGATACCCAGTTCAGAAGTCGCGACATATAAACAATTCCTTTTCGTGCGACTTTAATCGTACAATGTTCCGCAATTTAGCACAATGGACTTACACTTACAACTTAAATGTCAAATTCAATTGGTGTTCACTTAATTAAATAGAATCAACCAGTCTGAAGCAATACGCTTCAATTAGTAAATGCACAATTCATTTAGTCATTCAATCAATGCTTCAAATGCAATTTAGTCTTCCGACTCGAATAGTTGTTGCTGTTGCACGCCGCTTGTGCTTTTTGCTGCATCCGCTGTTGAAGATAATCAGAAAGCTTCCGCTTGCTAACTTAATTTTCAATAAGAAAACACACAGCCATGCATACACACACACTTGTAGACAATATGCGCATTTCCTCTTTGCGCTCTAAGTAATGCTCATTCTTTAGCTCCTGCAGCATTCATTCATCTAAGTACTCTTGCATACTTCCTCAGACTTAACACACATTTAAACGCACACCTATGTTTTGATGTAGGTATGAATGTAGGTGCATAGATTTCTGTTACTTACTATACGTGTAACAAGTCTCAGATAATGAAATAATCAATATTGAACAATTCAGTTAGCTCATTCACTTTGCTACGTCATTAATTTGTCAAGTGCTGACTGACGACTAGCTCTGTTGACTGTAATGTCGAGTTTAGTTCACATAGTGCGTAGTGTGCAAGTATGCAGGTATATATGCACACATACATACACTTATACACGCACACACACACACTAGATAGCACGTATCGAAAGGAGAGGGTAATGTCAAGAGGACAAACGGAGTTGTGGAAAATGGCTGGATTAGTGTCAAGCGCAAACCAGCCAAGAAGAAAGTGACAAATAAACCACCCCCGAGGCCGGATGCGATTGTCATTGCGCGTGCCGGAACAATGACGTACAGTGACATTCTCAGGGTGGTTAAAAAAGATGATGCCCTGCAAGAACTCGGCGAAAACGTTACGCGCATCAGAAAGACGGCCAAAGGCGAAATCCTGCTTCAACTGAAAAAAGAGCAGATGGCCAATACAGGAGTATATCAGAAGAATATTGGCAAGGTGCTAGGTGACCAGGCGCAAATCAAGGTCCTAACCCACGAGATGTTGGTTGAGATCCGTGACCTAGATGAAATCACAACCAAAGAGGACATAGGTGAGGCTATACGAGCGCAAGTTAACGAGCTTAACCTATTTAGTGAAAACGCAATAAAAAGCGTTAGAGCGGCGTATGCAGGCACGCAAACAGCAGTGATAAGCCTACCAGCACTGGACGCAAGGCGACTGCTTGAGAAGCAAAAATTGAAAATCGGCTGGGCAGTATGCCGAATAAGAGAAAAGCCTGACTTGAGGAGATGCTACAGATGCCTGGAGTATGGACACCTAGCGAGGGCATGCAAAAACGAAGACGACAGAAGCCAGAACTGTCTCAAATGTGGAGAAAAGGGACACCAAGCGAAAGTATGCGAGAAAAAGCCCTTCTGCGGAGCTTGTAAAAGAAATGGACGAGAAGACACAAGCCATCAGATTGGAAGCAGAAAATGCCCCCTGTATCAAGCGGCGTATATTAAAACCAAAAAATGAGGATTGAGCAGATCAATCTAAACCATTGCGAGGCTGCACAAGAGCTCTTAAAACAAAGGGTATATGAAAATAAGGTGGATGTTGTGCTAGTCAGCGACCAGCATAAAAATCTGAACGCCGGAACGTGGGTCTCGGATAGGAAAAGTAAAGCTGCTATTTGGGCCTGTGGAGGAAATACCCTGCAGGACAAACCGCACACCCACAGTGATTACTATACCCGAGCAAAAATACGTGGCATATATTTCTACAGCTGCTACGCGCCACCGAAACTGACGCAAGCAGAGTTCGAAAACTTACTGGACGAACTTGTGCAAAACGCTCGTGGTACCACACCAAACGTGATTGCGGGTGATTTCAATGCGTGGGCCCTGGAATGGGGTAGCAGATATACCAATAAAAGGGGAGATGCCTTGATTAAGGCATTCTCACTGCTTGATGCGGTTCTGCTAAACACTGGGGGAAAAAACACCTTCGAAGTGAATGGTCGTGCATCAATAATCGACATCACCTACGCCAGCAGGGCTCTAATACGATCAGCAAGCTGGAAAGTTAATGATTTTTACACAGGCAGTGACCACCTTGCCATTACGGTGGACTTTTCGCATGGAAAAGAAACCGTACAGAAAAAACAGAATAAGGGTTGGAGGGTGGAGACGCTTGATGAAGAAATGTTCCAAATCATGCTAGAAAAGAACCCAGCTAGCACCAACGATGTGGAACTACAGGCGGAACTGCTAGTAAAATATGTTAGCAGAGCTTGCGATGCAGCTATGAGCAGGAAAATACAGAGCGCCCCCAGAAAGCCTGTATACTGGTGGAACGAGGAGATCAGCACCCTAAGAAGCGAATGCAAAAAAGCAAGGCGCCTTTCCCAAAGGAGCTATGGGATGGCAGAACATTACAGGCTCCGCGAGAACTATAAAAAGAAGCGGAAACAATTAAAGAAAGCCATTAAAAGCAGCAAGGCAGCTAGCTTTAAAGAACTGTGCCAGAATGTGGACGAAAACCCGTGGGGTGATGGCTACAAACTCGTTATGGCCAAGGTCAAAGGAGGTAGAGGACAGGCGCCAACTTGCCCCATGCTTTTGGAAAAGATTGTACAGACACTCTTTCCAAAGCAAGACATGCAACCAAGCCAGACCCAGTGCCTCGCAGCAGAAAATAGCGTCACAATCAATGAAGCAGAGGTGATTTTGGCAACGGAAAGTTTCGGCAATGCTAAGGCCCCAGGACCTGACGGAATTCCGAACAAGGCGCTGAAGATCGCTATCAGGCGCAACACAAAGCCATTTGCAGAACACTTCACCAAGTGTATAAATGAAGGCACGTTTCCGAAAGTATGGAAGAAGCAACAACTGGTCCTACTTCAGAAACCAAATAAGCCAGCGGGTGACCCAAGTTCTTATCGGCCACTCTGCATGATAGATACCATGGGTAAAATCTTGGAGAAACTAATCTGCACACGCCTGGAACAGCACCTGGAGAAAGCGCCGGCTGAACTATCCGAACATCAGTTTGGTTTCCGAAAAGGTCGTTCAACCATCGATGCCGTCAGGAGGGTCACAAACATTGCAAGTAAGGCTATTGAGGGTGACAGGTGGATGCATGGGGATAAAGAATACTGTGCAGTTGTCACCCTGGATGTCAAGAACGCCTTCAACTCGGCATACTGGCCACATATTATAAAGGCTCTTGAAGAAAAAAAAACCCCAGCATACTTAGTACGGGTTATAAACAGTTACCTGTCGGAAAGAGTACTTCTGTACAATACAGATGAAGGCCCTAAGAGATATGCAGTGACGGGCGGAGTACCGCAGGGATCTGTGCTGGGCCCGATCCTATGGAATGTACTATATGACGGGGTACTGCAACTCCCAATGCCGAGGGAAGTGCAAATAATAGGATACGCAGACGACATTGCGTTAACCATAGTCGCCAAAACAATCCCTCAGATTCAGAGTATCTGCAGCGAGGCCACAACGAAGGTCAAACAATGGCTAACGGCGGTTAAACTACAGCTAGCAGGGCAAAAAACAGAAGCAGTTCTCATTACGAGTAGAAAAAAGTTAGAAACGACCACACTAAACATTGATGGGTTTAACGTCACAACACAAGCGGCACTACGATATTTGGGTGTAATGATCGATGCTCGACTAAGCTTCAAGGAGCACATCAAAAAAGCATGCGGAAAGGCAGCCATGGTGACGGCGGCACTGTCAAGAATCATGGCCAACATCGGTGGTCCCACTCAGAGTAGAAGAGCGCTCCTGGCTAAAGTTACCCAGTCTACACTCATGTATGCAGCACCCGTATGGGGTAAAGCCCTGATACAGAAAACATACGCGAAGAAGGCGGAAATAGTTTTTAGACTTATTTCCCTCAGAGTTGCCTGTGCTTTCAGGACAGTGTCGTTTGAAGCAGTATGTGTCATATCGGGTATCATGCCACCAGACATAATGGCCTCTGAACTAGGAAGAGTGTACGACAAAGCCAAAAGCCTAAACAGGAGATTAACGGCGGAAGAGCGTAAAGAAGAAAGACTGGGGAGCATAACTGAGTGGCAAAATCGCTGGGACCTAGCGACAAAAGGAAGATGGACGCATAAGCTTATCAGAAGCGTACAGGCTTGGGTTGAGAGAGGACATGGTGACACAGATTACTACCTCACACAGTTCCTGACGGGACATGGATGCTATAGAGAGTATCTCCAAAGACTCGGCCACGAGGACGCAGCTGACTGCTCGCTCTGCGGCAACGGTAGTGAAAACGTGGAACATGTGTTCTTCTCCTGCCCGAGATACGCATCTGAAAGAATGTGCATTGAAGAAATCATAAAAGAAAAAATAACCCCAGGCAACATTGTAGACCACATGTTGCGGTCGAAGTTGGTGTGGGCCAAGATGAGAGAATGGTCCGCAAATGCGTTACAGGAACTGCGAAAAAAGGAATGGGAACGCAGTAAAGAAAGAAGACAACGAAATAATGAAGGGTAGACGGAGAGAGAGATATAAGTGAAGAGCCATAATGGCTAGCTTGGCCCTGCGATGCAATGCTTAAACGGCGGTACCGCAGGGCAAACTAAAGCTACAGAAGTCGGAGTTAGGGTTTAGTACGTAGGTGTACTGTTTCGCAAGTCCAGTTTAGTAGAAATACTGACTGTGCGTGGTCCCGAATGAGGTGCACCCTTAGCGATCAGTATGAATCGTGCATGCCATCTATATTGACGGTATCTATGTAAGATTCCCCCTTCGGATAAAAAAAAAAAAAAAAAAAAAAAAAAAAAAAACGTATCGAAATATGAAGTCGAAGAATGAGCAGAGCAAGTGTGCCGGGAGTTGCTATTAGTAAATACTTGTTGCAAGAAAATTGCCAAGAAACTGCGAATTAAGCATTCAAAACAGCCAAGCAAAGGCATCAGACTAAGGTATGATTTTCAAAAGGACTATTTGCTCGCAGGCTACATCTGACTACATAATTGCATAGACAAGTTGTGAGATTTAGTTTGCAACAAAACACCAACAATTGCACAGACATACACAAGTGAGTTGGGAAGCTAACTAACAAGAAGGCTCGTCGAAGGCAGGTGAATTTTAATTGGCTTACAAAACAAATATTAATTAACCGAGATGTTATTTAAAGTGCGTATGGTAAGTAGCCGGGCTGAATTTGTAAGCGAAATGAAACACTTACCTTAATACAATTTGTATGTAAGTGTATGTGTATATATGCATGTGTATGTGTGTAACTGTAATTGGAGCAATAAATTTGTGTAACATTTTAGTTGATTAATAATTTAAAATAGTTGAAAATTAGCAATACATTGGTATTAATACATGCACTTGTGTTCACAATAATAGCAGCGCGATATAGCGTAAATTTTTTATAATTAATTAATTACTTTTTTTTCTTAACAAAGACAGTTCATAGCGAAAAATAAACCGCATAAAGCAAACTTTAAAACTTCAAGAAACAATTTTTAGCAAAATTTTGAATACACAGCTTTATAGCTAACTATCAGGTCAGTCCATAAGCTCGTGCGTTTTTTAAAGGTGGTTTTAAATTAATTTTCATTCAAAATTGTTTGTCCTTGGAGCCAAAATACGCTTCGATATCCCTTTTTATAGCTTTTTTTGAGGAGTAGTTCTTGTAACTCATATAGGGTTTACAGTCCACGGAAAAGGCGATAATCACAAGCTGCAGTATACGGAGAGTATCGTGGCTGCGGCATTAGCTCCATTCCGAGCTTCAGCTTGCCTAATGTTTGCCTTGCGGTATGAGGTCTTGCGTTGTCGTGGTGAAACAAAACTTTGCGTTTATTCACTAAAGACGGTCAATTTTTTTAAGTGCCTCAGTCAGGTTTAATAGCTAATGGGAATAATAATCAGCAGTTATCGTCTGGTTGGGTTCCAGAAGCCCATAATAAACATATCCCACCAAGTAGACAGGAGAATCTTCTTGGGGTGAAGGCCATCTCTAGGTGTCGGTTCTGGTGTTTCATCTTTATCTAACCACTGGCGTCTGCGACCAGGATTATTGTTAAGGACCCATTTTTCATCACCAGTAACGATACGGTTCAAAAAACTTTCATTTTCAAGCCGTTGCAGCAGCTGAGAACACACATTCACTCACTGCTGAAGGTTGGCGACGGAAAGTCTATGTGGAACCCGTTTTCACAGCTTTGAAACCTTTCCCAACTGAACTAGGTGCCTGTGAACTATTCCATGCGATGAATTTAACCTCTGAGCTATCATATCGACTGTCAAATTCGGCTCAGCTTCCATGAGTTCGAGCAAGGCGTCGGAGTTAAGGACTTCAGGACGACCAGCGCACGGGGCATCCTCCACGTCGCAGTTATAACTTCGGAATTTTGAAAACCACTTTTGCGCAGTCCTTACACTTACGGCATCCTCTCCGTGAACAGTGTTTATTTCTGCAGAAGCAGTTGTAGCATTTTTACCACTTTTACAAAAAAATACAAAATATGCCTCTTATACGCGTTCGAAGATTCCATTTTATTTTTCAACAACACGTGCTTCTACCCGCGATTAAAATCACTTGTTGAATGCACAATATATCAAAGAAAATATAAATAGTTCCGTTATATTCCGCGAATAATCTTTTGTATTCAAAAATCGTACAAAATTGAAATTATGGGTAAAATACGCACGAACTTATGGACTGACCTGATAAATTTTGGTAGAACAAAGTGCCAGTTTAAAGTGGCGCTAAATTCACGTTGACTTTGATAACTTTTTCCTGTTGATGGTACTAAGGAGTTTCTTCCCCGTAACGTATGCTCGAAATTTTTTATATGGCAAAAATACACAAGAGCCTGGAAAGAAAAATTTACGCCAGCCAACACGCAGGTTTCCAGCCGCTCTAATTTTGTGTTTTCTTTCATCAAAATTCAATGGGCCATAAAACTGCGTATATAGAGATTCTGATTAATAAAAAAAAATACATCCAAAAATCAATAAAACCAAAAATAGATAAATCGTCAAAACTTTACAATATGCCGCGCTGCTATTATTTTGAACAGAGGTGTGTATTTAAATTTGCTCTTACTTCTCTGGGTAGTTCCTCTAACTACTAAGGGCTTATCTAATCTTCACGTAAAGTGGATTATTATTCGACTACTTTAATTTTACCAAAATAAAATTAAATAATTATTTTAAGGGTGTTATCGACTTTAGATATGCCAGCCAAAATTAGTTTAATAGTTCGATAGGATAGAAACATTTTCATAAGTTTTGGAAATTGACACAAATTAAATTTGGTGATTTTACAAGTAATTGACTGCGAATTTGCTTGTGCATAAAACAGAATTCTCAATATATCTAACACTTATAAATAAATATAGAGTCTTCCAAAAGTGACGCTTAAGTGTCAGCAGTGAATACTTCGTGCGTCGAAAAGGGCTTCTTTTAGGGAATTCTGCGTCGGTTTGAATCTCTGAGCGATACGGCAAAATTGGTTAGGATGCTGAAAAGGGATCTAATCGCAAAGCTGGGGTCACTTAGGAAATCTGATGGCTCCTTCACGGAGAAGCAAAGGGAGATATTCACCTTGCTCAACGAAAGAAGCTGCTGTCAGAGCTCCTACACCTTCTGAGCGTGACTGGTACGTTGCCAGATCTGTGGTGAATGAAGCCGCCATTCGATTTGCCATCGAATCTTTTGGTGGCTACAAGTTCCCCGGACCAAATAGAGGCTGCCCCCAAGGTGGTGTGATGTCTCCATTGCTCTGGTGCATGATGATCGATCCTCTACTCACCACCCTAAATGATGCTGGTGTCTAAACACAAGCATATGCGGAAGATGTTGTCTGTTTGTTAACGGGCCCTTCGCCTATGAACATCTGTGGAGAAGTACAGAAAACGATGGTATTGTCCTCTGTGCCAGAAGGAGGAAACTTGATGGACTCGTTCTGCCTAAGCTAAAAGGAGTCACAATCCAGCTATATAAAGAAATCAAATATCCTGGAGTAATCCTCGATAGTAAACTTCTTTGGAAGTCACACGTTGAAACAAAAACATACAAAGTACTGGCAGCCTTCTGGCAGTGCAAACGTGTCTTTGGGAAAACGTGGGGTCTTTCTCCTAGCAAGATCCTATGGATCTATATGCTATGAGTGGTCTGGATGAGTAGACTCTCTCTCTCGTGGGAGTCAGGAGGACCTTATCGAGACTACAACGCACTGTGGCTATCTGTTGCACCGGAGCTTTTCCGACTACTTTAGGCCCGGCATTAGATGCTCTGATTGGCTTGCATCACTTGATGCTTTTATCCAAGGAGAGACCTTGAAGGCTATCTGCAGGCTGAAACACAATGGAAACTGGTACGGCCCATGACCGGCATTAGAAAACAGAGAAGGCATGGACGTCGATCCAACGATTCTCTCCTTGCCTCTCGACTCCATGCCATCAAGAGTCGTGCTTGAAAAGAGATACAGTGCAGTGCTGCCAGAGGCTCAGTTTGGTCAAACTCAAAAAATGAGCCCGGCAAACACTGTTTTCGCATTTTTACGGATGGCTCCAGGACCGAGCATGGCTCTGGCTCTGGGGTATACTCGTACGTGGAATCCAGCGGAACAAAACTGCACTTTGCTCTTGGAATGCATGCATCTGTGTTTCAAGCGGAGGTGTATGCAGTTCAATAAGCGATGAAGTTTGTTGTGGAAAACCGATACAGAGGCAGATCTATATGTGTCTGCAGCTACAGCCAAGCTGCATTCATGGCCTTAGACAGCCCCCTAACAACATAGGCGTAGTCAAGTCCTGTAAATCTAGGCTAAACTATGTCGATAGCCATAATAGCCTGATGCTAAGATGGGTCCCGGGACACATGGGTATCGTGGGAAACGAGACCATTGACTCCTTAGGGTTCTGAGGCCAACTTCTTTGGCCACTCCCTTCTGCGGCCATCAAAGCCACGGTTAGCAAATGGGTAACTACAATTCACCAGCGAGCTTGGCAGGCGGAGAGAGGCTGCAGATGGACTAAACTGATGTTACCTGCCATGTCCGGTGGACTGTCGCAAACCCTCCTGTCATTAAGCAGAAGGGAGTGCAGACGGCTGGTTGGACTGATGACGGGCCACTTCCTGTGGGCGAAGTATGGAAAAGGTGGGCCTCTCAGACAGTGTGCTCTGTCCAGCTTGTGAAGAGGAGGATGAGACGGCGAACCACTTATTGTGGGTCTGCCCCGCCCTCGCTCGTACAATGTACTAAATTAATATCTGAGGG
>JAYXIM010040617.1:0-193500 GCA_037575425.1 Anastrepha fraterculus
CCCAGGGGAGTTCCAGGGAGTGTGCCACTGGCATGGGTGGATCGGCCGTCCAAAGTTAGTGGGGGTCGGTCATACATTTGGACTCGATTGGAGAAGTCTAAATGGGTCAAAGTGGAATTTTTCGTTCCACCCAAATTGGGGGACATCAGAATTCATTTTAGAGGTATGGTTCCTTCGGCAAAGTTTCTTATTTTGATCCCTAGAATACGATTCTCACAGAGCAATGAGCCATTTTTAAATCGACCCGCCCTAATACATATATATATACATAAGTCAAGATCTCTATGGAAAAATTTCCACGTAGTCGAACGTTAAAGGCCAACAATTTGAGAACGACGATGAACTGACATAGCGGCGTCTTCTGCTACACTTCGCTCCATGAAGTTCGCGAACAAATTAGTTTTTTTTTCGAAGTAAATATCCACAATTTGGAAGCGTTGCTCTGGCGTTAAGCGATTCATGAACAGCTGAACAGAAATTTGAACTCAGTTTGCCCTTCTGATCTGTCAAACTATAATTATCGATATCGGTTATTCATATGCAGCTAAAAGACACACCCGGTAGTGCCGACGAGTATGCAATGAGTATAAAAATATTAAACTTATTGAGTCGATTACCAAGCGTACCTACACTTTCCATATGTTTAGAAACATATTATAACAAAAATTATAAGTAAACAAATTTCAAAGCACGAGTCGGAGAGTAAGAACCAAAAATTATTATATATATTTGATTTTTTTTTTTTTTTTCAATAAATAGATTCACCATTAGAAGCGAATATTAATTGAATTCAATAAACTTTGGTACGCAAACTTTAATGGTTATCAGAGCGCTGTGATTACATTCATTTATTGCTGGTGAATGTGCAGAGAGTGCGCGTCTATTGATTTTATTGACGCTTGTTAAGCACAACAATTCCGCGTTGCTATGTTTTCACAATATTTTTATTTTGCATTCACATCAAACAAAACAATTGATCTCCCTCTCAATTCTGCTACTAAGAATATTCGAAGCACGTGGAAGCAACTTCGTATACCTCACTGCTCCATGAAGGCCGCACCTACAAAAACATAGCATGAAGTAGATCGTCAGCGATGGGAGGAGAATAAGCGAGAGCCTCGCTCTAAATGTGGAATATATATGTACATATGTACATATATAGGTATGTGTATTGTCCATAAATATGTACACTGAGAAAAGAGTAAACATGGTTATAGTTATCAAATCGCTAACCCGAGTAGACTACATGGCCTTTTGTATTAAAAAGTTATGAACGCTTTGAATATTCATTGATTTGAATAAGCTGTTGAAAAATAGGCATTTACGAGGGTTGCCTTTCATATTTTGCGCCTATTAATGAAAACACAATAAAATAATAATTAAGGGCTTATATAGAATTTTTTCTGAGAAAACTTTTAAATTTATTCGTTTCTTTACCAAACTTTCGGCCTTAAACTGTTTATAAAAAAAAAAATATTTATCGGTGAGAAAAAATCTTCGATTAATTACTAAAAAATATATTTATGAAGGTCGTGTTAAAATTTGAGACTAATCGGTTTAACCGTTTTCGAGTAATGTTGGTCACCGACTTTGAAAACACCATTTCGAGAAAAACGCGTTTAAGTTGGCCTTGTACTTTCAAGTACTCTGAAACGACTTTTCAAATCAGCTACAACAAAATGGTTTGAAAAATGGGGCATTGAGGTCAATAAAGACAAAACACAACATGTAATATACGCGAAGAGAAAATCTGCAAGATATCCAATCCAAATTAACGGGGAAGACATAAAAATACACTCAAGTGCAAAATACTTAGGCATAACGATTGACTCAAAACTCACATGGAAAAAACACATACTGAACAAGAGAAACGAGATGAAAAACAAATTCCGACAACTCTACTGGCTACTAGGAAAACAATCAACCCTAAGCTTACTTAATAAACAAATGATATATAAATCAATAATCAGACCGAACTTATAACTGTAATATAAAATAAAATATAATAATATAAAATTATAGAAAACTAAGTAATGGGTTTTTCAGTAAGAGCGCTTCAACTTTTGAATAAAACACAAACGGTTTGACTTTTTTAACTAATTTTTTTTTATTATCGAGTTTGAACACATACAGTTAAGTATGAAATTCGATTTCTTTTGCATGACCACCGTGTGCACGTTTTACGAAGTCCAATCGTTGAACCCAATTTTCGACCACTCTTTTGCATAAATCAGCCGAAATTCCAGCAATTTCGCGTTCAATATTGGCTCTGAGCTCACAAATCGTCGCCGGCTTGTTACTGTAGACCAATGACTTCACATAACCCCAAAACGGGACGGCTTGTTAAATGGACCGTAAAATGGCCGTAATGCTCTTAAAGTAGCAGCAACAGAACGATTATTTTCATAAAAAATTTGCACGATTTGCAATCGTTGCTCAAGTGTGTAGCGTTCCATGATGAAATGTATACTAAAGAAGTTTACAAATGACAAGCGAAAAATAAAAAATTTTGCGTCGTTCGCCCTCCCTATCGGAAAAAAGTTGAAGCGCACCTATTGAACAACCCTATATCAGTAAAATTGTAACTAAATACCACCAAAGACAATAACGTTCTCTTTCAAAGGGAAGGGACATTTTAATTCCAAACCCTAACATCAATTACTTATTGTTAATATGAACAGATCGTAATTTATAATAGAAATAAAAACAAACAAAAAAACAAAAATTTGCGTGTAACTTTGGAAAAATTCACCGCAAAGATATTAAATTTTCTGTGTATATTCTTAAATATATGAACATTAAGAGAATAAAATGAAAACATCAATGTTTCGAAAATTCTAACTGTATATAACCCCTTAAAATGGTTTTATTGTTTTTCAAAATATTCTCCTAGGAAGTCAATATACCTCTGCACTCGGTGACACCAATTTTAAAAGCACTTTTGCCACTCAGAAGTGATACCTCCAAAACGAGCTCTTTAAAGGCTTCACCAGCTACTTCAGATGCTGAAAAAGATTAACCTCGCATTTTATGTTTGATGTTCGAGAACAAAAAGAAATAATTAAGCACCAAATCACGGCTTTAAGGCAGATGAACAATTAAGGTGGTTTTCGAGTCTAGAGGTCCGAACTTCGAGCATTTTTTGACGGTGAATAAAACAAAGCTTTTAATATTTTTACTATCCATTTTTTATCATTTATTTATTTACATATTAAGTGCACACAAAATGAATTTAAAAAGAAAAAAACTGTTTATGGAATTATGCGTCTTTGAAGTGGAAGGGGAAAACAAAAGTCAGTGTCCTCGTCGTCACGATTTCTACCCTTGTGGTCATCTGAAAAAAAAAAAACGATGACACATTCTTAATTATTATGAATGTCATTATCGTATGACACAGGGAAAGGGAAACAAATTTTTTTTCATAAAATGGCGGCTACTCAAAAATTGCGCTCGATTTTTCCCTAATTTTTAAGCTTTCTCGAATTGTTTACACATATTAAAAAATTGAAATTTCCAGTTTTTGTGTTTCATCCGATAGAGATATATTAAAAGAATATTCATGATAAACTTCAAGCAAATCGGTTGATTAGAACTTGAGATATCGTGTCGACCGTATCGAGAGAAGTAGTTTCGAGAAAAACACGTTTAAAGTTCGCCGCCCGCTCAAACCAGTCTAGCTGTCACTAAAATAGTTGTAACTTCGAAAATAATTCGAATTTTGAAAAATCCTATTAGGGAGATATTTTTAAATACTTAAACTGTCGGATTTTGAAAAAAAAAATTTCGATATTTTTTAAGTTCTAGACTCGAATACCCCCTTAAATCAATCTTTTGAGTGCTCAAAAACTCTCTTGTGTGAGCTCGCATTGTCTTGGTCTTCTGTTCAACAAATGATTATTAACCACTCAGAATTGACTGTATTAGGCTTCTCTAGTGGTACAGTTCCGACATGAGCTGATTTCCTGCACACTTCCGAAACAGACGACCATTTGAGGTGCTTCTTCCTTGAACAGCTTTTGTTGGATATAGCTCCTACATACACCTATACTGCCAATTGGTATTTTTCGACTCACATGTATTTGTATAGCCGAGATTCGTAACCTACTACTGTCATGGATGTGCTTTGAACCACCGTGGCTGAAGTTTTTCAACATTTCTTAACACAAGTCTACACGAGTACTTTATTTTCTATATTTTCACAATATTTCTAAGAACTTCGGTTTAAGTCTTTGTGTTATCACTCAGCTTTTGTATTTTTCGACGCATATCCGCAGACTTGGGTGCCACATGCCCATACTGGTTGAATCATTTGCCTGCATGTAACTGAAACAGCTTTTTTTGAATGAAGAGTTTAAATTTCCACCCATTAAGTCACTCTAAATTCTGATCTTTAGTTCTTTGACTTTTATTTTTACGTGTTCTTTTTACTTTGGCTGGTCGTCAAGTGCCATACCCAAGTATTTGGCTATGTATGTGTGAGAAATTGGGAATCCAGTTGTCATGATGTCGTTATGTTGAATATTTCTATTTGTTAAATTGTCACGGAAGAGACGATCTTGCACGTTTCCACGTTCTATGTTACCACAGCGACCGAATTTATACCCGGACAAGCACTATACTTATACTGCATTAATGCGATCTCGCATCTTCTTTAACATTGTTCTGCTCTATCCGGAAGTAGATTCACCAGTTTCACAATTTTTGAATAGTTGGAAGATCTCAGTGCAATGGAAATTAAGGATGTTTTACATTTTTTGAAAAGTTCAGGAGAGATAATGAAAAGTTCTCCCAGCGACATAACAATGGGCTATGAGCCTGGGGGTGTCCCATAATGGACAGTCGATACAACCTAACCTAATCTAATAGGACGTGCACTAATTTCATGCCCTTATTCTTGCATCTACATCGAGCTTGACTTGTTTACAGTAGCACAGAAAACAAACTATGTGACATATCACGCTGAAATTTGCCATATAAGCTTATAACAGTCCTACCAAAAGACAAAAAATTTATTTTTGCCATATGTCATCCGCGGACCGTTTTATTGATAACGTCTCGTTCATATTTGAGCAGAAGGTATTTTGTTAGAAATAGTTTGGTTTCCCTCGGATGCAAAAAGTTTTCCGCAGAGTTTTTCTAATAAAGGCTGAAGCGAAATATGCCTGTATGAACTAAATTTATTAGCATCTTCTTTCTGTTTCGGTAACATAACGAAAGACAAAATCACACTTTTTCTAAAATAGCAAGGTTTCTTCAATGGATTCTGGTAGAAGCGTGAATAAAATATATCCTTTGGCGTTTTGAAAGTTTACGTCCAATTTTTTTTTTTTTTGGTTCTTGGGGGAGTTTAGTCAGAATTTTTGACTAGGTCCCTTAGAGTGTATGTCAAACCGTCATAACGACGCTATGCAGCTTGTTGGCAGCGTTCCGTAGCTCAGGTGCTTTTGTTATTGTTAGTCGAGATCATCAATTGATGTGCTTGCCATTGAAGTCCCCTCTTGTTAAAACTTTTTTCCTTACGCATATTTAACCTTTGCTTGAAATAATATATAAAGAGAAACCGTCGATGCCTGAAATGCTTCTGAACTGGTTTGTACCTCTTCAGCATGATTTAACGTGTTTTTTTGTGTTTTTTTTTTTTTATTGAAACTGTACTACCTCTTCTTGTATTATTAAGTGGATGTAGTAATTTTTACGAATTGAGTGTGCTTCCGATTTTAGATATATAATATACCGATAGCTACTTAGTTTCTTTGATAACCCACTAAAGTTTCTCCACGTTCTTTAGTATAACCTTCGCCCTTTAGGCTTTAATCTTTCGTTTTCATACATAATTCTGAGCATATTTGTTCCGCTCCAAAGGATACTGGTTGAACATGGCTTGTTTATTCAAGTTTTCAAACATTTCTTGAAGTACACACAAAAATTTGTTTTTTTGCGTCGCTATCGGCCTTCTACTCTACTTTTGTATTCCGCTTTTTTTAAGGGGTCATTTACAGTAAGAAGACTGAAAAAAGGCGAATTTTCCAGAATTTTTTCTCGGAAAACCTTTAAATTTATTAACCTAAAAATTTATAGACATATATTTTTGACCAAAATGTCGGCCTTAAATTGTTTATAAAAAAATATATTTGTGGGTGAGCAAAAAACTTCAATTAATTACTAAAAAATATATTTAAGAAGCTCGAGTTAAAATTTGATAGAACGCCTTAAAGCTGTTTGGCCACAATGCAATCTCTATCTGGCTGGAAGATTTTCCTCACAATGACAAAAATTTGGGGTATCAGTTTCAACTTTTTTAATTCTGTACTTACATAGATAATTTTCAGCGCATTTAAAAGACTTTATGGTTTACAGCAATAATTTTTTTAATGCAAAACTCTTGACAGGATACACAAAATCAATTGTGAAGGTTTTATTTGGCTCAACTTTAACAATGCAATTCAATATACTTTTGACTCTGTGTATCTTTTTTATATTTTCGGCTGAATGTTACGTAAAAAACAAAGTGATTTATTTATTTAAAACAAATTACGCACTTTATCATCATTTTATTTACATATATATATATTATATATATAAATATTCGATTGAAACGAAACTTTCTTCTAAAATTTTTTCATTAAAATATATCGTCCCCTTAGTATTAAAATAGCCTATAAATTTTTGATGTTTTGAGAAAATTAATTTCAAACTTTTTGTCGAAAGTAGCTCTCACTCAAATCTCGTTATGTCTGTAAATATTTATTATTTTTGACTGACGTTTTGACCCACTTTGTGGAACTAGAATTTGACCAAATTTTGACCACATATAAAATCGACGATGGAGAATCCAAAAATTCAATAAAAAAATAATAGCCTATGAGCACATAGGCTATTGTTATACTAAGGGGACGATGTGTCATGTTATGCCCGGTACAAGCATTTTGCCGAGGCGCCTCGAGTGTGCACGTGTCGTGTGGCGTGAAAGATGCAGGTCGAAATTTTCATCTGAAATCAAAAACCCAAAAAAATTTTATTTTCTTATAGTATAGCTTCTAGTTAAACCAAGAAAATTAAACAAAAAGTGAGAAATTCAACATTCCATGGAAAAACAAATTCACTTTAGATTGTTTAAAAAGTGGGTTAATCATAACTTTCTTAAGGTTGTTTAGGTTCAACTAGAAGAGAATTTAATTCCGAATACATTCAATGTAATCCCTTTTCAATAGGACGTTTAACTTTTTCCCTATCTTTCCCGCCAATTAGCAAAAATCGTAAAAATAAAAAACCGAGAAATCGCACTTCGAGCGATCCGGCCGCTCCACTGTGGGACAGAACCGTGCGTACCGTCTCAAAAATCTGTAACTTTGTTCCTAATTGGAGTAACGAACTGAAAATTTTTATGTAATATCTAGAATGTTTATACTATAGAATAAAAGGACACTTGGTGTATTATTGTATATTTATAATACTAAAAAAAATGTATATTGTCATACAAACAAATATTTTGCAAACCAACATCAGCAAAATCATAATATTTTACCATACTTCACTTCAAATTAAATTCTAAAAGTAAAAATACTTAATACCTATACTTGAAACTTAAAGAAAAATAATAATAAAAGAAAATATAATACTGCTATTTACATAAATACTAAGCTCTTTGCTTCATCTAATAATTGTTTTTCAATATTTATGGGTGCTTTTCTAATACTAGAGATGTATGGATCTGATGTAAAAAGAAGTCCATTAAATACATCTTCATTTGTTGCTGACCTAGAGCACTTTCTAGCGTGATTCAATCTTATATTTTTGTAATCTTTGTTGCGAGACTCTTGGGCATCTTCAGATAAATGGCCAATAGGCAAAACAGCAAAATGTTTAATGATACTTTCGCCATGTATTAAAATTTTGTGAACGGAAGATGGCATATTATACCACATATACTTCGTGACGTATAATTCCGCTGTAGCTCGAGTATATGCTCCAAATTTTTCCAGATTAATTGCAAGGCCTGATGCCAAAGTTTGAAGAATTATATAAAATCTTTTAATGAGGTTCAACTCCTGTAATTTCCGAAGAACAACTGTAGTTTTCAAAAAACCGTCGAGCTGTATTGCCATCATTGCTGTTTCCGGTACCTTGCCGGGGTTTGTCAATATTTAATCCCATCCGGCTTCGAAATAAACTTTGCACAAGTTTCTTCTTGTCTTCCTTACTTTTTTTGTCTTCCGAAGTTCTTGCAGTCCATTTTTCAAATGAGAGATTATATGAAATATGCAAAATTAACTCCATGCATCTAATCCAAGCATGCAATGTAGACAAGTCGTACTCGTATGCATTTATGTTAACTGGCTTTGTATCTATTCTTTCCAAATTATTCATCTCGCTTGGCTTAGAATTACATACCGTGCACACAGCTGCAGAACTTGTGCCAGTTAGAACTTGTGTAACTTTTCCATCCACCATAGTTAAAAATAGTTTGTGACTTATTTCTGTTACCTGGTTCTCTCTGTGTATCTTAGACGTTGTCAAATTATTAATTTGATCACGAATATCAGCAACCACCGAACGGGTTTTCTCCGGGGTTTCTTTTGCAAATTCTATCCAAATTGGTCGGCAAAATCGAATTGAAGAGCAAGCTGGATTTTGCCAAAGAACCTCTTCTGTTTCAATATCTGTCAGCTTTATTGGAACCAAAGACGCAATAAATAAGTTTGCATCCGAAACCAAATTTTTTTCATCTGATAAAATTTGTTTATATTCACTTTGTCCCGATGAACCATCACATCCCCATTTGGTAAACAATTGAAGATTTCTTTTTGTTGGCTTGTAAGCATTTTCAATTTTCAGGATACGGGCTGTAGTATGATCCAGTAACTCTTGCAGATTAACTTTAACACCAGTATCTGTCACTTCAATGCTGGAGGGTTGAGGATAACATAGTTTTTTTGCGTCAGTCAATACGTTATAAGATGGAAATATATTAAAGTTCTTCTTAATAAGGCTTAACCGAAGTAATCCATATTGTGCTTTTGAAAGATCTAAATCAGCAAACAAACTTCAAGCTTCATCCGGCGTAAAACAGGTTGCATTGCAAGTTTCACGCAACAATTTTTCCTTTATAATCTTTTTTTCTTTTTTATCGCTCTTTCGCATCATTTCTACAACAGAAGCTTCATCGAACTCTCCTTCAGACCGCAATTCTTGGACATATGCGTTATGTATATACTCGAGTCCATATTCTTGAACCAATTCCATATGCTTCCGTTTTCTAGATTTCTCTGATAGATGATCATAAGACTTTGGTGGCCGTCCACGTTCTCCAGACGCTCTAGGTGTAATATCAATTGGTACTTCCTGGAATTGTACCTTAAATTCACTTTCCAACCAAGTCGAGTTATTAAGAAGAAAACGTTGTTTTGTTCGGCTAGATTTGCTCCAGCGATCGTTGAACTTTGATAAGAGCAGTTTCTGAATACTTTTCAAAACAAATTCGCTTTTAAATGAGTTCAAATTATATTGTTCTTCTAAGTAATTTTTTATAGCATCTGGTGTTGTGCCGTGGTCAATGAAAAATACGCACAATTCTCGTCGAGGCACCACAAATTCACTCATTTTGTTAAGTATTTGGCAAAAAAATTTGTTTGAATTTTGTAACTATTTATGTCTTTTAAATATACGCAAAAATTCGTCACTGTTCTTGAGCTGCAAACGCATGATCAAACGTGCGCGTGCATGTTGTATATTCATATGTATGCACTACTTACCAACAATAAGTTTATGCAATCTAGCAGAAGCGCACAGTAAAATCGTTATTCCAAGAATTCGTTAATTATTAAGAACTTTACTTTCAAACAACAGAGATTTAATAACTTCATCGTGCTATAAGATGATCTTTTTGTGATACTTCGCGTGGAAGGGGGTTAATTTGGAGGTCAAAGGTCAAAGGGTTTTAATATGAAAAAATGTGCTGTTTCTATAGATATGTCAACCAAACTAAAAGATTATGTGTTTATTTATTTAGATATATTTTTGATTGATCTTTAATTCAAATTTTACTAAAATTTTTTGAAAATTGTTTTCCTTTTCTTAAAGAGAAATTTGGTGTCTAATTAATTTTGGGGCAGGTTGGGGCAAAATTTTCTTTTTGATTTTACTTCTACATAAGTTACTTTATGTTATGATATTAAAATTACGAGAGAGCCAAACGGAGCTAACTGTCAAAAGTCCATTTGAAGTTTCTAATACGCATACAAAATAAGGTATTCTTTAAAAAAATGTATGCCTTTCCAAGTTTTGCAAAAAATAAAATTTAAATACTTTTTTAATAGTAAATTGAATGACCTTTCTAACAATATATAACACTTATAGATTTGCATCGAAGATAATCAAAATATGACCATGTAAACTGCTAGTATAATGTGCATCATAATCGACACTATTTTATGCATCAACTTGCAAGTCATGTTTTTTTACAAAAATAATTTAAATAATATTGTTTAAACACAATATAATATGTATTGGACATTTAGTCACATATGTACATAAACAAAATATTCAATATCGAAAATTCACAAAACCTATTTTTGAGACGGTTTGGAAATTTCTGTCCCACAGTGCGCTCCTATACCTGCTCGACGCTTGCTCACAATTTCTTTTGTAACTCCGAAAATATTTTGAATTCGCTTCTGAAATTTTGAGGACACATTCTTGGATAGTTTGGGAAGACATTTATTTATGCAAAAAAAAAATCGATTTTTTGAAGCCTCTAAAGCAGGCTCCCCCCTTAATAGATGCGTCTTGGTTGATTCGAAGCAAAGCCATTCCTTTTTCACTCTAGTTTTCGAAATGTGTTTGATGCCTGAAACCCTTTTTACTTCAAATCAGACACAATTTTTTCCGCTTGACCAGAGTGATGTGAAAGTGAAAAACACGAACAATGTTACCGGTTGCTTGCTGAAGAATTAATTCATGTAATATTTTATTATTATAAACCAATCTTTACATTAAAAATATTCGGTAACGCAAACAAAGTCCTGAAATGTGAACAATTTTTAGTTTAATATAAAATTTTTCGTCAATTGTAAATAATATTAAATTATTTATTATTGTATTGCATTTTTTGTAATAATAATAATGAATAGAGCTCTATATTTTTTAAGGCAATTTTACTTGTTGACAGACATGGCTGCTGAACCAAACCTGGCCTTGTCCAACAAGACCAACATGCGAATATGCGTATTTTCAATTGAGCCGGAATTTCAATAGAATTTTTTTTTAATAATTTCCACACGTTCGGCAAGCGTGAAACAATGCGCGATCATGTAAAAAATCTTACGGAATATTTTGAGTAAATGTCACTGGTAACTTGGGTAGCTGCTGAAAAATGAGAATTGGAAAAACTGTCACTGCTATCTGGTTGATGAGTTTCACTTCAGATAAACTTTCACTTGGATAAACTTTCGTTATATATTCAGCTCACGAAACTAACTATACTTTTTTCTCAGTGTAATCATAATGTTTTCTCACTAACACTAAAGAAAGTTTGCTCTTTGCGTAAATATTAGTATACGGAGAGCGAGATCGTGAGAGCCATTCGTGTAAACACAAGCAATTGTACACAACTGTCAGCCGCTGCTCAGCTTCAACGAATTGATTAAACAAGTTAACAAAATGTATTAAGCGCAGAGCGCATGGCTGACAAGAAAGCGGGTGTGTGCATACACACAGATGTCTACATAAGTGTGTGTGGCGCCATGGCAATGATACTACATACCATACCCACTGTTGGGCTTAGATACAAATATTTACGTTGAAATACGTCAACTGATAGCGAGTCGAAGACGCAATGCGACTGCCGGCCTCCAGTCACCGCTCAACAGCAGACTAGGATGGTGGGCTCACACGTCTAGTCATTATTGTTAATTTACGCCGTTCTTGTTTTCCATAAATTGTTAAGTCTGTCGAGATTACTGCCAAATACAGCAATCATGCCGGACAACAGCAGCAAATTCAACCCAAATATACAATTGGAAATACCCAAATGGATAAATGCGAAATATTTTGAAAAGATACTGCATAAAGAGGATACAAATCTCCACAAAATACTAAAATTGACACCGATCCCCGCTACACCGCCCGGTGAGAACTACACATCGCTCATGATGCGCATCCTAATGGACATTGAACTAAAAGGTTAGCTGCTATATTTATAGGTAAAAGTGCGCAGTTGGTGGCATCGAAAGTAATAGTCGTTTAAAAATGTATTGTTAAAGCACTACGCAAATGTTACCGATGTTCGAGATTACATGTAATAGGAATTATAAAAAAAAAATATTTTTGTTAATTTAGAATTTTTTGCTTTTGGCCACTAAACACACCTGTGTCATAAACGATTTCTCGCATTGTAAAAGCAGTTTACATATGCATGTATGTATGTATGTATTTATGTATTTATGTGGAAATATATATACATGTAAATGAACTGCTGCACTAGTGTGCGTTAAGAGTTTCAAAACAATAACTGATTAGCTTATCTTCATATCAAGCAACTTGCATTGTTTGTTTTATCCAATTCCGTTTAATTCTCTCCGCTCTACTACTACTGCAGATGGCTACACACAACAGAAGTCGTACATTGTAAAAACAACGTTGGACGACGACAAAGGCGGCACACTCATCAACGCACTGAATCTCTTTCCGAAAGAGAAACTCATGTACGAGCGCATTCTACCTCAGCTGGAGCAACTCTACCATGACCTTGGCAAGAATGTGATATTCGCACCCAAATGCCAATGGATCGAGCAAAAATCCAGCCGCATTACTATTGTACTCGAAGATCTGAACACAAAGAAATTCCGCAACATCAACAGACTCAAAGGCTTCGATATGCCACACATGAAGCGTGTGCTGGAAAAGCTCGCCGAATTCCATGCAGCCAGCGTCATATGGCACGAGAAGCACGGCGCATATCCGGATGAATTTCAGAAAAGTTATCTACCTGCCAACTATCAAAAATCGAAATCTTATCAGGCACGTGTACAAAGCTACAAGATAGCTATGGCGACGTGGGGCTTAGAAGATTACGACAAATATGTGGAGCGCATTGTGAGTACGCCCAAACAATAGATATTTACAACACCACAAACATACACCACCGCAGAATAGCAGTGTGAGTAACTAACGCAGTGATCTTTTACACGCCTTTGTTTCAGCCAAGTGCCGAACAATTCGTCAATGCAGCCATGGGCTGCTTCAACTCAGATCCCAATGAATTCAAGGTGCTCAATCATGGCGACTTCTGGTCCAGCAATATAATGCTGAACTACACCTCAAATGGCGAAGTGAATCAAATACGCTTCGTCGATTACCAGCTGTGCAAGTGGGGCAGCCCGGCACAGGATCTATGGGAACTAATCGTGTGCTCGGTTGTGAGCAATTTGCGCATTTGGGAATTCGATCATTTCATACGAATCTACCACACTCACCTACTTAAGTGCTTGAAGCTGCTCAATTATGGCAAACCGCTGCCCAAACTGAATGAGCTGCATATAAGTATGTTGAAGCACGGCTTTTGGGGTAAGCGGCATCGTATTTTTAGCAAATTTTCAAATTGTGTTTTAACATATATATGTATGTGTGTGTGTGTATATATATATTACATAGGCTACAGCACAACCTTCACACATTTGGTTCTAATACTCCTGCCTTCGGATAAAGATGCCAGTCTATTCAAGCTGATTCAGCCGGGGGAGGAAGGCGACAAGTTCCGACACAAAGCCTATACAAATCCGCTCTACGTGCGGGCTATGTTGGATATATTGCCATTTTTATATAGGCGTGGCATTTTAGACTTTCAATAACTAGGCTTTTGAAAAACTACAAAAATATGCGGCTGACTGTGGAATTTTACAAAATTAGCAGAAACTCTGGTGGTGCCAAGGTTACAAATGGATGCTGGAGTAGTTCTTGGCTATGCGAAATTTACGCCAAAAGATGTATAAAATTTGTACTTAAATAAAATGTTCCATGCTACGCTTCTCGTGACTTCGTTGACGTCATCTGCAGGAAGGATGGAAGAAAAAACTGGTTAAATGGAGAGTAACGAAATCGGGATAGGGCTACTAATAATTTTAATATTTCTATAACATTTTTAATTGACTAATAAACATTTTTAATTCGAAATATTTCCAGTTGAAATTCATGTCATTAAATGATCCAAAAAGTATGGAAATTTGGTAGCAGTTCCCTTGTGCCGCTGAATAGGCCGCGAGACCACAAAATGCTCCGAAATTCGTCAGCGATCACGATTTACATATATGAATATATACCTGCGGCCGCCGTAGCCGAATGGGTTGGTGCGTGAGAAAGAGAACGTAGGTTCGAATCTCGGTGAAACACCAAAATTAAGAAAACCATTTTTCTAATAGCGGTCGCCCCCGGCAGGCAATGGCAAACCCTCGAGTGTATTTCTGCTATGAAAAAGCTCCTCATAAAAATTTGTAGAACAACATCGGCCAAACACCCAAAACTGGTGTACGCGCCAATTCTATATTTGTATATATATATACCGCTTATATGAATATAAAAGTTATATACCCTATGATCAGAAAGTACCGGGACTGTTTAAATAAAACAAAATAGAGTTAAATTGCAGGCAAATTTATTTGATCTCCTTCAAAATATGACCCATCTGAAGCAACACACACATGTGCCAACGTTTAACCCAGTCCTCTATGCACCCCTGGTAGACCGACAAAGGGATGGCGTGCAGCTCCCTCGTTGCATTCTCTTTGACCTCCTCTATCGACTGAAATCTCCTTGCACGAAGTGGTAACTTCAACTTGGGAAACAAAAAGAAGTCACACGGAGCCATATCAGGTGAATACGGTGCTTGCACGATGGTATTTACTTGGTGTTTGGTCAAATAATCCAGCACTATTTGGTGCGTTATCATCATGCAAAATCCAAGAATTATTTGCCCACATTTCCGGCCGTTTGCGGCGTACAGCATCTCTCAAACGCTTCAAAACGAATAAATAATATGCTTTATTGACTGTCTGGCCCGATGGAAGGTACTCATGGTGCACTACGCCTTGACAATCGAAGAAAACATTCAACCCGGTACTTTTTGATCATAGGGTATGTCTGTATGTTAGGGCGGGTCAAATACTTTTCGGCATCTTTCCCAGCAGTTTCGGGTTCTACATAGAATTATAAGAAGAAGAGGTCATTCGAGCATAGCTCTAAGGAGAATTTCTGTACTTGTGAATTTTTGGAATGAAGAATCTATTTTTGATGTATTGTATAATTTTTATTCAAGGCATCCCAAGATGGCACTATAAGGCAACTTTTTGGAATTATTTTATACCGTAATAAGAACATTCACAAAGGGACTTGGACAATCCCTGGAACCTCGTTATCCAATCAAATTGACCATGTTTTCATATCGAGACGGTGAGAATTCTCAATAACAGACGTTCACTCATGCCGCAGTGCAAATATTGATAGCGATCATTTTCTAGTAAAAATAAAATTTAATCATTGCATAACAATGCACAAGCAAGAAAAAGGTTTAACGAGACCAAAATGGAACACAGGACAACTTGCACACCCTACAAATGCCAAAATATTTCAAAACTTATTTCTGCACCAGTATGAGCCGCACGCCCAAAATGAAAATATCGTTGCAGAGTGGGAGAATATAAAACTCTCTTAATAACGCCGCTACTGCAAGCATAGGAAAGCTGACTAAAACAGAAAACAACAAATGGTTCGACGCTGAATGCGCCCAGGCAATAGCTAAGAAAAATGAAGCGCGGCAAAAATACTAAGAAGGCCCACCAGAGCAAGTAAAGAGGCATACAAAGCCGAGAGAATTGTCTCCACTAAATTATGCCGTGCCAAGAGAAAGCAGTCGCAAAAGAGGGAACTTGAACAACTCGTGACGGATTTTCACACCAAAGACATTAGAAAATTTTACAAGCGTGTCAAACAACAAACAAAAGACTTTCTGCCTCGTCTTAACATTTGTAAGGATAAAAACGGATGTATATTATCTGAAGAAAGTAGCGTTATCGAACGGTGGAAGGAATTCCTTTCAGATCTATACTATATAACCCCGTTACAGCAAGCGCATCATCTGTCATAAACTTTACGCCCGACAATAATGCGGCGGAGCCGGAACCAACTTTGATATAACTTGATAAAGCTTTTACTCATATGAGTAACAATAAGGCTTCTGGGGAAGATGGCATTCCCATAGAGCTGCTGAAGTACCTCGACGACAACGGACGTCAAGTTCTGCTACACCTCTTTTTAAAAATATGGCACCGAGACAGCATTCCGGAAGCATGGCGTGTAGGGTTGGTAACTCCTGTTCACAAAAAGGGAGACAAATTAAACTGTGAAAACTACCATGGAATCACATACAAAATCTTTTCTCGAATCCTCGCATCCCGGCTAACTGCGGAAACAGAAAAATTCTTGCGCGAATACCAAGACGGATTTCGCCCAGGTCGATCAACAACAGGTCAAATCTTTATGTTAAAGCAAAATCTTGAAAAATGTTATGAATGCAACTTAGACGTGCACATCCTGTTCGTCGATTTCAAACAAGCCTTTCATAGTATCCTCCGAGACAAAATCCCAAAAGGTCTCTCCAACTTGGGTATCAGCGACAAACTTACTCAGCTGGTCATGGTAACACTAACTAACACCACTGGGAAAGTAATTGTACAATACAACAAGCAGTGTCAAAGCCCTTCGAAATCTCCTGTGGCGTAAAACAAGGCGACGCGCTTTCCACATCTTTATTTAATCTCCTTCTTCACTATGCGATAAAAAACGAAGTGAAGTTTGGAAAGCTTTTTAGTCGCTCAGGAATAACAATCGCGTACTCGGGTGATATCGCAATAGTGGCAAGGAACAAAAGCTATCTCATTGAAACCTTCTGTACTATTGAATTTCGTGCAAAATCAGTAGGCCTTAGAATAAATGAAGGCAAAACTAAATATCTGAAGTTCTCCCGCAGCGAAGAAAGACGAAGTCCTGAAAATATCCAAATCGGGACATTAACCTTTGAAGGTGTTCAACACTTCAAATATTTGGGAGTGTTAATAAAAAATGACAACAGATGCTTTCCATTTCAATTCAACCGGGCTATTCGGGTCATGTTTTTCGATTTCGATGTAACTGAAATATGTTGCCCTCTGGTCAAAATAATGAGATGCGTATTTTTTTGTTCGCCCGAAAAAATATTTTTTCAAGAGTTATCGGCAATTTTGTTTTTCGGCTCAAACTCGATTTTTTTTAATTATATAAATTTTTTTTTTTAAATGCTCATAACTTAGTCAAAAATAAGCCGATTTGAATGTTCGGGGTTCAAAATAATCGTCATTACTTACACGAGCGATTTCATGTAGAAACAGTTGCAAAAAAGTAGTTGACAATTTTTTATTTTGCAAAAAACAAAAAGTGTGAAACAGGTTTTTTACTCAAAAATGCATTACTCAAAAACAACTCATTTTAGCTACTGGGCATTCAGCTTAATTGATGTCTTGATTTGGAAAAAGTTATAAAAAAAAATACACTTTTTGAAATATTGAATTTCGAAAAAATTTCAAATTTTTTTCTTTTTTGCTAAATAAAAAATTTTCAACTACTTTTTTGCAATTGCTTCTACATGAAGTCGCTCGTGTAAGTAATTACGATCATTTTGAACCCAGAATTATTAAAATCGGTTCACTTTTGACTAAGTTATGGGCATTTTCGGGCGAACAAAAAAATACGTGTCTCATTATTTTGACCAGAGGGCAACATATTTCAGTTACATCGAAATCGAAAAACATGACCCGAATAGCCCGGTTGAATTGAAATGGAAAGCATCAACAGTAGTTACGACCCAATACAAGACAGAATAATGGCAGCAAACAAAGCTTATTACGCCCACACAAAATTGCTGAAGTCCAAACTGCTCACACGTGAATGTAAACTCCGCCCCTTCTTCTTCTTCTTAATTGCTTACGCTTACGCGATTTTGGCCGAGATTAACAAAGCGCGCCAGTCGTTTCTTTCTCGTGCTAACCGGCGCCAATTGGACACACCAAGTGAAGCCAAGTCCTTCTCCACCTGATCTTTCCAACGCAGAGGAGGCCTTCCTCTGCTTCCACCAGCTGGTACCTCATCGAATACTTTCAAAGCCGGAGCGTTTGTATTCATTCGGTCGACCTGACCCAGCCAACGTAGCCGCTGGATCTTTATTCGCTGCGCTATGTCTATGTCGTCGTAAAGCTCATACAGCTCATCGTTCCATCGTCTACGATATTCGCAGTTGCCAACTCCGCCCCTACCAGTCAATAATACTACCGGTGCTGTCCTACGGCTGCGAGTGCTGGACATTGACAATCAAAGACGAAAGTAGCTTAAGAGTTTTCGAACGAAAAGTACTCCGAAGGGTGTTTGGCCCCATACGCTGCAACGATGGAACGTACCGAATACGCTACATCGATGAGTTGCTAAACTTATGCCAGGGGGAAGACGCCGTGAAATACATTAAATCCTAAAGGCTTCGATGGTTAGGGCACACTGTGCGCATGGAAGACAGCCGCCTCCAAATATCTGTTTTATCAACGAATTGTCTAATGACCCGAGCCCGAGGACGTCCAAGGTTAACCTGGCTTGACCAAGCCATAGCCGACCTGAAAAAGCTACGAGTTAGGAGCTGGAGATCTGTTGCTATGAACCGTGCAGATTGGAAGAGGATCGTGGATGAAGCTAAAGCTCACCCTGAGCTGTAATCGCTACTTGATGATGATGATGATAATAAAAAAAGTTGTGGAACAACATTAAGGCGCACACCACAAATAGGAGGTGGAGTTCGGGCAAACAGCTAACAGAAGTGTTAGCGCCAATTATTTATTTTATTTTTTAATAAGAAAAGTGGCTGTATGCAATTAATTTTTAGGTGCAAACCAGGCTAAAACAAAAACCAAAAGATACAATTTTAAAATATTTCAAAAATTTATTTTTAAATTTTTATTTTAGACTTTAATTTGCTCACTTCAAATACCAACGTACAATTATTATTACAATTATTTTGATTTTAGAGCTTTTTGCTTTCAACTGCCTTCTTTCTACTTTCTATCCCCACAGCCGTAACCGAGTCTCTATTTTCTTCTTAATTAAAGACAGCTGCTTTCAAAATTTGGGGGCTCGAAACAGACTTTTGCATAGTTCTGCTTTATAGACTTTTTCTCAAACAATTTTGTAGATTCGGAATCTGCCAGCAACGATGCCAGAAAAAACCGAGCCATGCGAACTACCCCGTCCTAATGCATGTAAATGGGCGTGTATGTGTTCGAGACTCCGAAATCACTTAATCGATTTTACTGAAATTGCAGTGAGTAATGTTGAGTGAGACTTGTAGAGGTTTGGATCAGCTAGCGCATATATTGGTGACATGAGAATAAATATACACCAAATTACTCGGCAGAATACAAAGATCAGCATGTGAAATAACGGTCGGTGCAATCAGATCATGTCCTAGAGAGGGTCTCAATGCACTGACACGTTATTCCAATAGACCTACATATAAAGAAGACGGCCGCCATGAGTGCATTTAGGTTAAATGAAGCGGGTCGCTGGAAAGAAAAAAATGTATGGTGACGCAAGTCTATTATTGCGACAAACTCTGTTAACCTCGGTGAGGATTGACTACATCGTCCCGACGGTAACATTCAATAGGAATTTTGCCACTCTCTAGGGAAGAATGGAATAAGGGATTCTCTCTAAACAACTTCGACACTACAGTCTATACAAATGGCAGTAAAATGGACGGTGGTGTTGAGAAATCGAGAAATCTGTGCGTCTCCCTAATACCAGCAGTGTCTTCCAGGCGGAAGTACTGACAATTGGCGAAGCATGTAGGTTACTAATCGCAGATTTCTCTTTTAAGGGCAATATCGCTATTCTTTCGGATAGCCAAGCTGCAATCCAGGCACTGGACCCGTCTATAACAACCTCTAAAGTGGTGGAGCAAAGTAGGAATAGCCTCACCACCTTGAGTGAAAATCATAATGTAACCTTAATTTGGGTCCCGGGACATCGGAACATTGAAGGTAACGAAAAAGCATATGAACTGGCAAGAGGGGGATCTGCCATGAGCAACGCTCTTGCGGAATCGGTATTCACACCATTAGGGACAGCCAAGAATACAATTTCCCTAAAATACCTCCGAATCGCAGATTGTAGATCGAAAGATCTGGCGAAATGCAAAATTAGCAGAAAGTTATGACCCACCTACAACCTCAAAAATTGTCGACATTAACAAGCATTAAACGACGGGACGCCTGGAGACGAACGGCAGTCATAACTGCCTTTTGGTCTATTGGAAAACAAGCAGCCAAAATGGGTATCCCTCACAACACGTACTGTCACAGTTGTAAACAACCGGAGAAAAAGGAAACAAACTTCCTCTGTGAATGTCCTGCCCGATGGAAGGACAGACTGGATATAGTTATGCTGTAAATAACCGTTAACGATGTTGGTAACGAGGACGGGGCAACAAAATGGTGCGGGAGAGCTATCTGGATTCTGGAAGAATCACCACTTTAACCAACCAACCAACACTTCAGTTAGGTCTTTGGCGGAGCTCCTCCCCCTATTTGTGGTGCGCATCTTGCTGTTGTTCCACAAATGGAGGAACAGTTTTAAGTCGACTCCGAACGGCAAATGGTCTTTTATGAGGAGCTTTTTCATGGCAGATATACACTCGAAGGTTTGCCATTGCCTGTCGAGGGGCGACTGCTATTAGAAAAAACTGTTTCTATCATTTTCTTCCTGCAGGGAGATTCGAACGGACATGGAGTAACAAAATTTTCAAATAAAATAATTAAAAAATTTTAAATATTATAATGCCGATGTGTGTATGAGACACTTACGAGAATCAGTTTTTAAAATGTTTTAAATGTTCTTCAGTTATTTCGGGCCGTAGTTTGGTGGTATTAAATGGTAGATTAATATACAAGGTCCGCCACTCGCAGTGTATCCAACTTCAGACCGTTGTGACTTGTTCGTGTGATTGGGCATCTTAAAGTAATAAAAATTTATGTCATCGATTGGTCACCAGGAGGCAGCACCCAACACAGGTAATGGTTTGGGTCGATGTAGCTGCAGATGAGTGCTCTCCAATCGTTTTCATAGAACCTGGCGTAAATGTAAATGCGAAATATTATCGGGAAAGTATTCTGGGGGTTGCTTTGAAGCCGTGACCAGACAAACATTTCGATGGCAGACCATGGACGTTTCAACAGGGCTTGGCACCGTCTCACAAAGCACGAGTGAACCAAGAATGACTAAAAAGCAACGTTGCGAATCCGATGGATTATTCTCTTTGGGCGATTTTGGAGAGCAAGGTCCGAATTAAAAGATTCGGGGAGCTTGCGATTCGTTTCTGGACCGTCTCAAAGCTTTAGTCAAGTCAAAAGGTGGTCATATCGAACAAAAGTAAATTGATTCTTAATTGCTCTGAAACTTATTGTCTGAATCATTAAGTTCGGTTCAGCATGAAATTGCTGAAGTACTAATCCGCCTTCCGGATAGTTTTTTCTTCACTGCGAAAGCCAAGGGTGAACCTTCATACAGATGGGGCCAATTAAGCTGAGGATGTCATCTAGTGGATTAGCGGAGAAAATGAGAGACCTGTTAATCTCATGCTCGCTTTCGCAAATATTGCCCAAAAAATCCGAACCGATATTTATTCTGAAAGGAAAACACCAATTTTTTGCATTTGAAAAGATATTTCCAAGATTTGAAAATCATTCAAAGATAAAAATATTTCCTTAAAACTATTGGGTTGTCCGGAAAGGAAATGCCGATTTTTTAAAAGAAAGTAAATAATTTTTTATTAAAACATAGAATGAACTTTAATCAATTATATATTTTCGATTTTTGCCATCTTTCCGGCAAATTCATTATTCCGCGCTCATAGAACTTCAGGCCTTTATTTGCAAAAAACTGAACCAAGTGCGATTTTTTAGCGTCGTCATTGCCGAAATTTTTTCCATTTAAGGAGTACTGCAAAGACGGAAACAAATGGTACCGTGCAAGGACAGGACTATATGGTGGATGCCACAAAAGTTCCCGGTCGAGCTCTCTCAGTTTTTGGCGAGTGACCAAAGCTGTTAGACCGCGTGGTTCTGATGAAATGTGACCCCTTTACGATTGATCAATTCTGATCGCTTCTCGTTGATGGCTGTATTCAGTTTGTCCAATTGTTGGCAGTAGACATCCGAGTCAATCGTTTAGTTCCTCTGAAGTAGCTCAAAAAATATACCACATCATTCCAGTCTCACCAAACTGACAGCATATTCTTCTTTTGGTGAATATCAGCCTTTGAAGTGGTTTGTGGCGCTTCATCATGCTTGGATTATGATCATTTTCGATTGAGGTTATTGTAAACAATTCATTTTTCATCACCAGTGATAATTCGCTTCAAAAACGGATCGACTTCATTGCGTTTACGATGCATATCACAAGCGTTGATTAGGTTTGTTAAATGAATTTCTTTCAATCCAAACATCAAGCTTTTTCACCAGTCCAGGACTCTTTATAGCGGTTGATTTTGGTATATTTAACTTCTCTTCAATCTCACGCAAAGTTACATGGCGATCCAATTCGATTAAAGCCTTGATAACGCCTTCATCAACAACACTTGGCCGACCTGAACGTGGCTCATCTTTAGGTGAAAAATCTCCAGAACGGAATTTGATAAACCAATTTCGACACTGTCTTTCTTTTAAGGTTTTCTCACCATCACGCAACTTTTTAGCAACCTTTTCTGCGCTTTTTCCTTTATAGATATAATAAAGTAAATATGACGAAAATGCCCTTTTGTGGACTCCATATTAAAATTGACCCGAAACAAACAAATATTAACAAAAGTACGCGCACTTTTTTTTTCTAAAGCAAGCTAAAAGTGACAGCTAATAACTGTCAAAGGAAAAAATTAAAATAAATACTCACAAGCTGTTCAAAACCATTATCAACGCCGTCTATATTGAAAATCGGCAATTACTTTCCGGACAACCCAATATTTTTTACATCAAATTCTTAGAATAACAAATCAGCTCACAAATATTTATTTTCAAAAATATCTCAATTCCAGCGCTCTTAGCAGGTTGGCATCCAAATTCCAAGCATTCCTCTGTGTGTGGCAAAAGCTTCATGAACATTGGAGGTGATTTAGTACCTAACAAATACACCTCACAAAAATAGCGCTACTCCGCACTGAGTTTAACTGATAATAAATATCTGTACACGTTTTGTTTATGACTTTTTTTACACAAATACTTTCGATTGTTAAAATGCGGGAAGTCGGAAAATATTTTTGTATAGCTAACAAATTATGGCGTACGCGTTAGTTTAATAGCTGTTTTTGAAATTGTATTGAAAATGTCAGGCGTGTGTGTCAGCAGTCGCGATGTGGTTTGTTATATTTGTGGCAAGCCATAAATAAAGAGAAAAAAGCACTTTCTGACTTACTAAAAGTGAGGTCTAGGTTTTACTGTGAAATAAGAAATTAAGATAAATCGGGGGCTTTTAAGCTGGTTAAATTCGAATAGCTGGTCTAAGGAAAAATTAAAAAAATGGACTGACCCGTCGAATCATCGCCGGTGTGAGGCATCATGACCATCTTCCGTAGTGGGGCAAAAAATATTAGATTAGAGTCTGTGGCCGAGTCAGACAAATTTATTTTTCCGTGATTGCACACCAAATTGGAACTCATAAAAGGTTTTGTTAAACGCTCAAGCAAAGATCCGCATTCCATTAGCTCAATTAAAAATTTCCTAAGCTGAGTGAAGCAAAAATCAAAGACGATATTTTCAAAGGTCCGGACATTAAAAAGCGTATTGAAGACAAGCTTCATCTTTTATGCAATATTTATTTATTCAATTAATAGTCTAAAAAAAGCATTTCTTACAGACTATGAAAACAGATTAATGCTAAATAAATTAATCAAAGTAAAATTGAACTTATAATTAACTAGTTTCAATTGTAATTAGTGAAAGAAAAAGATAACATTTCTTAATAATTTACAGAGGAAAATTATTCGATAATACTAAGAATTTAGTTCAACAATTCATTTAGTACCAAATTGAAGTGGTTCTTTGTGGTAGAAAAATCCAGGCCAGTATGATTTGAAAGCGAATTGAAATCACCCAGAGTTCTAGAAATCGGAGCATTGGAAGCATAATTAGTTCTTAGCATCCCTAACCAGAAAAAATCATGAATCATCCGTAAACTTCGCTGAGGAATATTGAAATTGACTTTCTCGAGTAGCAATGGGGAGTCAACAACCCCATTTATTAAATCGAAAAGGAAAGTAATGGAGAGAATAGTCCTTCTAATATCTAGTAATTTTAGATTTATGAGCAAGCACCGACTTTCATAGGATGGAATAGGATCAGTGAAATTTAAAGAACGCAAAGCATAACGCACAAAAGCTTTCTGGACACGTTCGAGCCTACTAATATGACAAGCATAATATGGTCTCCAAATAAAGGCGGCGTATTCCAACTTCGAACGCACCAGAGACGTATATAACAACTTTAGAGTATATGGATCAACAAAGTCCGAGCTAAAACGTCGACTAAACGCAAGTACGGAATAAGACTTTGAAATGGTGTAATTTAAATGTTTTTGAAAAGAGAATTTAGGATCAAATACCACACCAATATCAATAATTTCTTTTCGTTTGGATAAGGTAGGTAGGTAGGTAGGTAGGATGGCAAGAGTACCCCAGGTACACTATAAGTAGCACTTACGTGCCGTTTTGATACCATAATATGGACCACTACCTGTGAAAGGATTTAGGGAGGAGAGAAAACCGTCTACAGCCATCCAGTGCTGTTGATGTAGCGGAGGAGATAAAAGGGATCTAGGCTGGAGAATTTCATCAAGACATCCCCAAAGGGCATGCTAAGGAATCTCAAGCGCCTAACCGCCAGAGCCGCACATTTGCAGAGAAAGTGTTCTACAGTCTCTTTCTCTGCAGGATCCCCACAGCTTCTGCAATAGGGGTTGCACGGAATTCCAAGCTTCTCCGCATGAGTGCCGATCACCCAGTGACCAGTGATCACTGCAATGAGTTTAGAATTTGAATGGCGGGGGATTCCCATCACCTTAAGCGTTCTGTTTCTATCGTATTGAGGCCATAAAATTGGATTAAGTAGACCCACAAATGTGGTAGGAAGTAGGTATGAGAGAACAAGATTTAGAATAAGAAATATAAAAACACTTGCTTATATTTAAATCTAACTTATTTCTTTTACACCAAGCAAAAACATCTATATCTAAGTATATATAGTATATCTTAAATCATCGTCATGCAGTAGAAAATTTGTGTTATTAAAACAACTAGAAATGTCATTAACAAAAATTATAAAAAACAGAGGACCCAGTATACTACCCTGAGGTACACTAGAGAACGCAATAAAAGAAATACTGGGTTGCCCATATTCGAGGGACCCATGTTTTTTTTTTTTAATCAAAGAAAAATACAATTTTTTTGATGTTGACGATAAAAATCATTTTATTTGATTCAAGTAGATTTGTTGACATCACTTTTTGAAAATGATATCGCTCAAATGGCCGCCTTGAGCCTGTACGGCTCGATGCTGTTCTTGAGCTCTTCTATGGTATTTGGCTTATTAATATAAACCTTTGATTTTAAATATCCCCACAAGAAGAAGTCAGGTGGCGTTAAATCGGGCGAACGCGATGGCCAGTCAAAATCGCCATTTTTCGACATCAAACGACGAGGAAACAATTTCTTCAAAAAATCGTTTGTGGTGCGAGCTGTGTATGGTGGAGCGCCGTCTTGTGGAAACCAGAACTGCCTCATACGCTTTCGACGAATAATTGGCATCACAAAAGTGGTTATCATATCGCGATAACGCTCTTGATTGACGGCCCAATAATCGTTTTCGCACTAACGCCGCACCAAACAGTGACTTTGTCGTCGTAAAGAGGTACCTCTTGAATTTCGTGAGGATTTTCACTGGCGTAAATACGGCAATTTTGCTTGTTTACCGTCCCATTCAATAAGAAATGAGTCTCATCGGATATGATGATTTTGTTCCAAAATTGCTCGTCATCTTCAGCCATTTCGATGACTCTTTGGGCCCATTCCAATCGACGAGGCTTGTCCGCAGGCAACAATCTTTGCGTCAATTGAATCTTATACGGGAATAAATGCAAATTAATGCGGATAATTCGTTGTAAAGTGGTCCGAGCAATGCCCTACTGCCGAGAACGGCGATTTTGGGATGTCCATGGCGACGCCTTGGTCGGTTTTGATTTGGCCTCTTTGGATTAGAAAGAGCATCATCAGTCGAAAACCTTTCGTACAAACGTTTCAATTGAGTTCTTTTGTTGAATGTAAATTTCAACAATTTGGGAGCGCTCGCGTGGCGTGTCCATGGTTCCATGGTAAAAATCCGCTTGGACTGACGCTTCCAACGCGGTATGTCATTCAGCGATCTGACGTCTCTGTCAAAAGATACAGGGTTGCCAGATGGGTCCGTCGAATATGGGCAACCCTGTAGATGACGCTCTATCAACGTTGACGACACATTTCCGAGAGGAGAGATAGGATTTAATCTATTTTAAAAGAGTGGAATGGAATCCTATAGCTCTCAATTTGGAAATTAAAACCCTGTGATTAGCCTTATCAAAGGCTTTTGAAAGTCTGTAAACAGTGTGAACTTGACTTTTTTTTTTTTAACGATAATATACAAGATTTAAAACAGTATATCTACCTTTCATGAAGCCGTGTTGGTCTGCTGAAATATAACGATTAACTGCACAATAATTTTTTTCTTTTACGATTAATTCAAATAATTTTGAAACCGTGGATAATTTGGCAATTGGTCTATAATTGGCAATATTATTTTTATTTCCACTTTTGAATACTGGATTAATGGTTGTCACTCTCCACACATATATGAATTCTCCTCGTTCAGGGGATTTGTTAAACATTAATAAAAGTGGATAGGCGATTGCAGAGCAGTTTTTAAGAAGATACGAAGATATCCCATCTACATATATCAGATTTTATTGAAACCGAACTCCGTCTTCAACATCAGAAAGCCTTAAGGTTAACGAACTAAAATTGAGTGACACTCATGAATTAAATCAGAGTCTACTTGAGAATTTGAACCAAAAAAAATCTGCAAAAAAATTGGCTGCATCTCTAGAATACGTGCTTGAGTTTCGTTATATGCTGAGAATTATGCCTGAAACGCTTTTATTGGCATCGCAAAAATTTTTCTTTGTAACACAAAATCCGCTGGCATGTGCGGATGAAGTGCAGGTGAGGAGCGGGAACGCTTGTCTTTTATTCATCCTATTACTTACATATTTACCGCTGCCCTGATCTCCTCGCAAAGCATAGGGCCTGTACCGCGGAAGATTTGGAATAATAGGCTTAAAAATTTGTGAAACGTTTGATTTGGCAATGGGAAATATTGAACGCGGCAGGTAGCAAATTATCCATGGCATGATGCTGGAGTAGAAACGACAAACTTCGAAGATTATTAATTTGAAGTACTTGCTGCACGAATTAATGCAATTTTCGTTACTTTCGTTCATTTCATTTCATTTTATTTTGAATTATTGTTTTGAATATTGATTAATACTTCTGAGTCCAAAAAAGAGGTGGTCATATTACTTCCTTTTGCTTTTCATAAATTATTATTAAAAATAATAGTCGATTAGAAATCACATCGAGTACACAATTGAATGAAGTATATTATAAAATGTACATACATACATATTTTCGTATTCCTCAATAAAATCTTAGATGGCTTTCATAAAAAAAGTGTAATATACGTACAGTGTTCTCTCTCCTAACGGACACCTCTCTTCTTAAGGGTTTTTGAGAATTTTTCCCTCTTGAGCGAACAACCTTCTCATATCAGGACGCGGGCACTTGTTTTCCACCCCAAAAGGTACTGTCTAACGTATCATCTTTAGGTCGCTTAGCCTTCGTGCGTAGGATAAAATATATAAAAAGCCTGCTGATTCATCTGGCAGTCACACTTATAGACTGAATCGAGGAACTATAATTCGTTCTGACTCTACCGTCGTCTCACATTGTAAGTTTAGATAATAAGGAAGATAAGACTTCATCGCTGATGGCCCCTAATGGCTTTGAATGAAAATGTGGCTCTTTTACTACAAATACCTATGCGTATCTTATCGCTCAGAACGACAGACGTCGCGAGCCTTGCAGCTACGAACTAATTTGGGCGGCATATCCAGGCACGCGTCCCCAAAGGGTAAATATTGATAAATTGTGCTACAAATGGTGAGTGAAGATACGAAATAAAGGCGTTCCTTTGTCAGGCACACTTATAAGGAGCAAAGCTAAAGAAATTTCAGTGAGACTCAATTACGACGATTTTAAAGCATCATCCATTAATACGAAGTCAAAAGTTTTACCGAAAAGGTTCCATAAGTGATTGAAGGATTTGATTTGTGAAGCATATATACATTAAGCAGATTGGGGCTGGTTTGTTTTTCCGAGCATTACCCGATAAAGCATTTGCATTAAGGGGTTATACCTATACAGTTAGAAGGCCGAAAAAAGCGAATTTTTCAAAAAATTTTCTGATAAAACTTTTAAATTTATTGATCTAAAAAATTGTACACATTTTATGTTATCTTTTAACTGCATTTAAGACTTAGTATTAGTAAAAATATTCATTTGGAAAGGAGCAACAGCTGATCTCCGGGAGCTTCTGACAAAAAAAAATCGTTTTGCGGTGACCACTATATCTCTGAACTGGATCCTCTGAAATTAAAAAAACCAAACAGATTTCGAGCACTACTCGATAAAGCATTTTCATTAAAAGGTAACAAATGCACAGGTAGAAAATGTTTAAGGATAGGCTCACGATTTTACACTGCGTCAATATGGCTGGAGAGAGAGAACGCCTTTTTGTTATTGGGAAATCGTCCTGACCTCGGATATTTCGCAAGATATTATAATATGAAAGATTCACCCGTCACGTGGCGATCAAACAAAAAGGCTTGGATGACGTCTGATTTGATGACATATTTCGGCGTGCAGTTCGATAGAAAAATGCAACTTCAAGAGCGGATCGTCGTTCTATTTCTAGATAATGCGCCTTCCCATCCTCGCGAACTAAAATTGAAAAATGTTAAAGTTATTTTTCTCGCAGCAAACACAACAGCATTTTGTGAGCCCCTTGACCAAAGCGTTATAAAAAACTTTCATCATTATTTTTAAAACACATTTTGTTTCGTATGGAAGAGACAAATTCTGCTATGGAGTTGTCAAAATCAAACAATTTGTTAGATGTTGTTTATTTCATGCACAAAGCGTGGGAGCAAATGAGTCCACAGGCAATACATAATTGTTTCATTAAAGCTGGGTTTGGGAAAGCAGATATCCCAAATAACGATAGCGCTTGGACCGCAGAAGATGAGCGTCCGCTTTCAGCACTTTCTCAGTTCTCCAACGTTATTAATCGAGTGCAGAGCGAAATCTAAGTTGACATAGAAGACTATCTTAATTTAGATAATGAAATATTCATTAATGATGAAGATTTGGAAAATGTCAATTCTGAAGTGTTAACTGTTTGCCAATAATCGTTGGCCATATCGTCTGAAGATGAAATAGAAAATGAGATTGACGACAAGTTAACTTCCTATAAAGAGGCTTATTTAACTCCAAGAAAACTAAGAGCTTTTTCTCTAAACCACAACGATCTTAGGGGTGATCTGCTCACTGATCTTCAAATACATCGTCAAGATATTAAAATTGAAGAAAAAATTCGCCAAGCAACAATTACTGTCTTTTTTCAATCAATTAGAATTTCTTGTTTAATAAATTTTGGTTTTTAGTTTGGTTGAAAAAATTTTGAAAATCCTTTCTTTGTCTTATGTATGTGTGTATTAGTATTCTTGTTTCGGAAATAAAACTGTTTAAACACCCAAAGGAATTTCCAAGAAGAGGTGTTATTTTGATAAAAGATTAATGGTTTCGTTGCTTGTGTGACACGTAGCGCCGTCTTGTTGAAAATAAACGTTGTCCAGATCAATACCATCCAATTCCGGCCATAAAAATTCGTGAATCATCTCTCGATAGCGCAATCCATTCACCGTAACTGTGGCTCCAGCGTCATTTTCGAAAAAGTAAGGTCCAGTGACTCCGGCGGACCATAAACCGCACCAAACAGTCACACGTTGAGGACAGAGAGACTTTTCAACCATAACCCTTCTGAGCCCCAGATCCGACAAGTTTGCTTGTTCCCGTGCCACCGAGGTGGAAATGGGAATTCGATAGAATTCCGGATTATTTTCATGCATTCCAACGACCCGATCAGCAAAAACACGACGTTGTTGTTGATCGGCCGGCTTGATTTCTTGTGTTAACTGGAGTTTATAAGCATTAAGATCCAAATCTTTGTACAAAATACGGTGTAATGACGTTTGTGGAATGCCTAATTCCAAAGAACGACGAGGAATGAACAAACATGGGTTTTCTTCAACACTTTCGGCTACAACAGCAATATTTTCGGCTGTTCTTGAGCGACTTGCACGGATTTTATTCTTCACATCAATAACTTGTCTCAAAAGCTCGAATTTTTACCAATTTCTGTATTGCGTCCGACAAGAAGCTTCACGATCACCCAAAAATGTTCGAGTTTTACCAACCGTCTCTGCCAAATTTTCAACATTTTTATAGTGAATTTTAATAATTTCAATGCGTTGCTTAAGCGCGTATCGTTCCATTTTTATTAATGGCGCAGTTTTTACTTGTCAAATTTCAAAAAATGACAGCTTCAAAAGTGACATCTACCGAAATAGCGCGCTATTCAAAACAACACCTGTTATTGGAAAACACCTGTTGTGAACTCTTTTTATATTTTTCTCATAAGCTGACAAATTGGTCAATTCCTTGGGTGTCAGCTTAATGGAGAGTACACTGTACATATGTATGTAAGTATGCACGTATAAATGTAAATATAGATTTCCAGGTCAATGCTTCATAAACGCGCACTTCATATTTTTCTTTTTTTTCGACACGATTATCAATTTCAATGTTTGTGTAAATGTGTGTGCATATCGCTTATGTGGGCCACAAACGGGCAGCTAATCATAAGAGTGGGTTGAAATTTGTTTCATTCCACACAGTGGACCTGTTAACAAATTTTCATTTCACGTTGTTCGCCGCCGAGTAAGCATGAAACACGGAAAGATAATAATTGCCATGTATGGGGGTGCTTATTATGGCTGTTGGAATCTTTCCGCTCATTTGTACACTTCAAAAGCTCAAAAATCGTCAACTTCGTCACGCACACACAACCGATTGCAAGAAAAACAAAAATGTTTGTCAACATCGATCTATTGAACTTTCAACCGATTCTTATGATTTGCTGCCTGTTTGTGAAAAGTAAACAAAAACAAATGACAAAGATTCAGTTATCGAATGTAGCTCGCTTGTGCTCGCGACATTGCAGCACAGTGTGTCAAGCGTAGTAATTAATTAACACAAACGACATTGCCACACATCTGATTGAGAAATTTTGTTTCCGATATTCCACTGCGGAGAATAACAGCGCTTACGAGAAACAACTAATCTTATTGCAATGCGAAAATACTTACATATTTTAGGTGAATTTCTGAACACCCTTGTATGGCAGTTCGACTTGTTTGTAAATTTTTCGTTTTGGATTATCTTTTTGAAGGTGCGTATTTTATTCGCCAAACTGAAATAAATCAGTCAACTATTTTTAAAACTATTCAAAATAAATAAGTTAATAAATGGAGAAAACAAAGGCAACACTGCATTTTGATCTACACTTTATAAGAGCGAATAAAGGGGAAACGGTCAGATTTTAAATTTATCGTGGCAGAATTATTATTTTTTTATTAATGTTTTTAATTTATTTATTTATTTTTTTTTTTTTTTAACATTAACATTTTTGTTAAAAGTGGCTAATTTTTAATTTCTGATTGAAAATAAATTAAACTTCAATTCATAGGACGACAATTTTGATGACGTACGGGCGTTCGCGAGTTAGGTTTTGCAATTTTTTTTTTATCTTTGAGTGTGTGGTAAAATCTAGTAGTTTTTTTTAATAAAAATGCTTCAGGTTAGGTTAGGTTTGGCAGCCGCATCGCACATAGAGACAGCGATGCCACTTATACCACGAAATGGGTCCGTTGTGAGCCAAATATGCTTTAAATTCGTATAAAAATAAAAAAAATTAATAGTCGGCGTGTACACATCTGTTGGGTGTTTGACCGAGCTTCTCCTTCTATTGATGGCGTTTGTCTTGATGTTCTTCCACAAATGGAGGGACCTACAGTTTTAAGGCGATTCCGAACAGCAAATGGTTCTGTATGAGGAGCTTTTTCATGGCAGAAATACACTCGAAGGTTTGCCATTGCCTGGCAAATGGCAACCGCTATTAGAAACAACTCTTTCTATTATTTGATGCTCATGCACAGAAATTCGAGCCTATGCACTCCCGAATGGCAGCCACGCACAAACTCATTCGACTACGGCGGCCACTTAAGGCACCTTTCTGGTCTAGAGATGTGTAAATTGAAGGCGTTGAAAATTGAAGAAAAACAATCGGTATCAATTGAAAATCATTTTTATGCATTAGATTAGGGACGGGCAGCAGAGTGGCACGCTCGCAGCAGAGTGTGCTAGCAAAGTGCTAGATGAGGGGGCGACAAACTTACATCAGAAGGGAAGCCATAGGCGTGTACGTATATTAATCAGTTCTGAGCAACGCATATGTGTTTGTAAAAAGAGAGTGAAGCTTTGCCAATAGCAAAGTTACCAGATAAGAGGACTTCATTCCATGTTAGGGGATTTTGAAGTGTTGGGATTTGCTAGACCGTTCATAATAAATAATAAAATACTTTTCGTTTTTTTTATTGGAAACGCTTCTTTGAATATTAACATCATCTTTGCAAATTTCTATTTTATTTACTTTTATAATTTTTGTAATCAAGAAGCATAGGCGATTTTATAATCAAGAAGTTTAAACACTCGCATGTCAAAGTTTCATAGTTTCAAACTATGTGGAGAAAAATTTGTACTGACAAATAGGTGTATATTTTTCTAAATGAAAAATTGTCTTCGTTTACATATAAGTATGTATGTATATCGTATGTCTTTATGTTAGTGAATTGTTTTAAAGAAATGCAGCAAACAGTAATCTCAACCAGCCATGTTTTATTTAAACAATGCATGTTATAAATTTTATGTTGTTAAAAAGGACAATTTAGTTCCCTGACATTGACAAAACATGTTTCCATTAAAAAAATAGAGGATTTTTTCAAAAAACATTGAGGAAATTATCATAGCAGGGTGGGTATTCTTGGTGAGTACTTAGTTGCTCTCAAATTCAAATCACACGCATATGGCAATGCGCACAGTATGACAAAGTACACAAAAATGATTAGAGAAATTTGTTTGCATCCGCTCATGGATTTAACACCATCGGTGGCAACGCAAACCACTTTTCGCCATGATACACCCATGCGTTCAGTACATTCATTAACACATTGAAATAAATCTTCACCTTTAGTCGTCCCTTTCATTGGAATAATGTCCAAGAGTTCTTCACATATATTTGGGTGGGCATCAACTCCTCGGCTAAAAATCGCTAATTGGGCTATGTCGGATATATATGTACTGTTGTCAATTGCCAATGAAATCGCTGTGAATGATTTTATATGCTCTTTTAACTGCGATTTTGTAATTTCCGCCATTTCATCTACTCGTCTGCTTATAGTTCTACGAGATAAGGGGACAAAATTCCTACTGCTTTTTATATACAAGACTTCACTAATTCGCCATCCGAAAATGCACGATTCTCATGAACAATGTTTAACGCGATTTAATAAGTTGCACGCTTTGCATCTACAACGTAATCTTCGTTTTCCTAAGAAATTAAAAAAAAATTTTAATAATTTGAATTTTTCCGACCATCTGTAATTTGGCACATCGAATCGGGCTCTTCGTTTAGACTTAAGGATTTGTATATACTTTTCCTTTCTTCTCCTACATATTCATCATATTCACTCCTGTGCAGCTCATAATGTCTCTTTATGTTAAAAACCTTACACACCACACGTTTTTCACATACAAGGCATTGTGATACTCCGTCTACATATTTGCATAAAAAAGTTACCCTCCACTTCGGATTCAAATTTAACAATGTTCTTTTATTTGAGGTCATGCTGAACCAAATGTTTTATATTTAATATTCTATTTAACTTTGTTTATCTAAATTAAAAGTTAAAACAGAGTAATATATTACACATTGGAAATAAATTTATGTTTTTGTCGGCAGTTGACCACTGTGCACTTTGTTTTGACGTTCGCCGTTTCAAATTTTTAAATAGAATTTTCAGCACTTTCACTGCATCGACACCATACAAATACACTTAATATTAATGGGTTTTTATGCTACAATAATATGTAACTTACGGTCTCAAAAAATATCGTCGAAAAATGAAGAAATCACGAAAAAAACTGATTTTATTTATGAAATGTCAAAACTTATGAGTAAGAGTTGCCGCAGTTGTTAAATGTGGGAATCAATTTTGGAAATTGTTGATTTTATTATTCATGATTTATACACATAAGTTTATAGTCTTGGTTGTTTATTTTTATTTGCAGTTGTGCATATCAGAGTGTATTGGATTTGTATGGGCGAAATTAGTTGTCAATCACGTCCACTTTTTATGAAAAATAAAAGAGAAAATGGTATCATATAGTAGCTAAAAATTCTGAAAAATTTGACAAACTTCGGTAGCTGAAGAGAGTTTGCAGTTTTATAAAGTAATTTGCTAAAAAAATTGATTTTCTGGATTTCTTAGCACAATTTAAAAAAATATATCCGATCTCAAAAACCACTTAAGTAATCATAAGATAAGTGTGAATAATTTACAAATTCGTCAGTATATGCAGTGATCAATATTATTGAAGATTTAACTGTCATTGCTTTCCAATATGTAAGATTTTAATTTAGTCTCAAATGAAATATTTTCAGAGGCCTTAATCTTCTTTACATCTAGCAATTAAAAAACAGTATTACGCGAACTTTTGAAATGTTTTATTGCATGTCTACTGTTGTTTACTATCTTAATTCATTATTATAATAGAAAGTGTAATATGTTTTTAATTTAGTTGTTGAAGAAAAATCTACCAAAACACCAAATTTTTTAGAAATTGTTTGATATGAAGTTAAAAGTTGTCATCCCTGGTAAGAATTCATGAATAATTGCTCTCTCATTCAGGATACAAACACAGACACAACTCGCTCAATTTTTCTGTTTCTTCCCTGTGCTTTGTTATTCCCCTTCACCTAGCACTTTTAGCTCGCAGAAGCACACGCTGCTGCACAGTGCAAATGTGCTGAGTTTGCCCATCACTACATTAGATCAATTCTTTATTTACAATAATAAAAAATTGCTTTCCCTCACGTAACACATGTCACTGGCGTAACTGATTGGGCTGCTCAGGTACGTATGAAAAAAAAAATGTGTTCGATTATTCATCAGGAGATATGTCGCTATGGTGGGTAGCAGATTTACAAAAAAAAATTTTTTCTAGATATTATATCTGTTTATTGGAAAAAGGATTTTTTTCACGTTCTCGCTCTTAAAAAAAATAGAAAAATTGATTATAAAATTATAATTCTGCTACCTGCAAGAGCCACAAGTCTACTCAATAACATATTAAAAATTCAAATCAAACGGTTGAGTACTTTTTGAGAAATTACCAACGCCAACGCGGATAAAATAGTTTTGAGAAAAACACGGCTAACGCGCTTATATCTGGGCGTCGTACTCCAAACTAGTCTCGTTTTAAAGGACTGTTACGTCTAAACTACAACGAATTTCTATATACAAATTTGTAAGTATATTTTTGAAAGTATAAACTATCATAACATGAAGAAAAAAATCGATTTTTTTTTAATTCTAGACCAGAAAGGTGCCTTAATTCGTATAGAATGCAAAATACTTATAAATACGTAGGTACATAATTTTTCGACCCCTAGTCTTTAGACTACACCCTGAAGTCTGTAAATATCGGAGCACCTCAATCTTCTTCACTCTAACGCCTACGGGTCCGGCTGTTGCAAACATCTTGCTTGCCAACCATGAATTACTTTCCCTGCCTTACAGTAACATTTAGCACTCGTTAACTTAGCTGAAACGCTGTGCGACGAACATACTTTATGCCTAAAGGAATAACATTTGTTCTAGAATAGATTAGATTAGATTTGTGGGGGGTTGGACAAGTCCAAGCACTCAGTCAGGAGACCATTGTACTACACCCGGATAGAATTCAGTAGAAAGAATAGAGATAGGCAAGATAAAATGTGTTCACTTGTAAATTAAAGCTGTGTTCATGGCAGTCGTGTTTTCAGCCACCAGGAAACCCGCCGTAAAAGATAAAAATATACGTTGCAATCAGGCACAGCCTACATTTAAAATAGTACCAATATTGCACATGCACACATACATATTTTTTCCAATAAAGTGTTTATACTTTATGCTAATTTTTTTTTTCAAATCACAAGACGAGAGAGCCACATCATCGTTTGCGTCGCCAACAACACATGGTTTAGTCTACACGAAACACTGTGCAGGCAGAGCAACATTTTCTAATCTAAATAAAGCTTTCAAATGCATATTTCATAAGCTTAGTTTGAGGGAAGCTTTTTCATTAGCTTCCTAATCAAAATCAGCTGTTATTGTGCCGCAACAAAATACAAGTTTTATCTCCCGCGCTCGTTGCTTGCCGCTGAGTTAGTGCGCTGTGCTGAGAGTGAGAAGATAATAAATCACACATTGTATACTATTTAACGGGGACAGCAACAAAAACACAAAGTTAACTGCTTTAGCAAGCGATAAACACAAGCACGTGAGAGCCAACACTATTGCTCGCTGGTGAGATTTGTGAGGTTCATAGAAGCGCAACACAGCGCCGATCGCCACTACCCCAAAAGCAGCGACTCAGCTACACATCGACGGCCGGTTATCACAAAGGGAGTTAATTTGTGTCAGGTGACTATGAAAAAACTAAGAAAATCAAAAGCGCACTAAATGAAATTTACAAAAGCCCTAAAAAACTTGGTTTCATAAAAATAATATATTTGCTCACAAAATATAGCAATGGGAACAGGCGCCAAGAATTACCAGCCACCAGAATGGATTACAGCCGAATTTCTGCAAGACGTGCTGAAGGAGTACTTCAAAGATAACACGTTGGAAGTGCACGAGTTGGTGGTGAAGAGCGCATTAAATGGTGAGAAAGGTAGCGGCTATGCCAGCGAAATGCACCGTGCCACTTTCAACTTGGCACGCAAGGACGGCAACGGCCGCTTTTCGGTGATCGTCAAAGTGAGTAATGCGTCATGTCTGCTATGGAGGAACTTTGTGAATATTGCCATAACAGCTAACAGATTCTATTTCATTTATTTGTTCTAGGATCACCCAAAGGGCTACACTGGTGTTGTTGCGCACAAGAGTAAACTGTTCAAACGTGAAATATTGGCGTATAAAGAAATACTTCCCCGCGTGGAGGAATTGCTGGCTTCTATTGGAGATAAAACCAAAATTGCGCCCGCCTGTTACTACACCACCGAGACACCGGAGCCGTTCCTTGTGCTTGAGGATATGCAACTAACGGGTTTTGAGAACTTTGAAAGGTGCCGTTTGCTCAATCTAGACTACACTTTGCCAACCATTGAACGGCTAGCCAAGCTGCATGCTTGTTCTGCAGTTATAGCGAAAGAGACACCCGAGGTTTTAGAGTACTTCCAAGAAGCACCAATTTCCAGAAATCCAGAACGCAAGGATTTTCTTGGCTTCTTTCCGGTGAATATACGCTGTGTTGCCGAAGAGTTGACCCATTGGAAGGGTTATGAAGAGATCACTGAAAAAATGTTTACATTGGCTCAAAACGTGCTTCAGAATGCTGTGGAAATGTATGAATCGCACGACCAAGGCTTCCGTGTGCTCAATATGGCCGATTTGTGGATCGACAACCTGATGTTCCATGTCGACAATGACACGAAAGAGCCCGATGATGTGGTTATGGTGAGTATTTTGAAATGGCCTGCAACAGAATGAACTCATTTCATAATTTACTTGCAGTTGGATTTCCAATTATCATATTACGGTTCGCCGGCCATGGATCTGAATTACTTCCTTTTCGGCTCGCTAAACGAAAATGTACGAAAGGTGCATTTCAAGTTCATAGTGCGTGAATATCATCGTATTTTGAAGGAAACACTCGAGAAGCTTCATTACAGCGGTGAAATACCTACGCTGAAGGACATAAACATTGCGCTTATACAGAATAGCCTGCAAGGTAAGAACTTAGTTTTTAACTCTATATTCAGCTAACAAGTCTGGGCAGCCTTTTTTGTAACAATTTTAAATATTATTGAATTTTTCACGAAGTTCCATATACGAGTACTTTCCTAAAATTGTGATATACAAGTAAAATTTTAAATATGTTAGAATTTGTGGGGCAAGATAATCGCGATGGATAGGGCAAACCAGCGCACGAAGTCAGCAGAGCTACTTCAGACTGAAATCCACACTAAGCACGAAATAGAGGCGCCAAAATTGAGCGGCGTTAGTCTTATGCTAACCCAACAAGCAAAATACTTAGGTGCTATCTTAGATCCCAAACTCAGCTGGAGGAGGTCCAACGTAGAGTACAGGGTAAAGAATGCGAATATAGCACTTTACACGTATAAAAAAATGTAGTGTAAAAAATGAGGTATCCAACCAAAACTATCCAATTGGTCCTACACAGCCATTGTAAGGCCAATACTAACATATGCGGCACTAGTCTGGTGGCCCGCAACAGAAAAGAAGTACAACCAAACCAAGCTGAACAAGATACAAATAACAGCGTGTATCTCAACTACAGGAGCGCTTAGCACCAGTCCTACTGAAGGGCTCAATGTACTAACTCATCAATTACCATTAGACTTAAATATAAAAACAATCGCTACTTGCAGCGCGGTGAGGCTCAGAGATATAGAAATCTGGACAACAAGATTGTACGACCACAGCAAGATCCTCCTACAGGGACCCTCACGGCTCAAAAACAGATCAGACTACACAGTCCCCGACCTTAACTTCAAGAAAGGCTTTACGGTACGTTTTCCACCAAGAGCCGAATGGGGCAAAGGGAAGGCGATTGGAAGATACAATATTGAAATCTACACTGACAGGTCTAAGATGAACTGTGGTGTGGGAGCTGGCTTCCATTCCGAACCGCTCAACCTATCTCAGTCAATTCGACTTCCTGACTATGCCAGCGTCTACCAGGCAGAACTCCTAGCGATCAGAGAAGCATGTAAATCACTAAAACTCTACAAGGAAGTTGGTGCACGAGTAGCTATCTTTTCAGACAATCAAGCAGCTATCAAGGCCTTACGTTCCGATTCCATCTCATCCAAACTAGTCTTACAGTGTAGAGAGGAACTGGAATTGTTTAGTGATTGTCTTAAATTACTCTGATGTGGGTCACTACAACCCTTTTAGGTCATTGAAATGTAGGGGATCATGCAGCCAGACGCAACCTCCGTTTCAATCCCATCTGCAGCAGCTGTCAAGCGGAAGGGGTGAAGGAAAGTATTTCCCACTACTAATGTGAATGTCCAGGGCTAGCTAGGGCAAGACTTCGCTCTTTCGGTAAGCCTTTCTTGCAACAAATTAGTGGGATCTCAGACAGATTTGCTGCAATACCTCGGACAAAATGGATCTTTTTTGGGAGCCTCCGAGAGAAAAATAGGGACATGGACATATTTAAATGTGTAAAAATACAATAACTACGCTGGCTTGGCCTAGTCACTCGTATGAAGGCAGATGCTGCAGCAAGACGAAATTACGACACGGTACCCCAAAACGGGAGGCGTGGAAGAGAAAGACCACATTTCCGTTGGAAAGACTAAGTGCTGCAGGCCCTGTCTTCACTCGAGATTTTCAACTGGCACCAACGAGCGCAGGACAGAAACTGCTGGCGCGCCATTTTGGATTCGGCCAAAACCGACACACCGACGTTGTAGCGCCACATAAACAAAAACGGTAGTGTGTAACAGCACAAAGTAGTCGACATAAATATAGACATGCATAGAATTCGATTTATTCAAGGCAGCCTATCCGTAAGTCCGACCATGCGCACGATAACTAGAGCAAAAATTAATATAGTCCAAATATTACTCAATGTTCAAGGTAGTTTGGTATTGGAAATGGGCAACATATAACGGTAATTTTCAAAAGAGAAACAAAATTAAGCCAAATTACTTCCATTTGGTATAAATGACAAGCCCAAAACAAAAATACGCCGAAAGGATAGTTAAAAAAAATGGATGGTGTTATGCCCGCTTTTGGATAGCTGCATGTATTTTGTTGCTCATTACAATTTTGGCCGAGTTTAACAAAGCGCGCCATTCGTTTCTTTTTTGTGCTAACCGGCGCCAGTCGGATACACCAAGTGAAGTCCAATACTTCTCTACCTGATCTTTCCAACGCAGAGGAGGCCTTCCTCTTCCTCTGCTACCACAAGCTGGTACCGCATCGAATACTTTCAGAGCCGGAGCGTTTGTATCCATTCAGACGACATGACCCAGCCAACGTAGCTGCTGGATCTTTATTCGCTGTCTACGTCGTCGTCCTCTATTACTCCTCACCTTAGTTAAATCCGACATAAATATTTTTAAGGTCTGTCATTTGAGATTTGAAGTTTCTGGCCGTCAATCCTAATAAAATTTTACATAAAATGTGCATAGACATTAAAAGTTAGATCTAACTGAATTTTGTACTTACATCCTAGTTTAATTTACTTTATCCGTCTGTTTGGAAAGTAAAAACCGTTAATTTTCCTAAAACTAACTAAAAAATTGTCTGCTAATTTTCCTTTCCATTTCAGGTGTTATCGCCGCCACATGTCTCACCCCACTAATATTTATGGAATCGACAGGAGATGAAAAATTGGAGAACCTCACCTCACGAACTGAAGAAGGCGATCAGATGCGACGCCAGAATGCTGAAAATCCCAAATATCGCGCATTCCTGCAACGTACAGTGAAGGAGTTTGAGCTGTGTGGCTTTTTAGACGCATGAAACTGACTAACTTGAATATGGCTCAGTAATGAGAACGAAAAACGAACTGTTTATGATTATAACTCAAATAAAATATTATTGAAAGAGAATTTTCTTCATGTTATTAGAAAAAATGAGATAATGAAATCCATTTTCGGCGAGTTTTTTTACAAGTCTCAAGCTTCAAAAACAAATTTAATTGGACATACATACGTGAGGATTTTGTTCTTCTTCTTCTTGATTGGCGCGCTAATCGGTTTAACGATTTTGGCAGATTCTGTCTTTGAAGTATTTAATGTGATGCCAGTTTTCCAAATTCCAAATATGTGTTTAAAGAGGTAGTTTTAAAAAGTTGTATACCGCCTCGGAAACCTTAAAGTTTATATTTTCGTCAAGTAGCGAGGCTTAGGAAAATGGGATCTGTCAATATGAATTTTTCATCTTTTACCATAAACATTCATGAATATTTTTAATTCGATCTAATATTTTCTTGAGTTGTGGAGCCGTTACAGGGTTAAACATGGGAACATTCTGACCATTGGACCACCACCTGATTTTTCCAACGCAGAGGAGGCCTTCCTATGCTGCTTCCTTCCTCCTCTGCTACCACCAGCTGCTACTGCATCGAATACTTTCCGAGTCAGAGCGTTTGAATCCATTCGGTCGACATGACCCGGCCAACGTAGCCGCTGGATCTTTATTCGCTGCGCTATGTCTATGTCGTCGTAAAGCTCATACAGCTCATCGTTCCATCGCCTGTGATATTCGCCATTGCCAACGTGCAAAGATTCGAAAAATCTTACGCAGAATCTTTCTCTCAAACACTCCAAGCGTCGCTTCATCGGATGTTGTCATCGTTCACGCTTTTGCGCCATACGTTTGCACGGGCAGGATGAGAGCATTGTAGAGTGTTAGCTAACATGGGAACATAAATTGATTTCATTTCATTTTATTTCATTTATTGCCCAAAATCATTTTAACATAGGAGTTTACAAAGTTATGATAAAATTAGATTATTTAGCATTATCCTAACATACATTTGATAAATTGATTAGTACTTAGAAGTGCAAAGTGTTTACCAGAGTTATTTGTATATCTTACCTGTTTCTAGTAAAAATGTCGGACAAAAAACTTTGTCCATTTTTTCAATAAAACTTCGATCATGGCTGTTGAAAGATTGTTTATGACTGTAAGCAGATATTATATTCCCCTTACAGGAAAGAAATGTAAGACTTTAAACTACAATCCAAGCTTTTAAGCAACCCTCCTCCTTTGAGACTCATTTGAAAATAAGACAGAAACCCATTCGCAAAATTTTTGAAACTAATTTTAATTAGATTCGGTTCGTCTTTGAAAACAATACCGTACAGTTTCGAGCTGACTTCATCTTCCTCCCGTTTGCACTGTGTGATCATTTTCATATATTTACTAGAGCCCCGTTTTTCGTCTTCACTTCCACTTTGTCTGCAATCTCATTGTTGAGAACGTGAAGATATCGAAGTTGAAGGTTGTTTAGCAATATTCTTCAGTTCTTAGTCTGCCAGTTCTTTTTCTGCCTCGACGGAAACAGTTTGTTGACATTTTTTCACCATGTCGACTCATTCGGATGATTATTTTCACAAAAATTAACGAATTCTGCGATCATTTCATAATAAGTTTCAATAATTTTACCGTATCAATTTGTACATTTATCTACGAGTACTTGATAAAGGACAAAGAATTAATAACGCTTAAGAATTATTCACTACTGACATGTAGGCCTCAGTTTTGAAATACCCTTTTATATGTTTTTGTTTAAGCCATTAATGACAAAGTATGATATATCATACGCAAAAAGACCTTTTTTTCAAAAATTCACCAAAAACCCAATATTATATGAAAGCGTTTTATATTTACAGGGCGAGTGAGATAAAAGAGTAATTTGAAAAGAAAAGCTTTTTAGTTGTCATTTAAAGCTCTTTTATTTACATTTTTCGCGCCAATTCATGTAGTGTTTTTCGGAAAAGTGAATAATGCCATGCAGGTGAGTTTTATATCTTAAAAAAAATCAAGTAACAGTATTATATACATAAATACGTGCATTAACTCAAAGTTGAAACCATGAAGCATCGAATACATATAAAATGCAGTGAAAAATTCGCCCCGAAATGTGTTTTACCTTCTTGTAAATCATTGCGTATGTTTTATCATACGTAAACGCTACCCCAGTTTGGCTTTACGGGTATTCATATATAATACCTTTTTATAGACAAGCAACAACTAAGGAGATAATTGGATGGCTCGAAGATCTGAATGAGGACGATAATGCAGTTATTATAGACGACATCAGAAATGCCAATTCAATCGATGTGAATTTATTTCCACCTGAAGAACAAGAGTTATCCGATTGCGATGATGCAGATGAGAACGATGAAGGTATACTGGGCGACGTGGGCCGTGGGGTTCTAAAAAGGCAATGCGCGATAAAAATTCCCAATTCAGAAGTGGATAATGTACAGTTGTTTTAATGATGTGATCAATTCAAAAACCTCGTGGTCAGTGTCTTCCACTCAAAGGAAAAAGAAAAAACCCACAATTCGTCGAAAGTGGTCCAAAATAAAACTAAAAACAAGAGAAAGCACAAACACAAAATACGCGTTCACACTCCGGATATTATAGCAGATATTTTGAATAACGATTTAAATCCATTACAACTTTTTAAACTAATTTTTGATGACGATTTTATGAAATACCTATATACAAGTACAACTTAACTTTAGCACGAAGCGCGGAAGGTTTTTAAAAAGTAAACCGCCTTGTTTGGTGTTTCAATAATAAGTCTCGTTCTCTTTATTCATTCCTTCTTATTTATAACATATTTACTTACTACTACATTCATAATCCTAGCTTAATTATTAATATGTGTGAGGCTTAGGATTCTATGTTTATCTTAATTCTATGGAAAGCGGACCATAAGTGTTAGGTGACGGCCGTTCCCTTCATTAGCAAAGTGTCAATGACATATTTGACACTTTCGCTATTAATACATAAGTGCTTGTATTATTTATTGGGAATTTGTGTGTGGTCTTAAATTATGGTTAAATGTTTACATTATTGGTAAGTAGTGTGTGGTATGGGTGGTGTTAACTCCCCCTTCTAAATCGAAGCGTCCCGTCTTCGAATATAAAGCTGTTAAGTGGTTGATTTGATTTGACAACTTCAATAATATTTTTTCTTTTTCTTTTGATTTTTTCAATTGAATTTGAAAATTAATATAAATAATCAATTTATAGACAAAATATGTTGTTATTGTTATTAATACCAAAGCCGTAAATGACCACCAAATGGGGTTTCTTTTTATTTCCTGTTTCATTGGAGTAAGTATATTAACATTGTCCAATTTCAGATCAATATTTTTTGTTTCAATGTATTCTTTTACAAAAAATGGTTTAAATTTTCCGTCTTTTAAATGGTTTAAGATTTTTCCTGTTGGATTTTCGTACTCCATCTATTGTATGATTATTTACTGTATGAGTGCCTGATGCAATTATAGCACCATCTTTTACAATTTTTATTAGCTCATTTTTTTCATTTATTTTTGTACAATTAGCGTGTCTATTATTCAACATATCTGACAAACATGTATTATTTTCATTTATCATACAAAATGCATCATTTAATTCTTTTTTACAAAATTTTACTGAATAAAATTTATTTTCACATTTTATTATTTCATTTTCAATCCAAAATTTTCCATCTTTCTGTGCCACAGCTATTGCCTTAAATAATTTACATACGTTTTTTACTTTTGGATACTTAATATAAATAACTATTAAATTGTTTTTTGTGCAATTTTAAAGTTTGAAATTTGTATAAGTTTCCCCATTTTTCCTATAATACAATAAAATTAAACTTTAATATTGTCCTTATGAATTATTCTGTTTCTGCTTTGTATTTTAACCCTATTCCCTAAATCTTCTACTACTATTTGTCTTTTATATTTGGGTTTTAGTTTATTCCTTTCCCCATATAACTTTTCATATATAACCTCACCTCTATGATAATTCTTTTTAACCCGTTTTTTGTTGTGATGCTCCAACATTTTTTCCTGAGCATTTTTTAACATATCCCTCATATTTCCATGTGCTTCCCTATTAAACAAAATATTACGAGGCTTTTTACCTGTAACCGAATGAATTGTCTTATTATACTGCTGAACTGCCTTCATAATTGACTCATAATCACTTATTAAACTATGTTCCTGCTTCAAACATCGAGATATTTCTATCAGTGTGGAGTGAACCCTCTCTATTTGTCCGTTGCTAGTACTGTGACGTGGTGCACAGTAGTAAATCTGTATGTTGAACCTTTCCATTAAAGACTTAAACTGTATCGTACTAAAACCTGGTTCGTTATCTATAACTATACTTTTAACATCTAGAAACGTTTGTAAAAGTTCTAAAATTTTATCTTCTAAATTTGTCTTATCCTCAATATATTTAATAACTAGATACTTCGAATAAGAATCCAAACACGTAATAAATTTTAATTTTTGAGCGAAAAAGATGTCTATATGGAGTTGTTCTCCTTCTTTTTCTGGTATAGGTGCTTCACCTATAGGAATTAATTTCGGATGCCTTCATATTTATTATTATTGCATATGTTGCAATTTTTTGCATATTGCTTAAACTGTCTAACCATTAATGGCCAAAAATATTCTTGTCTGATCTGAGCTAAATTTTCCCTATAATTTCGGTGTGCCCTATTATGTGTTTGTTCAATAATTGCTCCCTGATCCTCCCTATTAGTGACATCATTAGCGAACAATTTAGTATATAAAAATTTCACTGTTGGAAATGCTTCTCTTAACACATTTTTTATTTCATAAATCACCTCAGGCGTGCAGTGTATTCCCGTAACCACCTTTGGATTCATATATTCCTTCAAAACACTAACTATATTTTGCGGTATGTCATACTCAATTAAAAATCGTTTGTTATTAAAATTAGAAATGGTCTCTAAGACGGTTATTCTTGCTCCACCATTTATTAGAATCTGCTGTTTAAAGTGGTTCAGTGGCTTTTTTGTTTCATGAATCTGATATTCATCACTGCTTTCCGCAGAGTGTTGAGTATTTGTTACCGAATCAATTGATTGATCCGATTCCTCAGAACTTGTTAAATTATTCAGTATCTGTCTTGACAATGCGTCAGCAACAACATTTGTTGCCCCTGGTTTATAAATTATTTTCGGTGAAAATTCCTCAATAAAGGATCTCCATCTTTTTATTTTAATATTCGGGTTTCTTTCAGAAACCGCAAATGACAAAGGTTGATGGTCAGTGTGAATTTCTAGATCACTCACACCGTAAATATAATTCCTCAAAGTTTTCAATGCCCAGACTATGGCATATAACTCCTTTTCATTGGTTGCATAATTCATTTCCGTGGAATTCAATGTTTTTGAAATAAATACAATGGGTTTTCCTTCCTGTGATAACACAGCACCCAAAGCTACATTTGACGCATCTGTAGTCAAAACAAACTTTTTATTATAATCAGGTTGCGTTAATTGCACCTGTTGAGACAATAAATTCTTTAATCTTTCACAAGCAGCTATTCCCTCTTGATCCAGATTAATCATCTTCTTTTTTGATAAATATTGGGAAATCCTTCCATTTTCCCCTTGCAAATACACAGTCAATGGTTTTGATACAACCGCATAATTTTCTATGAATTTCCTATAATATCCCGTCAATCCCAAAAATCCTCGCAATTGACGTAATGTTCCTGGTATCGGGTAATTCTGTATGGCTTCGACCTTTTTTGGGCCTGTTTTAATAATATTATTGGCTACCACATATCCTAAAAATTCTACTTCCTCTTGATAAAATTTTGATTTTTCAGACGATATTTTCATATTTGCCCCCCTTAATACTTCAATTACTAAACTCAAATGCCTTTTATGTTCCTCCAAACTTTTTGAAAAAATTATTACGTCGTCAACATAAACGTGACAAAACTTCCCTATATATTTCCTTAATACGTTATCCATAGCTCGCTGAAAAATGGTTGCGCATTCTTCAATCCAAACGGCATTCGTAAAAACTCGTACTTTCCATTATTCACTGAGAATGCTGTCTTCTCTATATCGCTTTCCTTCATTAATATCTGGTAAAATCCAGACTCTAAATCAATTGTGGAAAAGTATTTTGACTTTCCCAAATTCGTAAGGATAATTTCGGGGTTTGGCATCGGGTACCTATCCGATATTGTTTTCTCATTAATTTTTTTGAAATCGATTACTAATCGTAACTTCGGACTTCCATCGTCATTTGTCCCTTTCTTTGGAACCACCCATACTGGAGAGTTGTATGGGCTTTTACTTTCCCTAATTATTCCCTTTTGCAACAAATTTTGAATTTCATCATTAACAAAATTATTTACCGACATTGGGTAAGGATATTGCTTAGACCAAATTGGTCTTTCCTCAGTTGTTCGTATATCTGCTTTTATATCTGTACGAAAAGGCAAATTTAAGTTGACATCCCCATGTATTGTCAAAATTTCATTACTTGCTTCATTTTGCAAATCTTTTATTATTTCTTTCTCGTGACTAAATTTTTTTCCGACCCTTAAAAACTGACAAGAGCCTTCATTTAATATGTTATTTATACTATTTTCATTCTGCACTAATTTCCCAGTAGTTACCTGGTACTTGGATAATTCTTCAGGAGTTAATTTTTCTGATTTTCTTTTACCTTTTTCCCTTCTTTTTTTTTGTTTTTGTTTTATTGTTTTCCGGTGTCTTATTTCCCGAAACAACTTTCCATATGCATTTATTATCTTTGTTGCCGGTATTCCCATCGGCGGGCGCCTTAAGACTTTCCTGTCTCAAGGGGTTTGAATAGTTGAAATCTTTTTTAATATTTTTAATTTCATTTTTTCCTTTTATCCGGTATTATCATCGGCAGGCGCCTTAAGACTATTTTGTCCCAAGGGGTTTAAATTATTTAAATCATTTAGAAAATGTATTCTTTCTTTTTGATCATTTCCATAAACCAACATTCGACCCGGGATATCAATCCTGGCCCCGATTCTATCTAAGAAACTGACTCCAATTAAGAGATCGCTCTCTAAACTATCAATCTCGTAAAATCGCTCCTGAATCCCAAACAAGTTGATATTATGAAAATACTCTATGATGGTCGAACCATTAATGGTCCTTACCCTCTTCTTAATAGCTAAAACATTTTTGTTGTTGTATATTCCCGCCCGTATATAAGAACTTGTTGCCCCCGTATCTATCAATATTCTAAAGATTTGCCCAGTTTTTTTATCTGATTTAATGATATACGGCAAATCAGGATTTATTCTAAAAAATGGTTTTCATTTATGTTATTTATCCTTTGCATCTTTTGCTGAGGCTGAGTGCTGACTTGAGTATTTGCGTTGGCCCTTTTGGGTATGCTATTTTGTTGGTAATTAGGTTGGAAATTACCCCTATTTCCTACTCGCGGTTGGTTTGATAGCCCAATCCTAGGTCTATTTAATAATTGCATCGACTCATCCACGTCCATTGGTTCTGGATGATTTTGCCTTGACTCATTTATTGGGGTTGTCCTTGTTGGATACCTTAAATTATTTTGAAAATTTTGAGTCCTTCGATTTCCCTGTGGAGGACTTCGTGAACCAATTGTTTGGTAATTTTTTGAAAATTGAAGAGCAAATTGTGCTCGCACCTGATTTGAATAAAGCTCTTGCGCTTTTGCAAGAGCATTTGGAAGATCTTTTGGTGCCAATGTGAACAAAATTTGATCCAATGGGTGGTTAAGCCCAGTTATGAAAGTCCTTAGAGCTGCTTCCCTATTTTTCTTATTTAGTTCTTTGGTTATGGCAGAACCAGTGCCATGGGTCATTATTATTTTGTTGATTAACAACGTCAACTTCTTATTAACTTCATTATAGAACTCTACTAAAGTCCTAGAACCTTGTCTCAAGACACTCATCTCTTGCTCTATTATATGGCAAGGTCTCTTATCTGCATATGCAAAGTCCAATCGACTCAAAATGGCGTCGAAATTCAGGACAGTGCCATGGTTTGTCAAGATATCGTTAGCATCCTGCGTTATTTTATTTCGCAAGATTGTCAATGCGGCAAAGTATTTTTTGCTCCCTCTAATATATAATCACATGGAGTTATTAGCGGCTTCACGCCAACTAACATAATTAGAAATTTTTCCTTTAAATTCAGGAAGGGACTTAATTACGTCTGAAATTTCCTCACACTGTATGGATGAGTCAATACTTTCAACTGAATATTCAATCACATTGTTGGAAGAACCCAAATTCTGGAGCTGGCGCCTAACTTGCTCCAATTCGCTATGCAATGAAGCGGTGCTAGCCGCTATCAGCCTGGACACTACATCCTTATTAACTGAATTGTTGTTGTTATTTGCTACTGACATCTTAGAGAATCTATTTATTAAGTTATCCAGCTTATTTTTTGTTTACATATATTTTTCTTGGGCACTTTGTTTCACTGTGGTTATCCCTACACTTTTCACAATAATTCAATCTCTTATAACCTAAGCTAGAAGGACTATTTCCCATTAATAATAATATAATATATAAAGTTTCAAAACTTAATGTAGTTACCGCTACCGAATTCAGGATCCTTGCTCTTTGTGTCACCAGAAGTTGTCCTATATATGATGACCTCTTGCCGTTGTTGATTAAAATTTTTGATGTTATTCCAACGATTAATTATTGTTCTTTCTTTCTGCTCCAGAAGTTGTCCTATATATGATGCCTTCTTGCTTGAAATAATCTTGTTGATTATAATTTTGTTATCGTTCCACAATTTTTCTTCAGTTTATTTAGCTGTTATCCTATTCACAGGATACTTGTTTGTTATTTTTGTTTTAGTAACTAGAGATTTTTGTCTCTTTTTTAAACGTTCTCGAAACTTATAATTTCTCAGATTTTGTTTTCACTTTTCTCCTATTAAGAGGATACTTGTTTGTTAATTTTGTTTTAGTAACTAGAGATTTTTGTCTCTTTTTTAAACGTTCCCGAAACTTATAATTTCTCAGATTTTGTTTTCACTTTTCTCCTATTAAGAGGATACTTGTTTGTTAATTTTGTTTTGGTAACTAGAGATTTTTGTCTCTTTTTACTTGTTACCATAGGAGATTTTTAAAGTCTCCTGGCAGGATCGCCACTTAACTTTAGCACGAAGCGCGGAAGGTTTTTAAAAAGTAAACCGCCTTGCTTGGTGTTTCAATAATAAGTCTCGTTCTCTTTATTCATTCCTCTACGCCAGGTAAGTATGCTTTTCTAAGCTCAACGCAGAGTACTTAAGTCGAATCACTCACAAAGTGGTTGGGAATTACTAAGCGAAAGATGAGCATCTACTCAATGATGAACGAAAAGGATATTCTTACAAATGCTCTCATAAGCGTGTTCGTGCATACATATACACACATATATACACTCTTATTGTCTACGGGTGTGTGTGTGTGATCATGCAACCGAGGTAGGCTAAAAGAAACAAAATTTGTTGCAGTTGTACGTTTTCACAATGCAGATTCAACATACAAATATTGAAAAAAATCGAACGTATTTGCGGAGATCACTTATCACCAGATAATTTTTCACGAATTGTAATTTTTACAGATCTAAAGGACTTTCATTATTTTAGAAGAATATTGGCACAGCATACACAACGAGCAAAGAGCTGATTAAATGTAGTTCTAAAACTACCAACTCTACCAACTACGACCTCTCTTAGCAGCATCGAAGGTGGCTCCCCAGCGTTGTCGTGCGCCATATAGGCTAAGATCAGCCAGAGTCTCCCAGTAGTACAATCCAGGCTCTTGGTAACATTGCCATCATTGCCATGGTTGCTGGCTCAGGACCACGTCGGCTCCTTCGAGCTCAAGCTGGAGTAGTAAATGTATGGTGCCTTAGAGTGCTGGAGATTTATCTGAAGAATATTTATCTTCTTCAATTCTCTCCTACACCCTGAGTTTAGCGCCCTCACTGCCCGAGGCCAGAAGCCACTCCTCCTCCACCCTGTCGAACAGTTGCCCGATACTGAAGTCAGACCTCGCTAGAGAGCGAGTGTCATCAGAGCTACCCCTATCGGCCATGACGCGTTCAACATCCATCCTCACGGAAGCTTCCTCTAGCATGGGCCAATCCCTTCCCATCACCCTCGGCACTGCAGGGACATCCCGGCTGTCATTGACTGGACACACCTTTAGGGCTAACCTCTCCAAGCTAAAGGTGATGACCCCTTTAGTTTCAGATAAAGACCCGAGAGACTGCATTTTAACCTTAACCACCTTCCATTTGTGCATGGGAAGTTTTGGGTTGCAATATCGAAGGATTTCCACCATTTCCTTTGAAGCAGAACGTTCAGAGGGGAGCCAGACACGGACACGCGAACGCAGAGGCATGGCCTTTTTGTTCACCGCTTCGAACTTAGCTCCCTCTCAGATCTCCCTCACCAGAGCTAGCCTAACTTGGTAAAACGCTTACCGAAACGTACCAATCAATGGTGATGATAGTTTATGTCGTAGCACTTTTTCAACGGAAATTTGCGCTACGAAGTACTTTTTATTCTTCACTAAATGATAAACAATCAACGATTTATAAGTAATTCTAAATTCAATAATCGAAGGAAGGTATCTAAGAGGCCACTTGAAGAAAATTTGTACTAGCGTTTTGTTTTCAATATGACTCAAAATAACCAACAAAATCACAAAAAAATCTCGTATGGAGAAGTCATAAATGCGATTCCAAGTTATGCTATTTCACAATTTTATCTTGAAGTGTTCAATGCATTAAACTAGTCGTGCTGCACTAAGATATCATGCAGAATTGAGCGACACTTGGCACGAATTTTAAACTTATTATTGGGTTTTAACTGTTAATCACTTTATATATCGCCTGATTTTGAAGCATACACGGGCTGTACACAGCAGTGGTTAGGCCTATTCTCTCCTATGGTATTGTAATATCGTGGAATACCCTTGAGAAGGGTGTGAGCATCAAAAAAATTGCAGAGGTTCAAAGACTAGCATCTATTCGTATAACTGGCACGATGCCAACCACACCATCGAAAGCATACCAATGTCGCACATACATTAAACTTCTTGCCGCTAGATCTGCAGGCAAAATAAAAGAACTACTGTCGCGGCAAAATCCTGGTTGGCACTTCGGAGCTTCCCGGATTGGTGAACTATGCACTCGCGCCTACATTTGCCATTACAACGACCCTCCTACCTTCAAGGGAAGAGTGAGAACGGGACGATGTAAGACAGGGCGAGTCAATCCATGTCTAGACAGATGGCTCAAAGCTCGAAGGCAGGGGGACGGAGGTGTATACTCCGAGCATCTGGGGATCTCCTTCAGTTTTCGGCTCCTCGACTGCTGTAGTGTCTTTCAGGTTGATGGCAATAATGAAAGCCGCGTCAGTAGTACAGTGTGATGTGATATTTGCTGGGCCGTAGAGAGCATATCCGGGCCCCGGGGGAAAATTGCAAATGCGGGCCCTTTCCAATTATATCTAATTCATATATGTAATTCGAATTATTCTCGAGTCCGGGCCCCTCCCCCGCCCCCTCTCGGGGGACCTGGATATCTGGAAATGACATCTACATTTTCACTGGCAGCCAAGTGGCGATAAAATCCCTCACAAAATAGTCGACAACCCCCAAGGTAGCCATGAAATGCCGCACGTCTCTTAACGAGATGACTGAGTCATTTCGCTTAAGGATAATATGGGTTCTTGGTCATCGCGACATTGGGGGTAACTGTAGAGCCGATGAACTAGCGAGACTCGCCACCAAATTGACCGATGAGCACATAGAGGTACCCTTGCAAACATGTAAGCTACTCATCCTTGAAGAAATTGTAAAGAAAGCAAACGAAAGATGGCATAATAAAGCCACCTGTAAAATCGCCCGTCAACTGTGGCCGATTCTCAATGCTAAACGCACAGAATCTCTGCTAAGCCAAAATAAACACCGTCTCATCACACTGATTTCAGTCATAACGGGGCACTGCCTAATAGGTAGACATGCCCAAAGAATGGGTGTGCAAGCACATGACTGCTATAGAAGTTGTCTTGATGAGGAAGAGGAAGGGACAATCTTGCACCATCTGTGCCATTGTGCTGCTCTATCCAGACGGAGATTTACTATTCTAGGCAGACAATTTTTTAACGAATTGGAAGATCTCAGTTCTGTTCTAAAATTTTTCAAAGGGGGCACTCGTTTTAGGAGAGATAGCGAAAGCTCCCCACGCGGCATCACAATGGGCTATGAGCCTGAGTGTGTCCCACAATGGGCAACCGCTTCAACCTAACCTAACCTAATGTGTATGCGAAAAAAAATTGAGCATTCACAAACAGGTGGCATCACTGCGATTATAACGCTAGAACTCATGTAGAGTTTTTCACCATACGCTACATTAATTTCAATAAAACCGGCACTGTGTGCCCCGATGTGATTTGCAACTTGTTAGTTATGAGGCTAAGTTATGCTGCCTCTCGCATATGCAGCAACCATTGAGCTTTTAAAATATGTATGATCTTCTGCTTTTGGTAAAAAATAAATATAATTTTATAACTATTATTTGTTGCCGGATATGTTTTCCCCCCGCATTCACATCTTATTTTGGCTAGCTGACAAATTTGCCCTAATTTATTTTAATTGTTTGCCAAAAGGAAAATAATTCTCAGCTAATACCAGTAAATTTATTCAAACAAAATCCAAAATGAAACTAAGAGCTAAATCGTTAACTAAATCATCTGCACACGGTTTCACGGTTTCCAGTAAATTTATTCAAACAAAATCCAAAATGAAACTAAGAGCTAAATCGTTAACTAAATCATCTGCACACGGTTTCACTCTATCGGGCATTCGCGTGTGCGAAAGCCTTGTTAATAAGAGATTAATAGAGATCTCAAATGGCTCGTCGCAAAAGCTCGCTTTATCTGAGTAAATAAGTAAGTCTGTTCGTTTTGTAACAACAATCCAGCTTAGAAAAATCTCTTCAAATATTTAAACATTTTATGGTATTCAACACATGATTTAGAATGACTGCTTATCAAGCGAGTTTTTGTATATTTTGTGTTTGTTTTTATAAAAGGATTTAATTTTTATATTCAAATTCTGTTTGTTTAAATTTTTACGACGGAAGTTTGCAGACATGCATTTACTGTTATTGCTTTAATTGTCTGACGTTTCATAAGTTAAGCATCTGGCTTTTGTGGCATCCAGATGCTATTTTCGGCAGAAAAGCTGTTTTGGAATTTCGAATCGCTAAATTTTACCGACCACAATGGGAACAATAAATGAAATAACATTTGAGGTATCCTTGGCTCCTTTCCAGCAATAACCTCGGTGGATTAAATCCAATCTATTTATTAATGATATTTGTACCTGTTTTTTATATTGACGACTTTCTTTTGTATGCTGATGATTTTTGTTTTCCAATTTATTACATCTGTCAACTTCATCTGAAACTTAGTAGTTTTTATAACAATTATGGAAATAAAAGCGTAACATTAAATCATTATTTAAAGTACAGTTCTTTTTACAGCAAAAGAGGGATAATGCATGCATACATATAGGTATGACATAAAACGTAGAACAGGTTGATATTTATTTTAGTGATGAAGTACCTATCTGCTAGGGCTGCCGGAGTTATTCGTTTTGGTCCTCGTTTTTGCAGTTCTGAATGTGAAATTTTCAGCGTATCTTCGTTTGTGTGTGTTAGTAGTCTGTGAATATGATTTGTGCTGCATTCTCGAATGACGTCTTCGGTAAATTTAATTTTAAGGGCCCTGTGTATATCGTCATTGGTTATATACCAGGCTGCGTTTGTGATAGTCCTTAGGATTTTTGATTGTAGTCGCTGCATTATTTTAAGGTTTGATTTGCTTGCTGTTCCCCATAGTTCGATGCCATATCTCCAGATCGGAGCTATAAGAGTTTTGTAGATCAACCATTTATTACCAAGTGATAGATACGAGTCGTTTCGTAGTAGCCAGTAGAGTGGTCTGAATCTGTTTTTAACTTCATTTCTCTTTTGAAGTATATGTTCCAGGTCAGTTTTGCATCAATTATTATGCCTAAATATTTGGCTTTTGTATCATATTTAATGACTTTATTATTTACAGTCAATATTTGTGGATCATACTTTCTGTTTGTGTATATTACTTGGATGCTGATATTTGAAAATATTTTCTGCCATCAGAAAAAATGAGGATGTTCCTATGTGGCAAACGGAAACTAATGCGCTCGTTTGCTGACGCAGTAACTCTGGCATCTCTCTAAATATTAAGAAACTTTTCATGTCACCTTCGCCAAAACTCAAAATGTTTTCCAGTCAACTTAAAGCATTGATAATACTTTACATCAATGTGTTCATTAATTCAAAGATCTAGGGGTTATCTTTGACTCACATTTTTCTTTCAATAGTCACATTAACTTTATTGTGTCCACTTCTTTCTCAATCTTAGGTTTTATACGGCGTAATAGCTCGATGTTCTCGGACCCTTTTACTTACAAATTACTTTTTACTTCGTTTGTTTGCTCTAGATTAGAATATGCTACTTTTATCTGGAGGCCTTGCCACCAATTTGCTATTGAGAGAATTGAACATGTACAGAAGGTGTTCCTTGAATATGCTCTCAGGTCGTTAAAATTCTCATATCCTATCCCTTTGATTTTAATTAACTTAAAGTCTCTAGAGAGTAGAAGGTCTATACTCTCACTGTCTTTTGTTTTTAGTGTACTTAAGGAGAAATGGACTGTTCATCCCTACCTTGCATTTACTTTCATATTCCTACGAGACCGTTACGCAAAACTTATCCATTTCATTTAAATTTCTTAACACGAATTATGCGCGTAATGCTCTCATTGCCCGCGCTTTAAGAGAATTCAATGATATCTCGAGTTCTATTCCGCTTGACTTTTCGGTTTCAAAGAAAGAATTTTATAAATTTCTAGACTCTTTTTTCTAATTTATTTAAGAATTATAGCAATATAGTAGTAATTTACGCTCATATTAGATCTAAGTCGTTTGTAAAAACAATAATCACGTTTTAGACTTATAATAAAAGAAATAAACGAAATCAATTCGCTAAGATGTTCTGCAACAGATCTGTTTTTGTTTCGCGTCGCTTTTAGTCAATGTCATCCCACTAACCTTTGATATGATTAATTAAATTCTTGGCTATTTTCTATTATGAGCAATGTGAAATTTAATCCGCAGTAATTTAGTTTAGACATTCATTGACTGACTTCCATATTCCTTACAACTTCTTAGTGGCTTCTTGCTTCAATGCTTCGGATTGAAATAGTCACGGTAAGATTGAATCTGTTGCCATCGGTGTCTATGTTTTCCCCAAGCAGGATTATACCTCCTTGATCAAAACGTTCCCGGAATATATTCAGAAAAGTCAGAATGCAAATTTATTCCTTAAATTGGTATTACCGCCTTCAAAGTCCTCCACTTTGGCACTTATGGCAGCGTTTGATTCAACTCTTGAAACATTTCTGTAACTCTATTTTTGGTATAGCCATCAGAGCCGTCGTCGATTTTTCCTTAGTGGTTTTTTACTCGATCAAGCACGAAAAGAATAGCAGGGGACCATATCAGATGAATTCGATGACTGTTGTGTGGTAATCGTTTCGTTCTTCGTCAAAAATTCACGAATAATTGTGGCCCTATGCGACGGGGCGTTATCATGTTACAAAATCCACGAGTTCTTTTCCGACAGTTCCTCCCTTTTTTGTCGAATTGCTGCACGTAAGTGTCTCATAACGTCCAAATAATAAAAGTTCTTATTAACTGTGTGGTTGATTGGTTAGAGTGGTGATTCATCCAGAATCCAACTAGCGCTTCCATTTTGCATTAACTGTCTGGCCTTCTGGCAAAAATTTGTAGTGTATAACCACAATGCCGTTATAATCTATAAAAACCGTAAGTATCGCTTTTCCTTTTTTTTTGTGAGAACGACTTGGATCTCCACCCCTGATGTCTAAATTGCGTGTTGTATTCACAAGACCACGCCTCGTCTCCAGTAATGATGCGTTTTAAGAATGTTGGGTCGGTTCAGCCGTGGAAATCATGTCTTAGGTGATAGTAACGCGGTCGCTTTTTTGCATGAAATTCAGGTCCTTTGAAACCAACTGTGCTGCAATACGGTGCAAGCTCAAATCATTAACTACAATGCCCCGAACGGATCCATAAGCAATATTCTAGTCCTCTGCCAGCTTTCTGTTGGTTGATTTACAGTTCTTAATCAACTTTTCTTTCACTTTTTTGATATTTTCACCAATTTTATGCCGCCTCCGAACAACAAATGTTTTCAGGGCGAAAAGTTTGCATTACTTGTGGAGAGGTGGCCGATGCACGCCGGTGTTAGAAAAAACTGTTTGCTCTCTTTTTAGCATTTGAGATTCAACCCAGAACCTTTTGCACGTATGCCACGCACAAAGATATTAACGGAACAGATTTACTCAGCAAAACCAGAATATTTCTTGAAAACTATTGGCTGAAGGACAAACGAAGAACGAGAGTTACTATCCATATTTCTAGCATTATCAGGCATCATCTGACGTTTTCACGGGAAAGTTTGGCATAAATAAAATAAATAAATATTTAGCGCATATACCTCGTTAGGTGTTAGACCGAGCTCCTCCCTCCTCTTATTTGATGCGAGAGACTTGATGTTGTTCCACAAATGGAGGGACCTACAGTCGAATCCGAACGGCAAATGGTCTTTTGTGAGGAGCTTTTTCATGGCAGAAATACACTCGGAGGTTTGCCAATGGCTACCGCTAAGCGACCGCTATTAAAAACAACTGAATGGTTTTTTTTTGTCGAGCAAGTACACCACTCAGACACAATTAAGTCCATTGTACTGCTCTCGGGTTCCCTTTTTAATTTTCTTTAAATCTACTCCACCGCCGAAGAAATCTGAGCAGATCTTGTGGTGCCAAGGAGCCAAGGTGGCCGCTTCTGAACACATCAGTGCCAAAGACCTCAAGCCTCAGCGAAGGTTGGACTGACGCACAGAAAGTGGGCCGCCGTCTCATCCTCCTCTCCACATGCCCATAGAAAGTAGCCCGTCATCAGTCCAACCAGCTGCCTATAGTCCCCTCTGCTTAGGGAAAGGAGGAACTGCGGCAGTCGGTGGGACATGAGAGGTAACATCAGTTTGGTCCATCTGCAGCCTCTCTTAGCTTGCCAAGCTCACTTGTGGGTTGGAGTAACCCGTTTGCTAACCATGGCTTTGATGGCTGCAGAAGGGAGTGACAGAACGAGCTCCGGGCCAAAGAAGTTGACCTCAGACCTCAGCCAGAAGGCTGTCAGTGCTTTGGATGTCTTTGTTTCAACGTGCGACTTCCAAAGAAGTTTACTATCGAGGATTACTCCAAGATATTTGATTTCTTTGGATAGCTGGATTGTGACTCCTTTTAGCTTAGGCAGAACGAGTCCATCAAGCTTCCTCCTTCTGGTGAAGAGGACAATATCAGTCTTGGTGGGGTTTGCCGATAGCCCATTCGCACAGAACCAAGTGTCAATCATATCCAGAGTTTTCTGCACTTTTCTGCAGATGTCCATAAGCGAAGGGCCTGTTACCAAACAGGCAACGTCATCCGCATATGCTTGTGCGTAGACTCCCGAGTCGTTTAGTGATAGTGAGCAGAGGATCGATGAACATTCACTAGAGCAATGGAGACAGCACCCCGCCTTGGGGGCAACCTCTAATAACCCCAGATGGCACCAGCAGATCTACCTCTGCTCGCACCGTGACGATTCTTTGGCCAAGCGTCGAACGAATCCAATTCACTACCACCCGGTCGATGGCGTGCCTACTAGCAGAGCTGCACATACTAGAAAAAAGTAGCATCATCAAACGCTCCCTTTGTGTCTAAAAAGATGCCCATAGCGTAGTCTCTCCTGTCGATGGCCAGCTCTACCCTAGCAACAAGGTTTTGCAGTGCCGTCTCGCAGGCCACTTTCATAGGCATGCTGAAATGGAGACAGAGGGTGAGCCTTTAGCGACTTCTGACGTATGCGCAATTCCGCCAGTCGTTCGAGTCTTTTCAGCATGAAAGAAGCCATGCTGATAGGTCTAAGCTTTCGAGGCTGGCGTAATCATCTCTTCTAACCTTAGGGATGAAGGCGACCCCCACCATCCTCCAAGAGCGTGGTAGATAGGCCTTCAATGCAGTGAAGATTTTCTTCAAGGCGGCAGTCACAAGGCTGCAATGGTAGTAACGCACCAACCATTCGGCCACGGCGGCCGCCGTCTTTGACATACTCGTATACCACTCCCGTATACTACTCTGAATGTTTTGATTTTTCAGCCATATTAGTGTTGTTTACAGTGGCTTTTAAAATTCATTTCAGCAAACTGTGAACATTTTCGCGCGATATTTTTCCACAGATTTTGACGTGAATTAACAGGACCAGAGTGCACGGATGAACCAAAGTTATTACACGGCCAGTAAGCGCTATCTTTTTCGTAGTCGCTGCTTGCTCGCTGACGTAGTATGCCGGAAGGTCGGTCAAAATCAGTTGCTGTGTCGGAAAATACCGAGGCCTAGCGCGAATGATTGAGTAAGATCGTCAGCTCCCATGAGGTCCCGTGAGACTAAGGAATCTTTGGGCATTAGTAACACGAGCACCAATAAGATTTTTCCTTCGTGCAAAAAAAACCTATATTCGCGTTGAATCTCCCACCATTTAAAAATTCATTTTTCTATTGTTAAATAGAAATACAAATAACAACTCTGGTATTAATATTTTTGTTTTTTTTTTCAATTCTGTGTTTAATATTTACTATTTGCTTTTTATTTGTTATAAAAATATTTGATATTTATTATTATCAGCATAAAATTATGCAAAGACATTTACTTTTTTCACCTTAGCCCAATAAAAAATTAAAAATAATGCACTAGAATAAAGATCACAGGAGAGGAAAAACGAACTACTGTTCCGTTTCCAGTAAGCCACGTCGCTCATATACCGGCAATAACTGTTTGATTATCCGCTGAACATGAAGGCTCTTAAAGCAGGTGTCCTTGAAGCGAAGCGCGCGCGTCGTCCTGCATTATTGCGTTGAAGTCTGCATCTGTGGTGTCCTCGTTGCGTTGAATCGCCATAATAACGCAGGTTGAATGAAAAGCTGTGAGAAAAAATATACCCCGAGATTATTTTACATAGACGCCATAGTTAACAAATATTACAACTCACCGTAAAATGCCTTTTCCTCCAGCTGCAAATGGAACTTGTGCAAACTGGGAATTTTAGCTTGGTAGTTCAATTTGAGCAAAGTGTCCGCAAAGGTTTCATAGTAACAGCGTATGAGCTCATCTTGCTGGTGCAAGTGCATATGCTCCTCCAACGAGGTATTAAGGAAGTAGTCCAGATCCAACGCCGGAGAGCCCCAAGCTGCATACTGGAAGTCAATGATGATCGCATCTAGTGGCTCGCCAGTCTTTTTATCGTATTTCACCATGACGTTATTTGTCCAGAGATCACCATGCGCCAACACGTTCACATGTCCCGGTACAACGTCAAACACCTGCTTGCCCAATTCGGCATATTTAGCCCTCAAATTCACCAGCTTCTTCGCGTAATACTCGTAGCCCTCCCACTGGGCCACACGACGACTGCAAGCCATCAAAAACCCTTCAAAACCGGGCATATAATTGTCTGTATGTCGATTGAAGAAACCACGATCATAAGTTTCAAGGCAACCACTTTCGCGCTCATTCAATACCGCAGACGTAGCGTGCATTTTGGCTAACTTGCGTAGCACGATTTTAGACAGCTGCATATTCAATCCAGTCACCCGATTGGGCATTGTGAATTCGCGAACATTTAGGTCTTCGAAAATGAGTGCCGAACGTGTACGATCAACCGCCATCGTCTCGGCGAAGATCTGTTCGTGGTCACCGATCTCACGCAACAATGCATTTAGCTTCGGTAATACGTGTTCGTAGACCGATATTTCGCGATTGAAAATGTCGTATGGCTCCATCGTTTTGCGCGCAAACTCATCAGACTCAAAGGATGTTTTAACGACGTAATGGCCAGTAGCAACGGTACCCACGGCTGTTTGATAATCGGCGCGTATGCGCGTCAAAACGCCTGCATAATTTTCACCTTTTCCCAGTGCTGGCCGCACATGCCATCTGAGTATCTTTAATTGGCTATCTTCGTGATAGGCACGCAAACAACGCTCGAGGTAGTCTTTTGTCAGCCAAGCAGGCGCATCTGATTGCTCGAAATCTTCGGTGTGCGATTGAGCAATGGGAGCACTGAAGACTTCCTTCGACAACTTCAGCAAATTTTCGGTGGAGCTCATAATACTTATATCAGTCGCCGACATATTGCAATCTAATCTAAAAATCTAAAATCTTAACGCGATGCGGGAGAATACGTATGCCCTACCCAAGACTTCGTAGTGAAATAACGAATGCTATGCTACGAGTGTGACTTTTTAAATGTCACGGCAACGAAACTAAAGCAATACCGCGTCTCAGCCGAATCGTAACGACTTGGCCAGTTTTTATGACTGCCCTGATTTATGGCATTGTAGAAGAAGCACATTTTTTGCACGCCACCTAATTTGTTTAAATTTTTGTAGATCCATATTTAAATAAGCTCAGCTGCCATAACGAATAACGTCAAACGTGTAAAGCACAATTATTTGTAAAGTGCAAATTTTTTTACGTTAATTAACGTGGAAAGTAATTCAGATGTTCTCACATACACACACACATACATACATACGTACGTAAATACTGATATACGAGCAAGTACAAACATTGTACCCAAATGTGCTAGAACATGCAAAGCAAAGAACCTTGTCGGAAATTTGGTAGTTAAGAATTTTGGGATTTTACTTGGCCTTAGGCCAAAGGAGGAATTCGATATTAATTGCTTACTAGAGATTTGATCGAATTACAAATCCCCTATGGAGCCAGTTTTGTATTTTGACTCTCTTGAAAGGGCTGACTTAAAGCGTCTCCTTAAGCAGTACCTGCATAGTAAGTCCGTAATAAAGTGGAATGCCCCATCACTACGGAATTATTAATCCTACAAGATGCAAGATTATTTTTAATATCTCGACGATTATTTCTTTGAAGACCTGGAAAATTTGCATAAGGTCTTACTAGAGGGACTAGTTACCTTCTTAGAAAGATCTAAATGAATTAAGAGGTTCTTCTTCTTCTTAATTGAGCGATAACCGCTTACGCGATTTTGGCCGAGTTTAACAAAGCGCGCAAGTCGTTTCTTTCGCATGCTAACCGGCGCCAGTTGGACACACCAAATAAAGCCAAGTCCTTCTCCGCCTGATTTTTCCAACGCAGAAGAGGCCTTGCATAACCCAGCCAACGTAACCGCTGGATCTTTATTCGCAGCGCTATGTCTATGTCGTCGTAAAGCTCATACATTTTATCGTTCTATCGGCCCAAGGCCCAAAAATCTTGCGCAGAATCTTTCTCTCAAACATTCCAAGCGTCGCTTCATCGGCTGCTGTCATCGTCCATACGCTAGGACGGGCACGCTGAGAGTCTTGTAGAGTGTTAGTTTTGTTCGTCGAGATAGGACTTTACTACTCAGTTGCCTACTTAGTCCAAAGTGGCACTTGTTGGCAAGAGAGATTCTACGTTGGTTTTCCAGGCTGACTTTGTTTTCGGTGTTGATGCTGGTTCCTAAATCAACGAAGTCTTTTACAAGAGGATGGTTCTATATGTAGAAGTCCACGCAAGAGAGGAAAGTTACTGATCGCCATTCACTTGTGAGTGGCCAGGACGATTCTTCTACATATGGTTCAAGCAGCTCACAACTTCCGGGATTAGCCCAAATATCCTCTGGGTAGCTTCTTAACACCCGTTCGGGTGTGAGCCAACATGAGAAGCTGAAGCATCCCAGGATAGCTGGTTGCACGCTGGGTTTGGTATCTGCCACTTAAAAAGGGGGATCTCAATGAAAAGATGTGCAAAGCCTCAAATGAGAACTTCCGAAAAGTAACTTAGTTAGGGGATGGAAATCAAATGTAGGTATCACAATGGGCATTAGCACCACCGAGTGTCTTGTCTTTTACAAGTAACCTGACTAACCTAACCTAAGCCTATTTTCCCCACTATTTTTACAACGCTTCGAGTTGCTGATACGCAGATCACACACCGCCGCCTACTGTGGACTATGGCTCTGGAGATTCTTAGGCTGCATTTGGAACTCTGCGAGCACATCAGCTCTTACAGCACCTTTTAGATAATCGCCCCAAGCGTACCTTTACCAAGCGGAAGATTTTTGGCACAGCAAAACCATTTGTGTTGTAAAAAGTGGCTTCGGCAAAGAAAATAATAACCCCGCCTACTAATTTAAAAGATTCAATTAAATCAGAAATCGATATCTCTCCGTAAGGGCCTTGGAACAGTTGAAAAATTTGCAAAATATAACTCAAAAATCACCCATTCGGAAGCGATGCATTATCATTTCGGCAACTAAGTTAACAAACAAAATTATTGTCTTGGAACTCAGAAAACTTGCGCGTAGTCGACTAGGCGAAATACAGCACATGACTGTCTGTGTTAAAGATGACGCCACTGCAGAGCATTTTCTCTGCAGCTGTCCGGCGTTTTCCAGAATTAGACTTAGGATATTGGTTTGCGATATACTGAGTAGGGATACATTTCGTACTCTTCCTCTTTCGGATCTTTTAAGATTCATCAATGAATCCAAGAGATTTGTGGAAGAGTGACTTCAAACTAATTTATCCGTCTTACCACCCACTTTTTATCTTTCCTATCTCTATTCTTTCTATTGAAATCTATCCGGGTGTAGTACAATGGTCTCCTGACTCAGTGCTTGGACTTGCCCAACTCCTACAACTCTAATCTAATCTAATCTAAAGTCGAGCCTTTCAGAGAAGGGGGCTGTTGATCACTTACTCTGTATATCTTCTCCATTACATCAACAGCTCTGCCTGGCTGTAGATATCTGCCTATCGGAAGTCTCATAATGGTATCAAGACGGCGCTTTAGTGCAATTTGGGTAGTGCCAGATCATTTCAGCTACCTACCTAGTGGAGAAGCCAATATATGCTGAGAGTTTGACTGTTTGAGTTATTAATAGGAATGCGGCATTATTGGCCAATTTTTCCTCGACTATGCCGTCGGCAGCAACTTAGAGTACTTCAGGGACATGCTGATAGTCGTATAATCCGCCGCTTTAGTGATGTAAGTAGGTCTCTATGGAGCGGCGGTTTTTAATATCGTTAGACCATTTCGTTTTTTTTTTTTGTTTGTGGGTTTGTCGTTGAGTTCGAAATGATGCCGAAGATTCAGAAACATTGTCTAAATATGAAGAAAAATGTGTTTGGCTTAGTGGGCTGCTGCAGAGCCAGGTGAAACAGCCATTATTTCAAAGAAACAAAAATTATCGAGAAATACTGAATGGCGTTCTTTAAAGCATTTCTAAAAAGAGCCAACCCTTGACAATAAAAAACTGCTTGTCCACGCCCTTTCGGATGAGTCGGGAATTTATTGTCTTAAGGAAAATGTTTCACAAGCAGTTCTCGTCTTTAAACTAGAGCAGAAAAGTAAGCCCCCATTTTCGTCATATGTTACTTTTTTATCATAGAAAATCGATCCAGCAAATTTTGATATCGAAGATGCACCACTTTCTGGAAGGCCGCTTGAAGCTGGTAAAGAGGCGATAAAAGCATTAGTTGACGAACAACAACACGTGAGATCGGTGAGAGGTTAAATTTATTGAATTCAACTGTTTATGACCACCTGAAAGGCCTGGGCTTAACCTCGAAGCTCGATATATCTACAAAATAACGAAATTACTTTCCGAACAACCCAATATGTATTTTTTTCATATTTGCATACTTTTCGGAATGTATTCGAAATGCTTTCATAAATTCAAATTTGTTTCATTTCGAACAGAGAAGTTCATATTCAATATTTTTTTACACTGCAACAGAATAAAAGGAAGCCATCCGTCGCTATGCTCGCAAGATCACAAGGAGAAACAAGGTCGCAACACAGAAATGTATAAATTTCAATTGATTGTCGCACACGTCTCGTTGCTAGTTTGAGAATGCGCTTTGTATTCGAGTTTACAAACATACATACTTTTATTAACTTACTACTCTCTTACGCCTCCTGTGTCATAACAAGAACATACAAATTCTATTTATAGAGCCAACAGTCCGTCCCATTAATTCAAAAGTCCGACCGCCGATCTCAGTTTAAGTGACTTTGTGCCGTTGCCCAATGCACAAACTAACAAAGAAAATATTTCATTTACTTAGGAAAGCGCGTTGACATATAAATTTGAGGAAGGACGCTGCCTTAACCCTCCAAATATGATACTTTGAACAATTTAAGTGAAAATTTTCTAAATTGGAACAAGACTGAAAAGTGAATAGGTGAACAAGATCTAAAACGTCTTATACCCATAGCGCTTTAATAGGTAGGTAAAATGGCTGAAGTGCACCTGTCACTCCTCAAGTAGCACTAAAGCGCCGTTTTGATACCATTACGAGACCTCCAACAGCCAGATATCTACAGCCAGCCAGAGATGCTGATATCATGGAGAAGATTGATGGGGTTTAGGTTGGCGCACGGCCCCAGGCTGTCGAAGGGAGGAGTGCCCAGTGACTTTAGTCGTCTAGCTGCCAAGCCCGGACATTTACAGAGAAAATGCTCTACAGTCTCCTTCTACGAAAGGTCCCCACAACTTCTGCAATGGGGGTTAAATGGTAACCCTTGCTTTTTCGCGTGTGTGCCGATCGTCCAATGACCGATAAACACAGCTACGAGTTTGGAAATTGAATGGCGAAGAGTCCAAAGAACTTTCTGAGTCCTTCGTATATCGTATTGAGGCCAAAGGGTTTTCGAAAATGAAGAAGTGGGCCTCCATCTTTTCTGCGCTTTCCTGAGAAATAATTTGTGCAGTTCCCCTTTAACAACTGTCAAGGGGATGCCGATGACCGGGTAGGAGGTGTCTGAGGCCAACTCAGTCCCCTTCCTGGCAAGCTTATCAGCAATTTCATATCCCTCTATGCTCCTATGTCCTGTAACCCAGATCAGAGAAATGTTACCTGCACACCCAAGAGATTTGATCTCCTCCTTGCAGGAGTTTACTAGTTTCGTTCTGCACCATGGCGTCGTTAGAGCCTTGATCGCGGCTTGGCTATTGGAGAAAATGCTAATATCTCCCTCGCTCTCGCGTTCCCTAAACCTTTTGCATGCCTGCAGAAAGGAGATAGCTAAATTGGCTGATTAAGAGAAAACCCCCGATTCCATCTTGGAAGACAGAGGTGCAAGCTTCGGTGTAGATTTGCCACGCTTTAATACTCGCTTTACAATTTTTTGGATCACAAAAGCGCATCGCCACCAAAATATAAATAAAAAATGTATCATTACGCTGTGAAGTTATTTGCCAGGTATCTGGAAATATTTGCATTGGAGTACTATATACATATACGTACATAGATACTGTAAATATACCTATATACACATTGAGTAATTTGATTTTATTAAAACGGGGTCTGCTGCCATTCAGATACCGGCACGTTCGTCTAGACGACGTGTTCGCCGTCTGAGCATGAAAGAATGCTGCTGAAACGGTTGCAACAAACTTAGCTAAAATGGTCGTAAAGAACTGAAATGTTAGAATAACAAATTCCTATTTAAATATTGACATTTATATGAAGCACGAAGTGTTAAAAGTAGCTTTGTGTGAACGTTATCATCCCTCGCAGTGATATTGAAGCACGTCACATCGCCGCAGCAACCGCTGATAACGCAGTATAAAAAGGCGCAACAAGCATCCGAATTTTTAGATACTCCTACACTCTTAGAAGAGTAAACGAGCAGTAAGAAAGCAGCAAAATAACATGGATGCGCCAGAGTGGTTGAACGAGAATTATATGCAGGAGGCATTGCGTGTTCATCATGCAGATCCCAGCCTTCAGCTGCTATCCATGCAAGTCCAACCAGCCATGGGAAAAGGCGAGAATTATGGCGGCATACTAACACGCGTCAAAGCACAATATAAACTCAGCAACGCTCAGCAGAAATTGGAGAAAAGCTTTGTTGTGAAGACATCATACGAAGAAGATCCTACTGCCAGTGCCATAATGGCGCCCTATGACATCTTCAATCGCGAAATGCGTATATATGAGGAGGTGCTGCCTAAACTAAACGCGCTGCTACGCGAAATCGGCGACACTGAGCAACTCTTTGCTACAGCCATACACGTGGATTATAAACGGCAATTGCTGATATTCGAGGACCTGAGTGAGAGAGGCTATGTCATGGCTAACCGATTACATGGACTCGATATGACACATGTCAAGTTGATACTGCGTAAACTGGCCAAAATGCATGCAACCTCGGCGGTGCTGAATGAGCGGCAGAATGGCTGCCTAGAAACTTACGATCGCGGCTTCTTCAATCGCTACACAGACAATTACAGTCCGTATTTTGTTGGCTCTCTGCTGGCATGCGCAGAGTTCATTTTGAAGAATATGCCCGAGCGCGCATACTACGGCAACAAATTGAAAGCGCTAGCGCCCTATTATATGGAAATTGGAAAACGCTGTTTTGCACCCACTCCGGGACATGTTAATGTGCTGGCGCATGGTGATGTCTGGGTCAACAACGTAATGTTCAAATACGATCCGAAGACAAGCGAGCCCGTAGATGTATTGCTCATCGACTTTCAATTTTCATTCTGGGGCTCACCGACGCTGGATTTGCACCATCTGTTCAACACCTCTTTGCAGGAGCCGCTGCGTCTGCATAAGCAGGATATACTCTTCCAGTATTATCACAGCATTTTCACTGATGTGTTGAGTAGACTAAACTATAGTAAGCATCCGGTGCCTACGTTAAACCTCTTCCGGCAACAGGTGGAGCAAAAGCGATTTTTCGGTAAGGTGACATGAAAATGGCATAAGTTCAACGGATTTCTAATGATTCATCTGATTATTTAGCCTTTCATTCATCCTGTGTCGTGCAGCCGGTGATGATCAACGAAAATACAGACGATGCAGACTTCAATGCATTGATGGGCGAGGATGAGCGGGCACTCAAGTTCAAATACAACGCCTACAAGAATAAGCAGGTGCAGAAGAATCTCATAAATTTGCTGCCTATATTCGATAAGCGGGGACTTTTGGAAGCGGATCAAGCAGATTAACAAATGAACACTTAACGGGATACGGGAGGAGGGGTGGAACGGCATATTGCTGCTATTCCATACAAGTGGCCTGGGTGTTTTTTAAGACAAATTTTCATGCATTTTATTGGAAAATTGCGGGCTGGACTCGTGAGTTGCTTCAAATGTACGACTGGTATGAGAGAATTGGTCGAAAAGCAGCAAAAGATGTAGGCCATTGAATTTGAAGGGAATCTCGGTCTATAACTGTCGCCGGGCTTGAATTATATTTCTTCCATATATTATTATGTAGCCCTAGGTAAAAATGATTCAAATTTGTATTGTATTAGAAAGAGGTTGGGTTTGAAATCAACAAAACAAAATTGCCAAAAAAATCGCCGCGGTTTGAGACCTAATCTAAACACTTTTCACACAAACCATGGGGATTTCATGTTTGGGTCATATTGGCCTTCAAAGTTATTTTAGTTGGAACATTTGTTTTATTTTTAAGAGACATACATTCATCCACATGTAAGTTCACAGAACAAGACTTCAAATAAGAGATTTCAATACACACACGATTTTTTAAAACATAAAAATATATAGCAAATTTAACTATAAAGAAAAATATGGATTGTAAAAAATCTAGCTTACTTAGTTTACTACGACTTTTTTTACTTTTTTTCTATTTCTTCTTCTTCAAATTTGCTTTCTTCGTGGGTATGGCCGTTCCCGACTGCCAATTTTGTAATTGGGTTGTTATTAAAACCATTTCCTTTCCAAGTTCTTTGATCATTCTCTAGAAACCACAGTTTTTTCCCCCAACAACAACTTTAAGTCATCGTTACCAGACTTGGCTGGAGTTTTGAGTGCGCGGAAAGTTACCATTAAAGGAGTCTGCGGCACTCCAAAATTTAGGATCATGTTTAGGCTTGTTCGATCCGGTTTTTTCAGTTAAATAGTTTTCTTTAAACCAAACCCCTATCTTTTTAAAATCCTTATCTTGACAACTGTCAATTAGTTTTTTGTAGTAAAGTAAAACGTCTTCAGGTGGAACAAATGAGAAGCTTTTCAACATGAATACTAAAAAAAACCATCATTTATTATCTTTTATGGATTTAAGGGAATATTTTGCGAAGCAGTCAAGAATTGGGAAGGACCTCTTCGAGCCGTTTGATACCAAACGAGGTTTCAGACAGGCTGACTCGCTGTCGTGTGACCTCTTTAACCTGATTTTGGAGAGGATCGTACGACCCGCAGAACTTAATCGCTCAGGCATAATATTTTTTAAGAGCGTACAATTGTTGGCGAATGCCGATCGACATCACCGGCCTTAACAACCGCGCTGTTAGTTCTGCCTTCTCCGAACTGGATAAAGAGACAAAGCGAATGGGTCTGGTGGTGAACGAGGACAAAACGAAGTACCTCCTGTCATCAAACAAACAGTCGGCGCACTCGCGTATCGGCATCCACGTCACTGTTGACAGTTATGATTTCGAGGTTGTAAAGGCCTCCGTATACTTTGGAACCAGCATTAACACCGATCACAATGTCAGCCTTGAAATCCAACGTAGAATCTCTCTTGCCAACAAGTGCTACTTTGGACTAAGTAGGCAATTGAGTAGTAAAGTTCCCTCTCGACGAACAAAACTAACACTCTACAAGACTCTCATCATGCCCGTCCTTATGGGGCAGCAGCGTGGACGATGACAACATCCGATGAAGCGACGCTTTGAGTGTTTGAGAGAAAGATTTTGCGTAAGATTTTTGGACCTTTGCACGTTGGCAACGGCGTATATCGCAGGCGATGGAAGGATGAGCTGTATGAGCTTTACGACAACATAGACATAGCACAGCGAATAAAGTTCCAGCGGCTACGCTGGCTGGGTCTTGTCGTCCGAATGGATACAAACGCTCCGGCTCTGAAAGTATTCGATGCGGTACCAGTTGGTGGTAGCAGTGGAACAGGAATGCCTCTTCTGCGTTGAAAAGATCAGGTGGAGAAGGACTTGGCTTCACTTGATGTGTCCAACTGGCGCCGGTTAGCATGAGAAAGAAACGACTGACGTGCTTTGTTAAACTCGCCAAAATCGCGTAAGCGGTTATCGCCCCAATTAAGAAGAAGAAATTTTGCGGCTCGCTAACTAAAGGATGGTTAAGTTTCAAGAGCCGGTGTTGATTTTGAATAAAATACAATTTTTTTAAGAAATGATTGCCATTTCTCTTTATTATGATAATATTGGTATGGCTCAATTATGTATGGAACAAAATATCGGCCAAATGGTCGCCGCGACCTCGGCGGCACACCTCCATCCGATGGTCCAAATTTTCGAAGACGCTGAGGCATAATTGAGGTTCTATGCCGTTAATGTGCCGAATTATCTCATCCTTTAGATCTTTAATTGTTGCTGGCTTATCGACGTACATCTTTTCTTTCAAATAACCCCGAAGAAAGAAGTCCAACGGTGTCGTTGACGTTTAGGTGTGGTTCACATTCAACATCGGCCTTTGAAATTTAACCACCCTTGACATCATCTAATTTGGGATTGCTGACGACTTTAAATTTTTGTACTTGCTTGAAAGAACGTACACCTGGATTTTGCAGTACACAATATAAATATATACTATATATATAATTGGCTCGTACACTCTTTTTGGGTGTTTGGCCCGAGCTCCTCCTACTATGATATTTGTGACGTGCGTCTTGATGTTGTTCCACAAAATGGAGGGACCCACAGTTTGAAGCCGACTCCGAACGGTAGATATTTTTCATGAGAAGATTTTTCATGGCAGAAATGCACTCGGCGCTTTGCCATTGCCTGCCGAGGGGCGACCGCTGTTAGAAAAAACGTGCTCTTCATTTTGGTCTTTCACCGAGAATTGAGCCTACGTTCTCTCTCTGAATTCTGAATGGTACTCACGCAACAACCCATTCGGCTACGACGGCCGAAGTTCACAGTTCACCACAACTTCTCTTATTATTTGCGATGTTTGAAGTCCTGAAAACACTGCCATTTCCTCTAAATTATAATTCGCTTTTTTTTATTTCATTTATAGGTCCACCACAAGACCAGCGAAGCTCTTGATTTTTATTTTTAGAATGCAGATGGTAAACAAATAACAAATCATTAGTTTTTTCAACGTTTACCTCCATTTTGATAATAATTTTCAAAATATTTTTCACAATTCATAGTGTGCACTGATAGCCTATCGTGCTTTTCGGCCATCCAGAACTACAACAACTCTAACTACATAATTGATTTTATAAGAGAGACACCAACTACCAAACCACAAAAAATCAAAATTATGTGGATTCCTGGCCACGCAGATATTAATGGTAATACACATGCTGACCAAATTGCAAAACAAATGAGAATCACCCCTACCATTACAACCAATATCATCTTTAAACATGACATCTACAGTCTCATAAAACACCAAAGGCAAAATGACCTCCTACGCGAGTGGAGTAATTATAACCATCCCTACTCCTTAGTTAATCCTCAGCGTGTAAAACCAGGCTTTAGTGAGTCAATCCCACCTAATATGGTCACACCATACATACGCCTTCGACTAGGCCACACAATAATTACACACACCCATATACTTCAAGGCATTCCACCCAATCTACGCCCGTTTTGCAACTCCACCCTGAGTATAAACCACATTCTGTCTTTATGCCCTAACCTTGCATCGACTAAACATCATTACTTTCGCAACATTGACCCTCTTGAAATATTAAAAAATCCAACCGAAGCCAACATATCTATATTATATGACTATCTCAAAGATACTGATCTATTTCGTCGGATCTAATCGATCCATAATCAACCTGCCAGCCGAAAGCCTCCGATGCTAGCGCTGCACTACTTTTAGTTTGTATAATAATTTTATTATTATGTAAACCTTTATAAAATAAATTAAAATAAAGAAAAATAAAAAAAAAATTCACAATGTAGACTTTTCAATAACTTCTTTCCATTTCATTTTTTAATAGTTCCACCAAGATAATTCGATAATCGATAAACCGAAAATAAAATAATTTTATACAAAACAAACACACGGGAAAAAATTACCGAGCACCGAGTTAACGGATACCAATCGTTGAGGTTAGGTTTGGCAGCCGCATCGCACATAGAGCCAGCGATCCCACTTAGACCAGGAAGTGGGTCCGTTGTGAGCCGCAGGGGCTGGGCTACATTTCCCCCTCCATATTGAAATATACTGAGCTTTTAACAAAACGTCAAAGGTTGTTGATACCTAAAGTGTATAGATTATCTATATTCATTAAGAAGTAGGATCTTAAATATCGATTCCTGCTTCTAGCCAGGTGTTGAATTGGTTCCAACTCCTCCTCATTCCATACAGATTTTTTAATAAATCCCCTCCTCATCAAAATAATTGCTGCGCCACTAGTACTCACACTGGCAGACTCGGTAGTAACGCAGACGCTTATATTTCTTCACATAGCAGCGTACAAATAACCCACAACTTTCATTAAGAAATAAAAAAAATCTTCCTTGCTCCATCAATCTGACCTACTTTTAATTTTTTCTGCAAACGCTGATTGTTTTTACGCTCTCAAGGTCAGATTACGCACACATCGGACAAGTTCGCATTAATTTTAAACTGTTGGATAAAATGCGTTGAATGCGCTTTGCGTATGGATGTGTCTGTTTACCCGGAAATTAGCGCAACTTGGCCGATATTTTGTTCCATACGTAATTGAGCCATACCAATATTATTATAATAAAGAGAAATGACAATAATTGCCTACAAAAATTGTATTTTATTCAAAATCAACACCGGCCCTTGAAACTTAACCACTTTTTATAAGAAAATTGCAAATATATTTTATTATTGTTTTTTATATTTTATTGTAGGTATATCATTTTTCCTTTTTTTAATAAACACTAATTTTTATGTATGATTGCTTGCGAAGCATAACCAGTCTTAAGCGTGTAAAAGTTGTACTAGGTTATCCGAAGTTATGCGATCAGGCCTCTTTAGTTGACACACTCAAAGTGACGCTTATTTTCCCGCTTCATCATTTTTTTTATTATTAGCCGAATGGTTGGTGCGTGACTACCATTCGCAATTCAGAGAGAACGCACGTTCGAATCTCGGTGAAGCACCAAAATTAAGAAAACGTTTTTCGAAAAGCGTTCGCCCCTCGGCAGGCAATGACAAACCTCCGAGTGTATTTCTGACATGAAAAGCTCCTCATAAAAAATATCTGCCGTTCGGAGTCGGCTTGAAACTGTAGGTCCCTTCATTTGTGGAAAAACATCAAGACGTCCGCCACAAATAGGAGAAGGAGCTCGGCCATATGGGAATAAGTTTCCGTTCTTTCTTAGCGAAAGTTTCGAATTATTTAAACAATTAAATTAATTAATTAAAACTAAGCAATGAAATCACACCTGATAATATGTGAAATATCTGCCATTGGAAGTTACAACTTTACTCCATCTTTCAGGCAGCATACGGATTCCTCTGCCGAAAAATTCGAGTTCTTTTCACTTGATCCATTCATTGAGCCAGTTTGCGATGATCTCGTAAGAAGTGAGCCTCTCTCTAATAAGAGTAACAGATGGTACTCCAAAGGTGCAATATCTGAGGCTTACGGCGGGTTGGAAAAGAATTCCCAATTCAGTACCTCTAAATATTTCTGGACCGATTTAGCAACGTGTGGCGTTGCCAAGTAGCAAAATCAGTTTGTCATGTCTACCCTCCCATTCCGGCCGCTTTCCTTTGAGAGCTCGATTCAAATGCATTAGCTGCAGTCGGTAACGATCGCCAGTGATGGTTTCAGATGGTTTAAGGAGCTCAAAATAGATGGCATCCTTCTGATCCCACCAGATGCACAACATAACCTTCAAATGAAATTTGAAATTTGAAAAGGTCGAGCCAAGAAGCACCAGGAGATTTGGTGGCTCCTAAAACACTCAGGCTAAAAAGCTCATTGTATTTAAAGCTCTGGAAAGGGGGTAGATAGTCAAGGAGGGAAGGAGAAAAGTATCAGATAAAGAGATAGGAAGGGATAGAGACAGAGATATAGATAGTTAGTCCTGTGAGAATTCCAGATTCTTTGGTAAATCCGTAAAAATCCTCCACTTTTAGAAAATGAATATTACTTATTCTCATACCATCGGAACCCAAAACTCGTAGCCGTGCTCTAGCAAAGGCAGGACACTCACAGAGAAAGTGCTCAGTGATATCCGCCTCCTCCAAGCATGACAGGCACACTGGGCTCTCAATGATTCCAATGGTGGTCATATGCTGACCCCATGGGTTGTGTCCTGTAATGATACCGATCATCAACCGAACGTCATTTCTATCAAGTTTTAGTAGGAAGTTAGACAGTTTTCTGTTCGGATATGTCACAAAACACTTTGCCGTTCTGGAGCGTTCTAGACCGGACCATCGCTCTTTATGTAGATTGCCTACATAATCGCTGATCTAATTCATGATTCCTGCGGAACTGATTCCGATTATTGGATCTGACCCTTGTGGGGGAACCGCTGATCCTCAGTTGGCCAATTCACCGGCAATTTCGTTTCCTAGAACACCGGAGTGTCCTGAAATCCATAGCCTGTTTTGTCTTGCGACAGAATTAAGCATCTTCTTACATTCTTGAATAATCTTTGAGGTTTGCTTCGCGTGCTCCAGGGCCTTCAGTGCAGCCTGACTGTCACTGAAAACTCCAATCTGTTTCCTGCTCCACCTCCTCTCGATTATCCATTCGGCTACTTTCAGGATGGCAAAAACTTCCGTTTTGAAAACAGTTGCCATTTACCCATAGCATAGCACACAACATAACCTGATGAGGATGAATATTTTTTCTCGCTGTCGATTCCATTTTTCATCGCCAGTGACGATGCGATGCAGAAAACCTTTTCTTTTCTGTCGTTGAAGAAACATCTCACACGTCAACAAACGTCTCTCGATATCCCTCTCGATATCTCCTTCAATTGATGTGTCACCCAGTTACCTGCTTGCTGGACCATTCCCATCGCGTGCAAACGTTTACCGACGGTTGATCGTCAACATCCAACTCTTTGGACATATCATCAAGGGTTCGATGTGCGTCTTCATCCAATAATTGTTGTAGTTGAGTACCTTCGCATTTTTTCGGTACCTCTTCGTGATCTTTATCATTCACGTCGAAACTTCCTCTTTGGAAGCGTCGAAAGCAGAAACCACTCTTTACAAGTTGTATCTGATGGAGCGTGATTACCGTAAATATTGATCAATAAACGACCGACACTCTTCACCTACACTTTTCTTTAAAAGGTAATAATGAAACATGACGCCAGCATTGGGGGTCTAATAGAGTGTTCCTTGAATGTGATTTAAGAAAAACCTTTTCACAATATGTTTAAATGTATGCATGTACATATTTAAGTCATTTAAGAGTAGAAAAGTACTTTGGTTAGCGCCGGCAAGTTTCATTAGAATTTGAATTATTCTTAATAAATCGCTTACAGTTGAGTGCACCTGTGGTAAGCGATGTTTACCTAACATTATTTCATGTAATTTTATTCTTGTCATCCGCTATCCACTAATGCCAGTGGTATTTCATCACATTCGTATGGCTTTATTTATTTATTTTTTCTTTTCAAATATACAAATTTCTTACAGCGAGTGAACTGTTCGAACAATTCCCTGAAATAATGTTCGTCCGTGCCGCTATTTCTCAATTATGTCAGCGCTTAAATCTATTCGCCAAATCTAATCATTTTTAACTCTGCTGTAATTTGTTGGCAGAGTAAATGAAAAAAGTCCGCATTCTATTATACATAATTTATAAATTCGTGTAACTATGAGATGCCTCGGAGATATATAGCCATGGATAGATAATGGAACGTGGAAAACATTGTACGCCGGAGAAAAGACCTCTTATACACCGTATGAGACAAAACGGAAGAAGCTATGCAGAAATAGCTGAAATGAAGTGCTTTCGGAAAGTGGTTTATAATGCTCTTAATTTAGTTAGGTTAGGTTAGGTTAGCCTGGTTGGCAATAAGCCACGCATAGACCTTTTAGCCCCTAGCGATACCAGATAGAGATGGACTTCTATGAATACTAAAAGTAGACATCATGTAGGATGCCAACGCATTTGGAGAATCTAAGCAGAGCTGGGTGATCCCCTTTTGAGACGTCGTCCAGAACAAGAATCTGGTCTACAGGTGTCCAGAAAGCTTGTACGAAGACGTCTTAACAAAGCCCAGCTGTTTGGTCGAATAATCAGAAAAAAAACCATTCCTCTCAAAAAGACATATCAAACACCGACTTGCCTTGGCAAAAGCCCACAAAGACAAGTCTTCAGTTTTGGAAAAACGAACTTTGGATCGACGAAACCAAAATAAATAGGATGGGACCAGATGGGAAAACTATTGTACGTCGCCCAAAAAAAATTAAGCGCTAAGTCCTAGGATCACAAAAAGCTTTTTCCTGGCATGCTGTTGGGCTGATTGTTCACGTGGTTGATAAAATGGATAGATTTCAGTGTCTGGATATGCTCCAGAATAAAATGGAGCCATTTGTGTTTGAGTTTATGCCTTTAATTGGACCTTTATACAGGACAATGATCCAAAGCATAGGTAGGTAGGTAGGTGTAGTGGTTGTCGTTTGACACACCTAGGCCTGCTGTAGGCCCATTGTGATACCACCGGGGCTGTCCCCTCTCCTCACTTTACACTGTCCTCATTGAACCAACCTGTGGCTTTGATATATCTAACAAGGTTTGTTATATTTATATTGGCTACTTCTGCCAAGTTATTCAGGCAACATTTTCCTGAAATATTGAACCTTCTTCTATCCAGAGCCATGCACCCGCATAGAAAGTGTTCTATAGTCTCTTCTTCTTCAATGTCGCTACAGCTTCTGCAATAGTCGTTATAGGGCGCTCCCAGTCTACTGGCATGCCTGCCAATCAGACAATGCCCTGTTAGGACTCCGAGAAGATTTCTCATGTTTTTCTTGTTTAGTTTCAACAGTCGGTTTGTGCGGCCCATGTTCCATTCTGGCCACGTCATTTTACTTATTGCACAGGTCAGGGACTGAGACCTTAGCCTGTTGGCAGCACTGATAGTGCGTTTATATATAAACATCTTGCAAGTTCCTAAAGGTATAGGTATGTTCGCTTTGTCTGGTTGGATCGGTAATGTTGTACCCAATCTCGCCAGTTCATCTGCTTTGCAGTTGCCTTCTATGTCTCTATGACCCGGCAGCCAGAGCAGGTTTATTACAAAGTACTGTGATAGTTGTGTCAAAACGTCGATACGCTCTTTTACTATCTTCGTGTTAATATTAGGCGATCGTAAAGCTTTCAGAGCAGATTGGCTATCTGAATATATATTTGTATCTCTTGCGGTGAGAGCACTTTTATTTAGGGCCAGCAGGCCTTCCCTGATAGAAAATATTTCAGCTTGAAATACACTAAAGTGGTCCGGTAACCGGAATGAGATGTTGGCATTTATTCCTTCAGAATGAAGGCCTCCGCCTAATTGATCATTTAGCTTGGAACCATCAGTAATCGAATGCATACTGCAAAGACAGTGAAGCAATGGTTCAGAAGAGAAAAAATGTATGTACTGGATTGGCCGGCGCAGAGCCCTGATTTCAATCCAATAGAAAATTTCTGGAATGACGTTAAGGTCCAAATCGCTAACAAAAATTAAACAAATTTTGATGATTTGTAGGCCGCAATTGAGTAGGCTTGGTACTCGATTCCAAAGGAAAGATGCCACAAGCTTGTAGAAAGCATGGAGCGACGGCTTGAAGAAGTAATCAAAAACGGTGGACATAAAGGGTGGTTAAATTTGAAAGGCCGATGTTGAATGTGAACCACACTTAAACGTGAATTTTTTTTCTACATTTCATTCGACATTTTTTAATTTCAGACCAACTCAATTTGAACCATGGAAAGCAATGCGTTAAAGTTATTCAGGCTTATTATGAAAACGGTCGTTCAAATCAAAATGCATATCGCGCACTTCGTGATTTTTTCGTTCAATTTAATCGTCCAAATGTGCGTATAATCGGAGAAATTGTGCAAAAGTTTGAGCAAACCGGGTCTGTAGGAGATGTGAAAACACCAATGCATGCCCGTACAACTCGTACTGCAGAAAATATTGCTGCTGTTCGCGATAGTGTGGTTGAAGAGCCGTCCACCTCAACTCGTCGGCGTGCCCAACAATTGCACCTCTCACGCTCGTCGTTGATGAACATTATGCATAAAGACTTGCATTTATACGCTTACAAGGTGCAATTGACTCAAGAACTAAAGCCTCTTGACCATTTCAAGCGTCGTCAATGTTCAGAATGGTGGCGGCAAATAGCAACAGTGAATGACCAATTTTCGAAGAAAATCATCTTCAGTGATGAGGCACATTTTCACCTCAATGGATTGCCGCATTTGGGCGAATGATAATCCAAGAGTGATTGCCGAGAAACCAATGCACCCACAAAGAGTGACTGTTTGGTGCGGTTTATGGGCCGGCGGCATCATTGGGCCGTATTTTTTCCAAAATGAGGGCGGTCAGGCAGTTACTGTGAATAGTGTTCGCTATCGTGAGATGATAACGAACTTTTTATGGCCCGAATTGGAAGATATGGATGTGGACGATTTGTGGTTTCAACAGGATGGTGCCACTTGTCACACAGCTAAGGAAATAATGGCTCTTTTGCGTGAAAAATTTGATAGCCGAATAATCTCACGTCGCGGCGATGTCAATTGGCCGCCAATATCATGTGATTTGACACCGTTGGACTTCTTTCTTTGGGGTTATTTGAAAGAAAAGGTGTACGTCGATAAGCCAGCAACAATTCAATAGCTAAAGGATGAGATAATTCGGCACATCAACGGCATAGAACCTCAATTATGCCTCAGTCTCATCGAAAATTTTGACCATCGGATTGAGGTGTGCCGCCGAGGCCGCGGCGACCATTACCGGCCTAATTTTGTTCCATACGTAATTAAGCCATACCAATATTATCATAATAAAGAGAAATGACAATAATTTCCTAAAAAAATTGTATTTTATTCAAAATCAACACCGGCCCTTGAAGCTTAACCACCCTAATACTAATCTGGTAAAACAGTAATACCTATTACTTAACTATCTGATTTGTTTAATATTTTTGCTTTTGTTTTGAATTTTTTAGGATGTGCTATTTATGTGTTCAGGAGGTTTCGTGAGTTATCAACGTTCTCGTAAATTGAATCAGAACTGAAATTCTTTTTGACTGAAATTCTTTTGAATAATTATTTAAAAACATATTCAACTCTTTGCTTTCAAAGTCTAAATGTACTATTTATATGACCATGGCTGTATATATTAATAATGAAAGTGATGGTTATTAGTTTTTATGAACTTTTTGTAAAATTTATTAGGTAGATTCTTAAGTATTTGAAAGCTAGGTGTATGTGTGTATGTATTTCCATAGTACACACAGCCATAATAAAATTTTAATTAAACTATTGTGAAATATGTTCTTCTCGCCAGCCTCACATCTGTATGTAAGTATGTAAATCAATACAAGAAACTGTAATCGCGTTTCGTTTAAAAACTGCTGTGAGAGATATTTGTAATTGTTATTGCATTCGATTTGTAACAGAAAGAAAAGCATTCATAATTGATTTTTATTCAGCTGCTTTTATTTTATATTAACTTCGACCGGCTGTTAAGACTGTGGTTTGATATATCAGTTTTTCTATTCTACAAATACATTCTCTACATCATATATGTATGTATGTATGTGTAGAGATATGTATGCTTTTTTTAGATTATTATTATACGGAAGTATCAAAAGCATACAGAACTATTAAGCCAATACTGTGCTGCTAGAGCGAGCGGGATTTATATCCGGCTAAGAGCCATCACTCGTTAATATTCCCCAAAATTTATTTAGGCATCTGCATTTACAACTGCTTGCTTCTGATTGCTGAGCTAAAATATTCGTGTTAAAAATTGTATAATTTTGCAAATTAAATTGGGCTTGATTTGGATTTCAGAGCGAAGCTATTTAAGTAAAGTTATAGCGAGGACGCTTCGTATGTCTCTGCTTTCGACATCCAGCCCAATTAAATTTTAACTTCGGGGCCCGGCACTCGAAGTGTAACCAATTAAAAAGGCCATAAATTTAGTTTGGAAAATAGCTTTTATTCAATTCAAAGTAAAAAATGTGTGAAAATAATATAAAATTAAGAATCAATTTATGTACTTTTGCTCGATACGTCCACCTTTTGCTTTGACTTTGGCCTTGAGACGGTCAAGAAACGAATCGCAAGCTGCCCGAATGTGATTTGCAGTTATTTCGTCCCACGCGAGGACTATGGCTTTTTTCAGCGCCTTGAGACTGGTGAATCTTTTAGTTCGGACCTTGCTCTCCAAAATAGACCAAAGGGAATAATCCATCGGATTCGCGTCTAGTGAACTTGAGAGCCATTGTGTGGGCGTTATGAAGTTCGGAACGTTTTTTAGCCATTTTTGGTTCACTCGAGCTTTGTGAAACGGTGCCGAATCTTGCTGAAACGTCGATGGTCTGCCACCGAAATATTTGTCTGCCCACGGCTTCAAAGCAACCTCCAGAATACTTTCCCGATAATATTTCGCCATTACCTTGACGCCAGACTCGATGAAAACGATTGGAGAGCGCTCATCTGCGGTTACAGCGAACCAAACCATTACCTGTGGCGGGTGCTGCCTCCTGTTGGCCAATCGATGACTCAAATTCTCGTAAGAACTATCGGTCAAATAAACCCTATCTTTGTGGGAGTTTACGAACTGCTCAATGTGCGGGAATTGACCGCTTTCGGCCAAGCGAAGCAACTCCTTCGCTCTCTCAAGTCTGACTTATTGCTGCTTTGGTGTGAGATCATGCACCTTTTGGATCTTGGAAGGCTTGGCTTTGAGATCATTTTTCAGTATGCGGCGGGTGCTAGGGTCAGATATTTTCAATTCTTTCGCTATTTGTTCGGCACTTCGTTGGGAATTTCGTTTAAGTCGCTTCTTCGCCTTTTGAACCATTTCATGTGATGTTGCAGCCTTTTGATGACCACCTCCATGACGTTTTGCGATGGCTACTAGTATCAGTGTAACGGAATGGTGCGACAAAAAAACTTTATTTACTTTAAGGTGCTCGAGCTCACGAACAATCGCTGGTTGTGACTTCCCAGCCTAATATAATGCAATCACACTATTACGTTTGAAATCCATTACTGATTTTCTTTTTTCGCGTTTAATCTCGGCAAAATGCCTCCGCGCGTTTGGAAACAATACTTTGGACTGTCATATAGCCAACTAACAGGCAGCCGATGGCCGTGCATGAACCTCAAACTACAAACCAAGTCAATAGGAGTCTTCGATTCGCCATGCGTTAGGGAGTGGCGAAAAGATGAAGCTACTAGCATTGGACTCGAAAGGAGCTGCCAAGAATTCCATTTGTTTGGAAGCACTTAATAAGTATTAATAAGACTGCGTTTATACAGGGAAACTTTTGTTGCTTCAATTTGTTATTTGCGATGCTCGTACTCTGTCAACACCCTTTGTATTCTCGTTGCTCACAATGTGTTTTTTGACTATGGACTAAAAACTAAGCATTGCAAAGTGAGAACTCGAAAAATTGACGCAACCAAGGTTTCCCTATGTGAACGCGGTCTAATGAAACTTGCCAAAGATTAGAAAAGATAGTTGGCTGTATTGAAAATAATGAGTTATACCAGTTCGGTTATTGCTTTTGGTGAATCTCGATCGATATGTTGTTAATGTTGTTGCTTTCACATGCAAATTTTTCGTCAAACGAGCAGAGCCGAAGCAAAGCAAGCAACTGTTTTTTGTTTGTTTATTTTTTTATTAACGAAAACATGTACCTGTATTAAATGCTATTATTTTTAATTACAATTTTTTTTTTCAAAAAATGTTGACAGGAAAAATTATATGCAAGTGTCATTGTCTCAATGCCCCAGATTTATTTGTACATTAATTGCAGTGATAAATCAAGTATTCCCTGCGCCGATAGAAAAGTGTAAGCTTAAAATATTAATTATAAATACACTTTTATGACAAGACAAGACACTCGTCAATTTTAGTACTGCTTTCTTAATAAGGCATAACATTAGGGTGGTCCATGTTCGCAGAGAAATTTTCTTTTGTGATGCGAAAAAAACTTACAAATATTTAACAGAGCTTTTTAAAAAGTCTTATTCTCAGATATGCTCTACTGCCTTTAAGCTGGCATGAAAATAGCAGGAAATACAAATTAAAAGAAGTATCTGGGTAAGGACAACTTGAAAGGTTAAGTCATAGTAATGTTGACAATAGAATTGAGAAGATCATTCTTTAAGTATTCTAACCCATTCCAAGCGTGAACGGAATCCTCTCAAAGATCTAGTACCTACTATAACCGCACAATCATAGTAAAATCTGAGATTGATATTTGTATTATGTTGTTGTTGTTGTTGTTGAAGTGGTTCAATACTCTTTACTGAAATAATCCTAATTAGCGAGCAGCACTGTTTTACTACCACTATTTCTTGTGTTCTTGTTTTTTAAGTCAAATCCAAATTCTTTACCTCGATGTCTGAGATCTCATTAATTTGCTGCAAGAAAGGCTTACCGAAGGAGCGAATTCGTGCCCTGGGCATTCACATAAATAGTGAAAAAGACTTTCCTTCACCACTTCCGCTTGACAGCTTCTGCAGATGGGATTGAAAGGGAGGTTGAGTCTGGCTGCATCCCTACCTTGCAATGACCTGTAAGGGTTGGATTTTGTACGACGGCCATGTGTTTTTTGTTGTAATACATACCATAGAGTTAATTGCTTCCACCTTCTTTCGGCTAAATCATGATAATGTGAAGTAATGAATGTTTTTATTGTGTTGAGTGGGTTGGCGACTGACACCGCCTCTGCTATGTCTAGTGTCGAACCTTTTCTTGCTAGATCATCCGATATCTCATTACCCCATATGTTCCCATGACCGTGAACTCACTTCACAGTAATTTAAGACAATGACTAAGCAATTCTAGTTCCTTCCTACACTGTAATACTAGTTTGGCTGAGGTGGAATCGGAATCTAAGGCCTTGATAGCTGCTTGACTGTCTGAAAAGATAGCTAATCGTGCACCAACTTCCTTGTAGAGTTTTAGTGATTTACATGCTTCTGTGATCGCTAATAGTTCTGCCTGGAACACGCTGGCATAGTCAGGAAGTCGGCTTTGTATTATACTCGTATAAGTAATAAATGCTGTTTTCAGAAAATAATTAGACAAAGTTTAGCAAAGCAGGACGAAAATACTATTTGAGGATGAAAAATCTAGCCGGTTTTGATGAACCTTCATTTCATCCAATAACTGTTCAAGTAAATATCTCATCAGTTGTTCATGGCATCCCTTCAGAAGAGGAAGATGGGATCTCTTCACACACACGTGCCCAGTCAGCTGATTATTCCTTTGAAAAATATTTTTTTTTTTTATTTATTTATTTATTTATTAGAAATATAATTATAAATAACTATATTACATTACGAAAGGCACTAGTAGCTAGGAAAAATAAAATCTGTACAACACTTTAAATTGGCGTACTACGCTCATAACTGGCCGTCTTCACTTGGTTGAAAGTCTCGCTTGCGTCGTACTTTATTTTCTCGCAAGCGAGATAGAATTTTGTAGGCTGGGCATTTGAAAGCACAATTTTTAATTTCTAACCTGTCGTCCAGTAAAAAAGTTCCAGATTTCCGCACTCTTCAAAATTTGAAAAAAAAAATTAAAACAAGTTAAAGGGAAAAGAAAGAGACGGCCAAATAATTTTCACTTGCTGTTACGAAGATATACTGCGTTCAAATTAAAAAAATGGCTGTTTCTCAACTTGACTTTACCGCCAAAATGAACGAAGTTACCGCAATAAAATACACTACGAAATGAGATTTTCTGAGATGCCAAACCACAAAGATGGCAGTTGAAAGTGAGCAACGTCCCGCTTACCGCGAAGTAAGCGAGGAAAAGCATACTTCTTACTTCCAGCGGTATTTCTTATAGTCTAAGTGGACCTTACTTTAATGTTGAAATTAAAAAAACAAAACAGAAGTACAATTAAAATATTTATAATAAATATTCAAAAATTGAAAAAGGCGATCTTTTGAAAATGAAAAATTTATCGGAACAAATTTGGAGATTTCATTAAACTCGATTAAGGCTCTAGTAATAGGAGTATTTCGCACATAACGAGATTTTGAGAGACCAACATCGAAGATCTCCGAACTACGCAGAGCTCTGACCGGAATATTAAAGAAAATCTTCTCAAGAAGCACCGGACAGTCAACAGCTCCACGGATTAAATCAAAAACGAAAGAAAAAGATAGGATTATTCTCCTGTTCCTGTTAATTATTAAACACCGAGCTTCATACGGAAGGATAAGATACGAGGAGCGTACGCAAGCAACGCGAAATATCATATAAGAATACTTTCTGGATTCGTTCGATTCCAATAGCATGGCACGTATAATACGGAGACCAAATGAAGATGCATTTACAAGTGTGGAACGCACTAAATACCGTACACAAAAACTTCGGCGTATAAGGGTCGGAGAAATCGGAGCTATGATGCTTAACAAAAGCAAGAAGCATTGCGTAAGATTTGGTAATAATAAAATGTATATGAGATAGGATTCACCAGGTACTCCTAAGTCTTGGAATTCCAGCCAAAGTAAAAAGGCTCGTTATCGCAACGCAATCGCAATACAAAAGACAGAGTGACCATTCAAGGGAAGCTCACAGATTCTTTCTCTATTGAAGCAGGTGTAAAACAAGTTCAACTGTCATATTTAACTTAATGCTGCACTTTGTCGTAATGGAAGTCAACAAAGGTGGTACCTTTGTAATTAAAACAACCCAAATATGTGCTTACGCAGATGGCATCGCTATTTCTCGAGGAAGACGTACGATTTCAAAGAAACCTTTTTAAAAATTAACAAAACTACGGACGGTATTGCTCTGTTTGTATACGAGGGTAAATCCAAATATTTGCTGAAGTCGAGGCGGCCTACAGAGGTATAAAATTACACTTTTGACTAATCTGGCCACATGCAAAACAGCAAAAGTTATGTATAACTTTAGAACACCTTCTGTACGTTTGTTCGGCCCCACTGTTTGAGGGTCTGGAAGAAGTCTCAAAAGGGGATCACCCAGCTCTGCTTAGATTCGCCAAATCCGTTGACATCCTACATGATGTCTACTTTCAGTATTCATAGAGGTCGGTCTCCATTTGCCATCGCAGAGCAAAAGGTCGATGAGTGGTTTAATGCCAACCAGGCTAATTTAAACTAACCTATACTTCTGAAGCAGTGCAACATTTTAAGAATTCGGAAGTTATGTTCGCATGTAGCGGTGATTAAGCTTTTGCAGTCAAGGATCGCATCAACGACGCCAGCAAAGCGTATTATGCCCACCTTAACTCGTTCAAGTCCCGACTCTTGTTTAAAATTACAAAGCTAACTATGGACAAGACCCTTATCCGACCAATCTTAACGTATAGATGTGAGGTATGGACTCTTAAAGTTGCTGACAGCGTGTTGATTGTTAGCAGTGCCGTGTGCCGTACTGACTGTGCCGTGAAGAAAGCCATGCCAGGAAAGCTAATGGGCGTAGAGACCAAAGGGCAAACCGAGAAACTGATGGACAGACGCAGTGGAAAACAATCTCAAGGATTTGGGAATACGTAACTACGAAGCAAAAGCACAAGATCGACTGCTTTGTTGGAGCATGGTGAAGAAAACTTTGACGCGAGAAAAGTTATTCGTAAAATCTTCGGTCCTGTGCACGTTGGCGAAGATTGCCGTTCAAGAATGAACCACGAGCTGTATGAGCTCTACGCCGACATTGACGTAGTTCAACGCATCGCCACCCAACGCCTGCGTTGTCTAGGGCATGTCGTGCGTATGGATGAAGAAGCTCCAGCAAAGAAGGTGTTCGAGGGCGAAGTCCAAGGGAGCCGACGCAGAGGAAGACCATTGCTCCGGTGGAAAGGTCAGGTGGAGGAAACCCTATGCTCGCTTGGTGTATAGAAGTACCCGGTAACGGGTTGTTATGGCCACCTAAGTAACTAAGTAAGTAGTGGTCCACATTGTGGTGTCAAAACGGCACGTAAGTGCTACGTGTAGTGTACCTGGGATACTCTTGCCCTCTAACCTACCTACCTTCAATATCTATACACTAAATAAAATTCAAGTAATAATGAAATTTTGTTTCATGCATTTATTTTGTCATAAAGACTTATTTACCGTTACAGCTATGATTCCCACGGTGAGTAAACAAATGCCTGAACTTGAAAAAGTGGACCATATTAATGCACTCAAATGCACACACACACACACACACGTAGGCATGATAATAAGAATTATATTTGTAAATAGTATACAAACTTATCGCTTAAAATATATTTTATTACAAAGCGATAGTGCTACGTGCACACCCACATACATACATGCATATGCACATATCTAAATGATAGTTAACATTCGCGTTTTTGCACTTGCATATCAGCATCGCAAATATTCGTGTCTGTTGTAACTGTGCATGCACTGGCAGCACCCCCCAAGTCAACAACTACAGGCAATTCGTAATGCGTTAAGAGCCCGCCCCACATCGGGTATATATGCCGGCGTCTGGCGGGAGAAAGATTTCAGAATAAAGTAAACTCTCACTGAGTGAAGACCAACACGACCGTACAAACTAATTTCAATTGCATACGAGCGCTTCTGCTTACAGTTATTCTTATATAATGAAAGACACAAAATTCCATCCTGCGCCACTGTGGCTGACCACAGAGTATCTCGAGCCAATTTTACGCAAATACAAACAGGATGAAGGACTCACCATTACAAATCTTGATATCAAACCGGCAACGGCAAAGGGTGAAAACTATGCCAGTGTGATGACGCGCATTGGTGTCGGCTTTCAGCTAAGCAGCAAAGAAACCGAATATGGCTCATATATTGTGAAAACTTCGCACGAGAGTGATCCTTTCACATCCGGCATTATAAGCAAATACGATATTTATAGAACGGAGATGCTGATGTACGAGCGAATTTTGCCAAAACTCACTGAGCTGCTAAAGGAAATCGGTGATACGGACAAACTCTTTGCCAACACCATTCATGTGGACTACGAGCACTCAGCCATAATCTTCGAAGACTTGGCGGTGCTTGAATTCGTCATACCCGATCGCCTGGCTGGCATGAATGAGGCACAAACTATGTTGACGTTGAAGAAATTGGCCAAAATGCACGCTACAGCCGCCGTGCTGAACGAGCGTATGCCCGGCATTTTGAATAAATTGCAGCGCGGAATCCTCAATCGTACAACAAATGGGTTTGCGCCATTTTTCGAGGGTATTTTGGATGCTTGTGGCGACTTTGCCGAAAAATCTACAGCTTTGGGCTCGTATTATAAGCACAAACTGCTCAAGCTGAAGCCGCATGCTATGGAATATGGAGCGCGCGCTACTGAGCCGCAGACTGGACATTTTCTAACACTCACACATGGCGATTTGTGGACAAATAACGTGATGTTAAGGTATAGCGGTAGTGGTGACGAACCGTCGAAGAGTGGCAAGACAATCAAGGACATTCTGTTGATTGACTTTCAATTCAGCGCGTGGACCTCGCCGGCTGTCGATCTGCATTACTTTTTCCACACATCACTGCCATTGGAATTTAAATTGCATCGTGAAGATGAGTTCATCCAATATTATCATGGCTTTTTAGCGGATACGTTGCGTCAACTAAACTATGGTGGGCACATTCCCACACTGCACGAGTTGTGTGTGCAAATGGAGTCGCGCCGATTCTATGGTACGTACTAAATATTGCATATTTGCGGCAGCTATAAGTCATTTATGTAAATAATATTCCCCGATAGCTGTGCTCTCGTCACTGGGATGTCAGGCTTTACTCATTAATGACAAAACCGATGAAGCTGAGTTTAGCGCCTTTATGGGAGATGGCGAACGCTCGCGGAATTTTCGCAATCTGTTGTACACAAACAAGAGGACCCAAGAAAGCACCGTAGCCTTTTTACCTTACTTCGATCGCAGGGGATTGCTAGATGAGATCCAATAGTAACAAATGCCTGAAAATGATTTGCATTTACTTATACATACATATGCAACTAAAATAATGTGATATGAATTTCTTGTAGTATTTACGCAATCCACCTAAGCGTGTCTGTACTATATGTGTTGTACAGAATGCTTGTTGGTGTAAAATAGAGAGCAAACTGTAATAAAAGTCGATTTTAGTTAGGATAAGGTAAATCCAATATTTATATGAAAATGACTTAAAAAAAGGAAAATTATTATGTTTAACTAAGGTGAGTATGGCTGGTATTATTTACCAGGAAACATCATTTACTAGATGTAAGGTCCCCGACATTGAATGGAATCAGCTTGTCGTTCAGCGATAGAGCGCGCCACCTAGACTTGGTATTCGATAGAAAGCTCAATTGGAATTTGATATGGTGGCCAGAAGTAGACCAAACTAAGACTCAGATAACACTTAATAATATATACAGTGGCACGACGCCTGTCTGAGCGTTACGGGAGCAATGCGAACATGCCCCACAGCGGCTTTAGGAATGGTCACTGGACTCATTCCACTATATCTTAGTCAAAGTGATGGTAATCAGTGCAGATCTAAGGCTTCCTAATCTACTTCATCGCAAAGAAGGCAATCTTACAGGACATGTAAGAGTACTGGGTTCAATCCCGAACTCCCCGAAACTAGAATTATCCAAGAAATTCAAAGTGGTCATTAGTGACCGCTCAGCGTGGCGAAACAATGAAATATTCCTAAAACAGGGCGCACTGGTGTGGTTTACAGATGGGTCCGAAATGGAAGACGTTACGGTCGGGGCTGGAATTGGACCACTTTTCAAAAAATCAGTTGCAATGGGAAAAACCACTTACATTTTCTAGGCGAAGGTCCACGCCTTAGAGCTGTGCGCCAGAGAATGTCTACGGAGAGGCACGCGCGGTGCCAGTATTAACATTCTCGCTGACAGTCAAGCAGCTCTAAAATCGTTGAATAGCTTCTCATTCCAATCAAGGTTGGTCTGGAAATGTTTTAAAATCCTCAACACGCATCAAGAAACTTTGTTACCTTGCTGTTGGTTCCAGGACATGAGGGGCACGAAGCGATTGAAATTGCGGACACTTTAGCGAAAAAGGGGGCAAACACTCCCTTTATAGGTCCTGAACCTTTTTGCTGGGTAAATAACACCTTCAAAAGTGCCTTTCTATGTGACCTCGAACAACGAGGCCTGATCTATTACTGGAGAGCCCAATTAGGCAAGCGGCAATCGAAAAGACTCATAGATCCAGAACGGATAAGGGCAGAAGCAATCCTTGACCTAAGCAGAAAGTACATAAAACTTTACACTGAACTACTAACAAGACACTGTAAACTTAATTATCACATGGAAAAGAAAGGTGCGGTAGAAAACGATTCCTTTAGACTCTGTAAAGAGGCACAAGAAACAGCTGAAGATGTTCTATGCGACTGCCCAGAAGTGGTACGAAGAAGATTAAATTACCTAGGAAATTGGGCTATAAATAGAAACCTCCTGGTAGAAATTAAGCCTACAGCAGTTTTAAGATTTATTAAAAGCATATTCGAGTAGGCTGCATGGCTGCACAATAGATCTCTCCAGGTCGCAATGCACAAACAGTCAATCAATAATAATAATAATAATAAATTGGAATTTAACTGCAGCAGACAGAGTGAGGAAAACCTCAACAGCATTTTACTCATGCAAGAAAACCACACGGTTATCTTTGGGTTTATCTCCGAAAATAGTACACTGTTTCTACTCAGCAGTGGTAAGACCGATTGTACTGTACGGAATATTAGATTGGTTACCGGAACTTGATAAAAAATTATTGTGAACGGTCTTGCTCGTATTCAAAGGACCGCAATGTGTTTAAGTGGAGCTATTAGAACCACTCCCACAGCAGCACTAAACGCAATTTATCAATTGACTCATATGGCAAGCAACTAGCTGCCAAGTCAGCATTGAGGCTCAAAGAACTTGCACACCTAAAAACATGCAATAAAGGTCATTCGACCGTATTAGAAAAATCTTCCACTATTCTAGCTACTACAGATTTCTGTGACATTTTAATAAAGTCTTTACCACGATATTCGCTTCTAAAGAGGACTGGGACAGTGGTACGTTAGATGATGAAAATAGAGTCATGTTTACTAACGGATCTAGGCTTGATGAACAGGTAAGTGGAGGCCTTTACTCTGAAAAGCTGAGCATCAGCGCATTTTTTCGCTTGCCTAATCCCTGATGTGCCTTTCAGTTATCGCCATAAGAGAGGGCTTTTTGCTCTTAAAGAATAAATCCCTACCCCCGTGGCAAGTAAAGGGGTATCGAATTTTAAATTAAAATGAAATAACGAAAATTCATTTCCTTGGGCAATGTTTATTATTTTTGTGTACAATTCGTAGTATTTATTTTTTAAATATAATTCCTTTCAAATGTTGGCTTCTACTGTGGCGTATTTCGGCCATCCGTAAATACAAATTTCGAATGACTCGCTGGAGGCCTTCGGTCGTTATCTCGTGAATGTCTTTAGTAATGTTGGCTTCCAATGGCTCAATCGAAGCTGGTTTATCCACAAAGCATTTAGACTTTACATACCCCCACAAATAAAAGTCCAAAGGTGTGATGTCACACGATCTTGGTAGCCAATTCACTGGTCCGAGACGAGAGATAAATTGTTCACCGAAACGACGACGCAGTAAGTCCATTGTGTTACGGGCTGTATGGCAAGTAGTGCCGTCTTGTTGGAATCAAATGTTGTTGAGATCACGGGCTTCAATTTCCGACATGAAAAAGTCGTTAGTCATGGCGCGATAGCGTTCGCCATTCCCTGTTGCATTGACGCCAGCCTCCTCTTTGAAGAAAAGTGGGCGGATGATTGCTCTAGCCCATAGGCCGAACCAAACGGTTGTTTTCAATGGATGTAATGGCAGTTCTTGAATGGCTTCGGGTTGCTCTTCAGCCCCCAAACAGCAATTTTGCTTATTTATGGTACTTAGCCATTAAGCCAAAAATGGGCCTCATTGCTGAAGAACATAAGTTGGCCTGAGCGCGCGATGAACATTTTTCACAGAGCGTCGATTTTCGTATTACAATTGAAGGATTTGTAGTCGTTGTTGAGGCGTAAGTCTTTCCATGATAAAATGTCAATGAATACTCAAAGAAATTATGTATTTAGTTTGACAGTAGTCACGCGTAATCTATCAAAAAAAGCCCTATTGGAAAAACTACCTCCTACCTGTTTACCCTTTACATGTCTACTCGGATAGTCCGGCAGCTCTGATATCGTTAAATTCAGTAAAAAACACGTCAAAAGTGGTAGTGCCACAAATTTGTATGCAAAGTATCGCAATATTTTGAAATATACCTAATGTGGGTGCCCGGCCATAGAAATATAGAAGGTAATTGCAAAGCAGATGAGCTTGCAAGGGAAGTAACAACACTAAATATTCAACCAGATAATGGACTAACACAGATTTTCTTAGATTCGTGCAAATTATTAATAGATAGACTCTAACTCTATCAATGCTGCTAATGCCAGTTGGAGGCAATCATCTTCTTGCCAAATAAGTAGCCAAACTTGGCCAGAATGGAACCTCGCCGGCACAAATAGACTGGGTGTAAGCTCCAGTGGTATCACAATGGGCCTATTCAGGTCTAAGTGTGTCAGATGACAACCACTCAACCTAACTTAACCTGAGTGGAAAATTAAGTAAGGAATTACATAATTTTGGAAAGTTTCAAGGCGGGTAAGTATTTCGTGTGGTAAAACTGCTGGATGTAAAATGTAAAATAAAAAACACTACCTTACAGTGTACGAAATAATTATAAGAATACTTTAGTTAAAGTTTCTCGAGGCATCCATATCAGAACCAATACTGTTGAAATGCAACCAAACAAAAGGTACACGAGTGGTGCAATAAGACGTCCAAGTATCTCACAACTTCTTGAAAAATTATATTAGGTGCGCAACTAAGTTTCCGCTGTTTGTGAATAGATGCCGCCAGGAGTGTGTGCTAGTCGATTCTAACATAACCTAAACATCGTAAAGCAAGCTTAGACATATGGTAAACAAACTGCTTCGACACATTAGTGATTTTGTTTTGGTATCATACGAGTATACCTTTGCTTTTGTGAAAATCTCTGATTTTGTGCCGAATAATCGTCATTTGCGGGGAGTGTTGATTTCCCTCTTTCATTCGAGAAAAACGGCGACTGAAGCGCATCGAGAGCTACAAAAAGTTTATGGAGATGCTGCTTTAAGCGAAACAACGTGCCGAAATTGGTTCGCTCGCTTCAAAGATGGTGATTTTAATGTTGACGACCGTCCGCGTGCAGGAAGGCCAAAAACCTTCGAAGACGCTGAATTTGAGACTGGAGGCATTGCTCAATGAGGATCCGTGTCAAACGCAAGAAGAGCTTGCTTCAGTATTAGGAGTTACCCGCCAATCCATTTTCAATCGATTGCATGGGAATGCTTCAGAAACAGGTGACTTGGGTTCCTTATGAGTTAAAACCAAGGAATGTGGAACGTCGTTTTTTTGCCTGTGAACAACTGCTCCAGCGGCATAAAAGGAAGGGGTTTCCTCCTCACATCGTGACGGGTGATGAAAAATGGATTCATTATAGCAATCCAAAGAAAAGAAAGTCATGGGGACTGCCCGGTCATGCTTCTACGTCGTCACCTCGGCCGAATATTCACGCTGCGCAGGTTATGCTATGTATATGGTGGGACCAAGTTGGTTTTATTTATTATGAACTGTTAAAACCAAGCGAAACCATCACTCGGTCGGTATCAACTTCAATTTTTGCGATTGAGTCGAGCACTGCGGGAGAAGTGACCGCAATACGCGGAGAGTCACGAAAAAGTGATTCTACAGCATGACCACGCTCGGCCTCCCGTTGCCAAACCCGTTAAAACCTATCTGGAGACACTGAAATGGGAAATTCTCCCCCACCCGCCATTTTCTCCGTCGAATTATCACCTGTACCGATCGATGGCACATGGTCTAGCTGACCAGCAGTTCCATTCATATGAAGATTTTTGATGTCTTGATCCGTGGATAGCCCCAAAGATGAAGATTTTTACCGCGACGGTATGCGAGATCTACCAGAAATATGGGCAATGCTTTCAATTATTCACTTGTAACAATTTATTCAGAATACGTAAAGTTGTATTTTCATAAAAAAACAGCGAGAACTTGGTTGCGCACCTTATATATTTCTGCATTTAAAGTTGTTGCTGGAAATAAAGTGGGGGCTTAATTCACCTTTTGAATTGAATGACATTTCTTGCCTGTATAAGCGAGTTTCCTCGGGTTAACCAGCCCAGTATAGCAATCGATTCCCACTGGAACGATACGGATAATTTTTATGTTTTTGCACTACGAAAAAAATGCATTTAAGATACGCTATGTAACAAGATTTTTGTCCATGGGTTGTAATTGTTATTTCCTAGTCAGTTAGGTCCCAAAAGTATAGAAAACAGCTATTGTCCCAAGATAACTTTGCTTTTGTGACCATGGCAGCGCTTTTTTGAAAAATACGCTATCGCCTATACTTATATATTGTATGTACATGTTCAATAAAGCATACCAATTAAAGAATGCTTTTGAAAACTATTTTACAAACATTGGTTAAACCATAGATGCAGTACACACTACATTAGAGATTTGTTGTGGTTTATTGAGAGTTGTTTCTTATTTTATTACAGATAATTTCGTTCAAACATGGCTTCACGAGGCTGCAAGTATCCTGCAGATGCATTTTGTTATGTCTGCGGATATTTTATCAAAACAAGAGCGAAAAAGTACTCCTGGGAAACATGTTTTAAAATGTGCGAAGCTTACAATGCTTATTTCGGCATGCCTGTGGGTGATCAAGACAAATCCTGGGCACCTCATTTCGCCTGTGAAAACTGCAAAAGGACTTTGGAAGGTAAGACATTTTAAAACTATATTGCTTTGTTATGGGTAAAATAAATGTTTCTATTAACTTTTTTATTAGACGGTACTTTTCTTTTCTAATTTTTTTTTTGCAGGATGGTACAGAGGGGAAAAGAGAGCTATGAAGTTTGCTGTGCCAAGAGTTTGGACCTCTGACCATTCAAGCAACTGCTTTTTCTGCATGGTGGACCCTTCCAAACGTCGGGCTGGCAAAAAAGCAAGTCCAATCATGTATCCTGACATTCCTTCAAGCTCCAGTTCCACACAGCTCTGGCCTCCCCGTTCCTACTCCTCCAGAGAAAGAGCAGGTGTCTTCCTGTGAGAGCCCTGATTCCAAGAGTGAGGAAGACAATGAAGGTGAAGGATTTAATTTACTAGCTGATAACAGAAACCCATACTATCCCAACCAAAAGGACATGAATGATTTGATCACAGATCTTAGTCTCACCAAGTCCAATGCTGAAGTTTTGACGTCCAGACTGATGCAGTGGAATTTGCTGGATCCTAGTGTTAAAGTCTCATGTCAGAGGAAGCGTCACGAACTATTTTCCAACTTCTTCATCAGCGAAGATGGGCTCTGCTTCTGCCACGACGTGACCGGTCTGTTCGAGAAAATCGGAATTGATTTAGACCCAAAAGAGTGGCGCCTCTTCAATGACAGCTCATGCAAGAGTCTCAAATCCGTGTTGCTCCACAATGGCAACAAGTATCCGTCTCTTCCTCTGGCGCATACAGTATCTCTCAAAGAGAACTACAACAATGTCAAGAAATTGCTGAACGCATTGAAGTATGAGCAATATGCCTGGGAAGTGATCGGAGATTTCAAAATAGTGACATTCTTAATGTGCCTGCAAGGCGGTTACACCAAGTTTCCTTGCTTTCTTTGCCTGTGGGACAGCAGGAACGACAGTGCACACTACAGTAAGCGAGAATGGCCACAACGAACTGAATTCACAGTGGGGAGGAACAACGTCAAGTGGGAGCCCTTGGTGGACCCTCAGAAGGTACTGATGCCACCACTACACATCAAACTGGGTCTTATAAAGCAATTCGTCAAAGCTCTCGACAAAAATTCTTCAGCGTTCAAGTACCTACAAGACTTGTTCCCTAAGCTCTCTGAGGCGAAAGTTACAGCCGGTGTCTTCGTTGGACCACAAATAAAGAAAATCTTCGAGTGTGAGGAATTCCCCAAGAAGCTCACTCGTGTTGAGAAAGCTGCTTGGATGAGTTTTGTGTCAGTGGTACAGGGGTTCCTAGGCAATCAAAAAGCCGCAAACTACGTGGAGCTGGTCGAAAGTCTGGTGGAGAACTACAACAAAACGGGCTGCAGGATGTCTCTCAAACTCCATATTCTGGATGCACATCTTGACAAATTCAAGGAGAATATGGGAGCATATTCAGAGGAGCAAGGCGAGCGCTTCCATCAGGATATAATGGACTTTGAGCGGCGATACCAAGGACAACACAATGAGAACATGATGCGAGATTACATTTGGGGATTGATAAGAGAAAGTGACTCGCAGTATAAACGCAAATGTCGAAAAACCACCCACTTCTGATTTACTTTTATGTTTTTGGTTTTCTGAAGTTTTAATAAAATCTAGTTTTGATTTATATGTGCTGTTCTGTATGATTTTCTCTGTAGTAAAAGACTCAAACACGTTTTTCTCATAATTTTAGCATATTTTAATGAATCTCATTGTCCTGGTGACAAAAGCAAAGTTTCCGAGGAATATTAGGTGGTTTCCATACTTTTAAGACATAACAGACTAGGAATTAACAATTATAGTACATCCCAAGGACTGAGAAATTTTTTATTTTTGTTACATAGTGATATTTACGACAAGACTTAGGCGATTACTTAAGATCAAAGGAAATACAGAAGAACAAAACGAACCGAACGTATGTATATAAATTTAATCAGATCTCTATCAGGGTCTTTACGTTGTTGTTGTATTTTCATGCAAATTTTGTATCCCGATCCCGATTACTGACCATCGAAACACAGCTATTATTTGAGTGTTTTATTCTAACCAAACGACGTATAGAAGAATTTTTTTAGTAAAGGGTGTTATTTTAACAGCTTGGGAACTTGGAAAATGATAAAACAGAAATATTCTTGGAATGAATAAATCTGGTCGTATGGCGTCAATAGAGGCTTGAATATTGCAATAAATCGATTGTTAAGCGCGCTGTATCGCAAGTTACATCGCTTTGTTGGAACAAATTCCGCCAGCATGGCTCGATAGCGTTCGCCTTTCACCGTAACGGCAGCTCCTTCCGCATCTCGAAAGAAATAAGGGCCGATGATGCCGCAAGTGTTCTATGAACTTCCCGAACAAATTAGTTTTTTTCCACAATTTGGAAGCGTTGCTCTGACGTTAAACGATTCATGACGACTTGCCAAACCTTGCTGAACAGAAATTTGAACTTAGTTTGCCCTTCTCAGCTGTCAAACCATAGTTATCGATATCGATACTTCTCATGCAGCAAAAAAAACACCCTTTATGAGTGTATAAAGGGAATAGTCACAATTATCATAAATTAAATTAGTAAAACAAGTAAACAAAGCGAAAATTTTAAACAAAGCGATAAATTTTAATTAAAATGACAAGAGCAAAGTTATTGGCATTGCAGGGCATAAGTTAAAATGTATTATTCGTTCAACTTTCTTAAAAAAGGCTTAAAAGGATTTAATTTTCACAATCGCCGATACTTGAAAATTTTTGCGAGAGTAACTGGCGAGCATGCTGTTCTCAGCGTCAAATATTTATCTACCGTTTTTATTATTGCCAAATAGCAGCACTAAATGGAAAAGCTTATAGCTAATTAAAGCCTCTTATGAAAGAAAAGATAATTTTAAGGTACAATGGGACGAAACTACGACATTATGATTTGTACACTGAACCAAACAAAAAATTGTAGAAGCAATAAAATTTAGTACTGGGTCATTCGGGTGTGACGGGGCGGACATTTTCACACGTTTTTTGGCAAACATTTTGAAATTTCAAAAAAGGCGAGCCAAGAAGCACCGAGTGAGCGTTAACTCCTTAAACACTCAGGCTAAGAAGTCCACTGTATTCAAAGCTCTCGAAAGTAAAAGGGTAGATAGTAAAGGAGGAAAGGAAAGAAGTGGCAGAGAGAAAGAGATAGAAAAGAATAGAGACAAAGATAGCTAGTCAGCATTTTCCAGATTCTTTGGTAAATTTGAAAATATCCTACAGTTTGAGAGAATCAATATTACTCATTCTTATGCCATCGGCTTTCCTCTAGCAAAGACAGCACACTCACAGAGAAAAAGCTCAGTGCTATCCGCCTCCTTAAAGCAAGACAGACAAATCAGATCCTCAATAATGTTGACCCCATGGGTTGTGTCCTGTAATAATACCGACGATCAACTGAACGTCTCTTCTACCAAGTTTCAGATGAAAGTTCGACAGTTCTCTGTGCGGGCTTGTCACAAAATACTTTGCAGTTCTGCAGCGTTCTAGACTGGACCACCGCTTTTTATGTGATGGGCATACATAATCGCTGATTCTATTCAAACTAAATCTATCGACATATTAAGCGATTATGTATTGGGTTGGCAACTAAGTAATTGCGGATTTCACTTATAGATGGCTTCAGTTGAATTTCTAGGCTTGCAGACGTAGTACAAATGTCAAACACATTTTGTTGTTTGGTAGTTGGGAATTCAGCTGTCAATCAGTAAAAAAAAGTTTTTTGATCGGTTGCGTAGTTTTCGTTTGGCGTTCGTTGAAAAATGGAAAATCAAAAGGAACATTTTCGTCATATTTTGCTTTTTTATTTCCGCAAAGGGAAAACCGCATCGCAAGCTCATAAAAAGTTATGTGGGATTTATGGAGACGAAGCCTTAAAAGAACGGCAGTGTCAAAATTGGTTTACCAAATTTCGTTCTGGTGATTGTTCACTCAAAGATGAAGAACGAGCCGGTCGTCCAGTTGAAGCTGAAGACGCCCTAATCAAAGCAATAATCGATTCGGATCGTCACAGTACAACATGTGAGATTGCAGAGAAGCTTCATGTATTACAGACATGCATTGAAAACCACTTAAAAAAACTTGGTTATGTTCAAAAACTCGATACCTGGGTTCCTCACGAATTGAAAGAAACGCATTTAACGCAACGCATTAACAGCTGTGATTTGCTAAAGAAACGTAATGAAAATGATAAATTTTTAAAACGACCGATAACTGGCGCTGAAAAATGGGTTGTTTAAAACAATAGCCAGCGGAAAAGTCGTGGAGCAGGCCAGGTGAACCAACTCAAACAACATCAAAAGTTGATATTCATCAAAAGAAGGTTTTGTTATCAGTTTGGTGGGATTACAAAGCAATTCTTTACTTTGAAATCTTACCACCAAACCGAACGATCAATTCTGATGTCTACATTGAACAACTGGCGAAATTAAACAATGCCGTTGTAGAAAATCGGCCCGAATCGACAAATCGAAAAGATATTTTATTCCATCATGTCAATGCAAGGCCACACACATCTTTGGCCACTCGGCAAAAAGTATTGGAGCTTGGTTGGGATGTTTTGCCACATCCACCACATAGTCCTGACCTTGCATCATCTGATTACTTTTTGTTTCGATCTTTGCAAAACTCTTTGAATGGTAAAATTTTCAATAATGATGATGATGTCAAATCGTGCCTGATTCAGTTTTTTCCTAATAAAAAACCAGAAGTTTTAAGTTATATGCTGCCTGAAAGATCGCAAAAGGTCATTCATGAAAATGGGCAATACATTACAGAATAAAGTTATTTGGTGCCATGAAAAATTTATTTGGTTTGATTTAAAAAAAAAATCCGCAATTACTTAGTTGCCAACCCAATACATATACAAACACATTCATCGATATCGCTTCAATTTTTGCTGATTAAACTAACAAAACGCGCTGAATACAACAGTAGAAAAAAATGAAAATGCAATAGAATACGTTGAGTATTGGGAATGTACGCAGACTTTTTTTGCCGACTGTAAAAGTACATCGAAATAAAATTTCAAAATTTTAAAGCACACTTTAAAACCATAAAATTAATTAGTTTGCAATGTACTTATCTTACTTATACTTACATACGCAGCTCGCCATCCCAAGATCTCGTTGGTGTTACGAATCTGCTTTTTACGATTTATAGTACAATTATGATGTTTATTTAAGCGGATTGTTGATGGAATGATTAGCTCTATCTGAGGCAGGGTACGTAGACATTTCTACGTACACTGAGTTAAAATAGTAAATACACAATTACGTCATTCTACAACAAATATCAGAGAAATCAAAGTTTAAAACCTTGTACGAGATTTATATAAATTCGACAAATTTTCAGCAAAATTTCAAACTTTTTCCTCCAAAAAAAGTCGTGCATTCTTTATATGGCGAAAAAGCGACAGCCGTCGGGGAAAAAATTAAAAAAAAAAACAACGAGAATTTTGAGTTACTTCAAACTTGCGCTTTATTACACTAAATTTTTTTTAAGTTTTCATTGAAAAGTTTTAGATCTTGGTGAAAATTTGTCGCATTTGAAATATGAATTTGGAAAAGAAATTTTAGGAAATTTTTAAATCCTCACAAAATGCGTTAAAGTGAAATAAGAAACAAATGAATTGTCAACATTTTTTCAATAAGTCTTAGTGCTATAGTTAGTAGTAGAAGTAGTAGGAATTCTTTATTTAATTTATAAAAATTAAGGTTAACAATTGATTTGATTCATAAATTATTTCATTTAATATATTAAAGTAAATAAAGAAATAAATAAAAAGTTTGGGACAATAAAGATGTTGTCTGTCACAGCTCTTAAATTAATTAATAATTGAACTCTGCTATAAAAAAATCTCTATAGTGCCAGGTTGTATATGAAACCAGTTAGCGTTCTCCAATTTTGGCCATTTAGTATATATATATATTACTTCAGCGTCGTTTAGCTTCTTTTCATTTAAGTATATTTGTATGACTTCCTTCAGTACAGGGCACCTTCCTAAGAAGTGATACATATCTTCTTCTTCGTTTGAGTTGCATAGTGTTTTAACAACCCATTCAGTTTTAACCCATATCTTGCTTTAAATATTGTTGTTATGTCAGCTAGCCGCATATCTTCTCTGAAGTATGATTCTCCTTTTGAGTGATCTGAGTGTTTATATATTCGTGTCGTGCTTGATAGTGCTATTTGTTTTGCCATGTTTAAATTTTGTAATTTCATGTTTGATAAAAGCTGGATACAGCGATCTTGCCAGTCCGTAGCAGTTATATTTTCTTCAAGCTTTAGGCCGAACTCCATACCTAAGACATTGAGTTGATTGAGGCAAAACACGTTTTTTCGTAATATGCACTATGTAAGTTTGTGCGGGAGTCTACTGCTTTTGTATTCATAGATAGTTTTCCAAATATACAATATTTCATATGTAGTTCTAACGAATATAAGTAGCTATTATCCACTACTTCTAGTATTATTGTTTGGCTCTGCGCACAGCTTGAAACAGCTTCCATTTAGCTTTGTATGAGTTGTATGGCTTGGCTAAAAAATAGCTCTATGTATGCTAGCTTTAGTAGAATTATTTCTGGCTTGCACATGTTTAGCAAACGTCATTTTGGATGTGAGAATGACACCAAGATATTTATATTCTGCTATCACTTTTATTTCCTCGTCTTTGTACCACCATTTTTCTGCCTTGGCTAGTTCACCACCTTTTCTATAGACCATCATCTAAAATTTCATTCAATTTCCTTCCATGTTCCGCTCAGCGCAATATATTTCTAGTTTTTTAATCACAATTGCTATAGTTATTTAAGACTACTTCTAAAATCAATATGTAGTTCCTCTGAGTGCTTAAGGGGGGAAGTCCATGTAAAATTTTCGAAAAATCGATTTTTTCGTTATTTCGAAAGTATAGTATCTTAAGAATATACTGTGAAATTTTCTTACTTTTCCTTTTTACTTTTTGGGTGTTAAAAATGTCAATAAAATAGACCTAAATTCTGACTTTTTTTCAAAGGCTTATTTTATAATTAATTTAATACTTGTTTTTTGATTATATAGGTTCATCCTTTCCGTTAATATGTCGTTTTTTTGTTTATCCTGAGCCGCCATTTTGAAAAAAATAATGAAAAAAAAATTTTTTTGAACTTTCGAAAGGTTAAATAAAGTTGTGTGGAAGCTTCAAAATAATATATATATTTTTTATATATATTTTATCACCTTTAAAAACATGTTTAAAAAATTACCGATTTTGAGGCTTCTACATGGACTTCCCCACCTTAAGAGAGGTTCCACGCTTTCTTTTCATTTTTCTATGCAATTCTTATTCTTTGATAATATAAACGAATCAGTTCTTGATGGAAAATTAATTAATTTTTACGAAAGCCTCTGCTGCTAGCGCTGAATTTGCTTGAGTTTATTAATAATTTTATTATCAAGTAAAAATAAAATAAAATAAAATAAAATAAAATAAAATTAAATAAATTTAAGTAAAATAAAAAAAATAAAATAAAATTAAATTAAATTAAATTAAATAAACTTAAATAAAATAAAATAAAATAAAATAAGATAAAATAAAATAAAATAAAATAAAATAAAATAAAATAAAATAAAATAAAATAAAATAAAATAAATTTAAATAAAATAAAAAAAAATAAAGTTAAAAAAAAAATTAAAAAAAAAAATTCAATAAATAAAAAATTTTACTTGTATTTGTTTATTGAAACCCTGTGTAAATACCCAGCAGCGCACAGTGCGGCCGATTCCCGAAAAGCTGGCCAAAACTCAAAAAATTAAGTAATTGATTCAAAATTTCTTACTCGGGGGTTGTCGGGGTCGCTGATTACGAATTTGATCTTAAAATTTTGAAAATCCACCCCCTTCCACCCCTATTGGCCACCCCCTCACGTGAAATAGCATATATTCAAGAACATAATCAAGATGCATGTAAATTTATATGTTTTCGGGGTCGCAAGGTAGCAAGTGGTAGCAGCTGAATCTTGTTTTATTCAGTAACCATTACTTTTTTGAGTAACCTTTAATAGGTTTCAAAGCAGCATATGACGGCGTTGTATTACTATACAGTTTGAAAACTCAAATTTTATAAAAAAAATTGCAAAAAATGTATCTACGTATTGCTGCAGCTAAAAATTTTGTGTCGAGGTATTGATATGTACTAAAGATTTCTCGTATTTTACTAACCTTCCGAAGATGATTCCATTTGGTTTTGTTCAATTTACTCCATTACAAATTCTTTCAAATGTGTACAACTTTCACTATTCATCGACAGTAATACGATGCTCAAACGAAGGCCGCGTTGCGACTGAAAATACAGAGGATACTTAGGGTACAGGACGTTGCTATGAACGGTTTTCACTACTCAAGGCATTACTGTAGCCAACCCAAAGACAAAAAAACTCTATCTAGAAACTTTTTTTTTCGACTTTTAGCGAGCTTTTTGGGAATCGGCCGCACTGTGCAGCGGTAGAAAATTATTCGCTAATACCCCGAATGTCAAAGTCGAAATTAGAGTACCAGATGCGCTAATCAAGATGCGATTCAATCATTACATGAATACAATTGTGTGCACCAGGACTTCAAAGAAATATAGAGCATAGATTTATAGAGAGCGACGAGTATTCGAGTTATTGATAGTTTCTGGCAAATATTCGTTGTAAGTATGAGGGGACAACGTTGTGCATTAAGATAATCATAAGATTTATTTTGCTTTTTCTGCTTGTGGCTTAAAGCTTCTGGTGAGAATAAATCATCAAATGGGTGGATTTAGTGTCAGACTACAATTCTCTCATACAATTCTAGGGTAAGCTGGAAGTTTCTATGGCGAGTTGTGCCGATACACATTTTGCATTTGTCAAGGATTTCCGCTTTTAATTTCGAATTCGTTTAACGAATTCTTTCACAGTTACCTTCTGTCCTTTTTTAGTGAATTTTTCACTACAACAACGGTCTCTAAATACATCATTCGGAATATTATAGGCTTTTAAGAATATACTGTAAAATTTTTAGAAGAATATTCCCAGTATTTTTTATTCTACAGCCGTTTTAGCAGGTAGAGTCAGATACGTCGCGCGGCGGCATCAATGGAAAATATCCACTCTGAAAGCTTTAAACTCAATTACCTCAAACCTACTTTTTTCAGCCTGGTGTTGTAAAAAAAAACTATTCAACCAAATCGTCTAAAATTGTAATATCTTGTTCACAACATCATACTAGAATCATATTAATATATATAAATATTTCAATTATTTCGTATTTTTTAATTAAAAAAACTGAAAACAACCCGATTCTTAGAGTGTCAAATTCAAAACCGCGCCATTTTGTCGAAATTTTTTTTTTTATTCTGAAGGATTTTCCAATAAGGTGTTATTCCCGGAAAAGATCAATAGTTTCGTTGCTTGTGTGGCACATAGCGCCGTCTTGTTGAAAATAAACGTTGTCCAGATCAATACCATCCAATTCCGGCCATAAAAAATCGTTAATCATCTCTCGATAGCGCAATCCATTCACCGTAACAGTTGCTCTAAATTCATTTTCCAAAAAGTAAGGTCCAATGACTCCGCCGGAGCATTAACCGCACTAAACAGTCACATGTTGAGAATACAGAGGCGTTTCAACAATAACTCTACGATTTTTTGAGCCCAAGATCCGACCATTTTGCTTCTTGACGAAGCCACTGAGGTGGAAATGGACCTCATCACTCAAGATGGTTTTTCGTTGGAATTCCGGATCATTTTCATGCATTTCAACGACCCAATCAGCAAAGACACGACGTTGTTGAATATCGGCCGGCTTGAGTTCTTGTGTTAACTGGACTTTATAAGACTTAAGACCCAAATCTTTAAGCAAAATACGGTGTAATGACGTTTGTGGAATGCCTAATTCCAAAGAACGACGAGAAATGGACAAAACTGGGTTTTCTTCAACACTTTCGGCTACAACAGCAATCAGTTCGGCTGTTCTTGAGCGACGTGCACGGGTTTTATTCTCCACATCACTAACTTGTCCCAACAGCTCGAATTTTTTCACCAATTTCTTGCGGCCCGACAAGGTGCTTCACGATGACCCAAAACTGTTCGAGTTTTACGAGCCGTCTCTGATAAATTTTCAACATTTTTATAGTGAATTTCAAGAATTTCAATGTGTTGTTTCAGCGTGTATCGTTCCATTTTTATAAATGGCGTAGTTTCTACTTGTCAAATATAAAAAAATTACAGCTTCAAAAGTGACATAGACCGAAATAGCGGGCAATTCAAAATAACACCTGTTATTGGAAAACCCTTTAGTAAGGGACATATGGTAGCTACAATCACATTGATTAATACTTTTTTTTTGGTTTATATGTTTCAGATAAATAGAAGAGCCAAAATGGAGAACACCGTCCAGGTCAAATTTTTCGGCAGGGTCAACTTCAGCGCCATTTTTAAAATTATTAAAATTAAAAAAAAATTTTTTCATTTTTGTATGTAAAAGAAGTTATATAAAAAGTCTAAAAAATGTAAATATCGTTTTTAATTTTTTTTTATTGTAAAAAAAATTCTTGACAATACCCTAAATTTTCGAGCTCTACAACACCGGCATACCCCTTAATAATTTAATTTTCAATCTGATTAACGTTTACGAAAACTCTGGGCTCTCTCAGAGCAGGTGATGCTTCAAATGTGGAAAGTACCAATTTATATGAAAGCTTTTTTAACTCACTGTACACGCACACATACTTAAGTGGGCTTTTGACATTTAAATATTCAATGCAAATATGCAAATAATATAAATAATAATATAACAAATCTGCTAAGTCATTTGTGATGAAATTACGAATGTCACCTGCTCCTCTTTACAAACATTTATGCCTGTATATACGAGCATCTATTTTTGCACATATAAATGTATAAATATAAATTTTATCTGCATCTATGCATAAGAACGCTCGACCACACAGCTTATGGTGAAATAGGATTTGGGCGATAAGGGGCTGGAGAATGTTGATTATATATTCTTTAACTCAACATGACGACTTAATAACTTTAGTTTTTTTTTTGCAGAAGGAAAATTTTGAAAACTGCATTAAAAACAAAAATTAAGTTTTGACCAATTACTGAAAACTTCACCTCCAATATTTGGTTGACGGCTGGACTTTTATTACGCAGGAACTACTGCCAAGCCTCCGAACGGCAGATGACTTTTCATGAGATGCTTTTTGATGACAGAAATGTACCTACTCGGAGATTTGGCATTTAACCCGACCTAACGACGGTAGTCACGCACACTCGGCGAGGGCCAGATGTCATCTAACGGGTGATTTTTTTGCTATTATCTTTTTAAGCAGTTGGTTTAACAGCTGACGCACATTTCGTGTTTTTTTTTTCACTGTTAGACATCTTCAGTTTGGTCTATAATTTAACCATGAATCGTCTTACAAACGAACAACGCTTGCAAATCATTAAATTTTATTATAAAAATGCGTGTTCTGTTAAGAAAGTTTATCGCGTGCTTCTTCCATTTTATGGTCAGTTTAATCGACCCCCTGAAGCGTCTATCCGAGCTATTGTGACTAAATTTAGAACCAAATTTACATTATTGGGCATCAAACCACAGACACGCTTACGTAGAGTGCGAACTGAAGAAAATATCGCAGTTGTATCGGCCAGTGTTAATGATGACCATCAATTATCGATTCGTCGCCGTTCGCAGCAATTGGGCCTCTGTTACTCAACAACGTGAAACATTTTGCAAAATGGAATTTTGGTGAATGGGCTCTTGGAAAGTTGGCCAAAAATCCACTTTTTTATCGAAAATTGTGTTCAGCGACGAAGCTCATTTTTGGATCAATGGGTACGTAAATAAGCAGAATTGTCGATTTTGGAGTGAAGATCAGCCAGAAGAATTGCAAGAGCTTCCAATGTATCCAGAAAAGGTCACCTTTTGGTACGGTTTATGGGCTGCAGGTATAATTGGACCGTAACTGTGAATGGTGAGCGCTACCGTGAAATGATATCCAACTTTTTTTCCCAAAATGCAAGAGCTTGACTTGCATGACATGTGGTTTCAGCGAGAGGGTGCCACATGCCACACAGCACGCGTAACAATGGACTTGTTGAGAGGCGAGTTCGGTGAACATTTTATTTGACGTTCGGGACCGGGCAATTGGCCACCCAGATCGTGCGATATAACGTCTTTAGACTATTTTTTGTGGGGATATGTTAAAGCTCATGTCTATTCAGACAAGCCTGCTTCAATTAACGCATTGGAATACAACATTAAAGCATTTATATGTGAGATGCCGGCCGAAACATTGGAAAGAGTATGCCAAAATTGGGCTAAGCGGATGGACCATTTGAAGCGCAGTCGCGGTCAACATTTGCATGAAATAATCTTCAAACATTAAATTATATGGACTGTACTATCGATTTAAATAAAAACTTCATGCATTTTTCTGAATTTTACGTGTTTTTTTGAAAAACTTTCCTATAGCTCTTAAAAAATCACGCTTTAGTTAGTTCAACATTGTTTTACAAACCAAGTCGCATACGATTAATTCCCGTACAAATTAATTAATTGTGCAATTTCTAATTCAAAAACGGGAAATCGATTTTCTATATCCGGTCCACATTTTCTCTTCAAATAATTACAGTTACTAAAATATCGTGTTTTTAAAAACTGCTGTTATATGGAGCATGGATAGTTCTCGATTTTGCTCAGTTTTAATATGAAAAAATCTTACGCCAGGGACAACATATCCACATACACATAGCCCATAAAATCTGCGTTCACCTTACAAATATTCTCAAGTTTATTAAAAACACAGCCTAAATTAGTAGCTGAAGACATATTTTATGGATTTATTTCTTCGTTACATTCTTAAATTAGAAAAGCAAAAGAAAATCACGAGATTCCTCACTTTATTCTATACATAACGGTAAGTAATTGCAGTGTATATATATATATATATTCCCATATTTCCTAGATGAAACATAGGGCTTGCATAAACAAGTTATAATTTCGTTTCTTTAGAGCTTAATTTGACTCCAGGAACGGCCTGCTCTGTTCGCCTCTACTGCTACTTGTCGCCTCTATGTGTTGGCTGGCCTCCCGCACCTACGGCTTCCTTAGGGATTCCAGTCTAGCACTGTCTTTCCGATGTCATACCGTGGTTTGCGCAATGTGTGTCCGATCCATTTCCACTTGCGACGCATCATTTCTATGTGAACTGGTTTTTGCCTGGTAACCGCCCAAAGATTATCGTTGCTTATAATAAAGGGTGGTTAAATTTAAAGGACACCGTTGGACTTCTTTCTTTGGGGTTATTTGAAAGAAAAGGTGTACGTCGATAAGCCAGCAACAATTCAAGAACTAAAGGATGAGGTAATTCGGCACATTAACGGCATAGAACCTCAATTATGCCTCAGCGTCGTCGAAAATTTGGACCATCAGATGGAGGTGTGCCGCCGTGGTCGCGGCGGCCATTTGGCCGATATTTTGTTCCATGCGTAATTGAGCCATACCAATATTATCATAATAAAGAGAAATGAAAATAATTTCTTAAAAACATTGTATTTTGTTCAATATCAACACCGGCCCTTGAAACTGAACCACCCTTTATAAGGCCAGAATAACCGCATTATCTTTCGTAGGCAATGGTTTAGGAAGGATTGCAATGATTGTGATATGCTTCTTATTAAGTTCCATGTTTCACATCCATACAGAACTACCGACTTCATGTTGGCATCAAATATTTTCAGTTTTGTGTGCCTGGAGATATGGGTTGATCTCCAAACCTTGTCTAGCATGCCAAATGGAACGCGCCCCTAAGATATTCGGGTGCGTATGTCAGTTGTTGATCCGCCGTTTTTGAAATTATGCTCCCAAGGTAGTAAAATTCATCTACGTCTTCAAGCGGCGTGTCGGCAATTTGAAAGGCTTGCGTTTCGGTGGTGTTATTCCGTATTACTTTGGTCTTTGCTATGTTAAGTTTTAGACCTGTTTTTGCTACTGCATGGCATACCGCTTGAAGTCTAGCTGATGCATCTAAGTATTTCTGCGATAGTAAGCAAATGTCGTCCGCATACCGGTTTGAACTTCGATACTACCACTTAGAGCATTTTCGTATTTCGCGCGGCATGCAGCGCCCGAGTAAAATTCGTTTATGATGGTGACAATCTTCTCAGCCACTAATTTGATTCAAAAACTTTCCAGATTGCTTCATGGTTGAGAGTGTCGAACGCTTTCTCGAAGTCGATGAAGCAGGGGTAAAGAGGCGAGCGCCACTCAACCGACTGCTCCACGATCACTCTCAAGGAGTTTACATGATCGACGCATGATCTATTTGGCATTGAGTTTACCAACTTCTCTGTTTCCTCAGTTGTAATCTTCACCCATTCAGCCCGCATAACACTTCGCTAAGTACCTCTACTTGTTACTGCAAGGCTGTCGACTTCTGTTTTCTAGCAGAGCCCACAGATGTTCAATACGAATGAGATCCGACGACGGGTGTTTTGAGCTGTTTTGACGCGTTGTACAAGAGCCAAAGCTTAACGACCACGGCTATGTGTTTTGGGTCGTTATCGTCCGTTCCCACGACAGTCGGTTCTGAGTAACCGGAACGACCCGGATTTATATCCGGCCAAGGACTGTCACTTCAGCAGCATTCCACGTATATGTATGGGGAATGTTTATGCTGCTACAACAACAACAACAGCAGCCGCTATGTCTGGTTTGGATCGTTATCTTGTTGGAAGCAAAACACTCAGAGTGATCCAAGGTTTTCGGCACTCTGTTTCAAAATCCTTTTTAAAATGTTCAAATACCCCAATTTATCCATAGTCGACACAATAAATTCTAATTGACCCACACCACTTGCCACCCTGCAGTCCTAGTTCCCAGAAAAAAGAAGCGCGAAAGACTACTAGCCAAATTTATAAGATCATCGTTAGATTGTCAAAACAGGATACCAAGAGTAATGCTGACATCCATCGAGAAATTTTGAGTTCACCTGGAAAAGCCAATAACGCAAACCACACAGCTGCGCTTCGATTGGCAGAAGCAGGGATTCACGGTCGACTGGCACGGAAGAAGCCATTCGTAACAGCATCGCAACGACAGCGCCGAATTGAGTTTGTTCGAGAGCGCATATCCTGGACTCAAAGCCAGTGACGTTATATTTTATTCAGCGACGAAACGAAAATAAATATAGTCCAGATGGTCGGAAGTACGTGCAGCGGCCAAGACGAGCAGCATTCGACCACCAAGTTCGTCTCACCCATCATAAAGCACGGGGAACTGTCAATAATGGCGTGGGTCTGCTTTTCGTGGAACAGTATCCAATTCAGTGGCCAATTCATCGTATCAAAGGTAATATGGATGCGGTCAAATACGTTCAGATGCTTCAAAGAAGCTTTTCGAAGAAGTGTGGACATCTACGGGCGTCGATTTAAATCTAAAAGAACATCTTTGGACAAAAAACAAATTGACTTAGAGGAAAATTATCGGTGTTTTTATGACAAAATGCTATGTTGTCATTCACCCTTTGGTGACGCGTGTTGGCATATAGCCGCCCAAATTAGTTCGTAGCTGTAAGGATCGCGACTTCTGTCGTTCTGAGCGATAGAATACGCATTGGTATAGTAAAAGAGTCACGTTTTCACTCAAAGCCATTAGGGGCCATTAGCGATTAAGTCTTATCTTCCTTATTATGTAAACTTACGATGTGAGACGACGGTAGAGTCAGAACGAATTTGAGTTCTTTGATGCAGTTTCTCAGTGTCCCTGCACGAGGAACCAGCAGGTTTTTATATATTTTATCCTACGCACGATGGCTAAGCGATCTAGAGATGATACGTTAGATTGTGACAGTTCTGACGAATATTACTTTGAATGTGATAAGCCGGAAGATGACGGCATTACTTCGTCAAATGGAAGTGAAATCCGCGCAATAAGGAATCCACTCAGGGATTTCAACATTAGCTGTGATAGCAGTTTGTTCATAATTATTTTTTAATTTTTTGAACAAATTTTCTTCTGTTAAATAAAGCCTTAGTTTTTATAACGTTCTACGTATTTATTTTCGTTACTGCGCACTCCAATACCTCTCGTCCTTAGCCCGTCGAGCGGCTCCGTCCCCAAAGGGTTAATTCCACTTCAATATCGACTAATCGACAAATGTTGTAATGTTGCGACTGTGGTTATGGTTAAGGCACCACTAATTGCAGCTTAAGTATTTTTCTAGAAGGATTTTGGAATTGTATTACCTTTTAAGTGTATAAAATAAAACCTAATATGCAAAACATTTAAGTGATTTTATTGAAAGAAGTCCCAAATGCAGAGAACTGCGTACCGTTCTTAAGTATTTTCCAACGGCTGTATGTAGATATCAAACAAAATCTGTTCAAGAGAGTAAACAAAGCTTTAGGGAGAATTATTTGTGTGTGGTGTTGTCACCTAACTCTTAGGCCGGATTCACACTATGATGCCGATCACGGTCCGCTCTCGGTCCAGTCTCGGTCCGGTAAAATATTCACAAACGAAAAACAATGACTGTATTCACACTATCCGTGCTGTTCAAGTTTCGGTACAGTCACACTCCAGCATCGATCAAGCTCGAAGAATATTTTGCTGGAGCGTGATCGAACTGGCCGCGACTTGTACTGATAGTGTGTGTGTGTGCGACGAACGATGAATCGCGACTGGACCGATGTAAGAACACAAATGTAGATGTCGAAAGATTTTACCGAACCGAGACTAGACCGAGAACGAACCGTGATCGGCACCATAGTGTGAATCTACCCTTAAGGAGAAATGGAAAATAACTGTACAGATGAAATAAGTATTAGGGTGCGGAAATTATGGTTGACAACATTTTATTTAAACATTATTTTTTGCATGGGTGTTGTCGCTTAGTTTTTAATTAAAAAAATATTGGAGTCACCTTGTAATATAAAGTAATTAAACAAAATTAAGTAAAGTAATTAATAAAAATTATAAAATAATAAAAAAGTTTCAACTACAAACACAAATTGTTTGCATTTCCCTTATAAAAATTTTATGTTGTTATAAAATATTTAATTTAATACGCAAGCGAAACCACGTGCACCATAATATTGAGTATGTGAATAAGTTTTCGTACTTTCTTAGCCAAATCTACGAATTATTTAAACAATTAAATAATACTTCATATGATGTGAAGTACCTGCCCTTGGAAGCTACAACTTTACTCCATCTTTCAGGCAGCATACGGATTCCTCTGACGAAAAATTCGAGTTATTTTGACTTGATCCATTCATTCAGCCAGTTTGCGATGCTCTCGTAAAAAGTGAACTGCTCTCCAATAAGAGATGACTGCATTGATCAGAACAGATGGTAATCGGAAGGTGCAAAGTCTGGGGAATACGGCAGGTGGGGCGAGATTCCCCAATTCAGTCCCTCTAAATATATTTGAACCCATTTAGCAACGTGTGGCCTGGCGTTGTCATGCAGCAAAATCAGGTTGTCATGTCTAACGGCTGCTTTTGTTTGAGAACTCGATTCAAACACATTAGCTGCAGTCGGTAACGATCGCCAGTGATGGTTTCAGATGGTTTAAGGAGTTTATAATAGATGGTACACTTCTGATCGCACCAGATGCGCAACATAACCTTTGAAGCATGAACTTTTTTTTCGCTGTCGATGGAGCTGGTTCACCTGGTAGGCTCCAACTTTTTCGACGCTTAGGGTTTTCATAATATATCCACTTTTTTATCACCAGTGACGATGCGATGCAGAAAACTTTTTCTTTTCTGCCGTTCAAGAAACATCTCACACGTCACCAAATGTCTCTGAACATCCCTCTCGATATCCCCTTCAATTGATGTGGCACCCAGTTACCTGGTCTCTGGATCATTCCCACCGCGTAGAAATGTTTACCGACGGTTGATCGTCAACATCCAACTCTTTAGACATATCATCAAGGGTTCCACATGCGTCTTCTTCTTTAGGGTACATAATCTCAAGAATGTTGTGTCCAAATTTTAAGTCAATCGGTGCAAAACTCACAAAGTTAGAGCATTATAACCGTTGGCCGCTCCGACTCGGCTACCTGCTATAGAAAACTTTAAATCGATTTTCTGGAAAACGACGTTTTTCAAGACGGTGGACACTTTTTCTCTGAATCTACTCGACCGATCCTCCTGAAATTTTGTACACACTTTCTCTACATAATTACCGAGGTAACCCTGGGAGGTTTTTTTTTGTTTCAATTTTTATTTATTTTACACTAAACAATATTATGCGATTTATCGTCTAAAAATCGCACTTCTACTTCAAATGTTAAAAAAAATTGAAAAAAAAAAATTTTTTAATAAAAACTCGACAGGGTTACCTCGGACATTTGATTACCTAATGAAAACTCTTTGATTTCTTGATTTCAGATGATCCAATGCTGAGAAAAACTGTCCACGGCAAATTGCCTTTTTTTCGAGACGTCTGCGTAGATCTGCTGTCAACGGCTCAATTTTGTATATTTTCTTGTGAAATTTTTTTTAAATATTTTTGAAATATGAGTTTACAGTATACTAATTGGATAAATAAATTTACATGAATCATCTTTCCAAAAAAAATTCATAAATAAGTGCATATTTTTAGTGGAATTAACCCTACCCCCCCCTTAAGAGATTATACAGTTAGAAGGCCGAAAAAAGCGAATTTTCCTGGATTTTTTCTGAAAAAACTTTTAAATTTTTTGATCTAAAAATTTGTACACATATTATGTTATTTTTTTACTGTATTTTAAGACTTAGTATTAGTAGAAAATATATTTGGAAAGGAGCAACAGCTGATCTCCGGGAGCTCCTCTCAAAGAAGACGTCTTGCGGTGACCACTATATCTCTGAACTGGATACTCTGAAATGAAAAAACCAAGCAGATTTTGTTAAAGTAATTTTAAATATAGTAATTAATCGAAGGAATAAGCAAAATAAATTTTTTTGACAAAATGTGACAAAATCGATTTTTGAAAAAAATTTCGGCCTGAAATTGGTAATCAAAAAAAGATATTTATCGCTCAGAAAAAATCTTTATATAATTATTAAAAAATATATTTAAGAAGCTCGTATTCAAATTTGAGACTAACCGGTTTTGCCGTTTTCGAGTAATGTTGGTCACCGACTTTGAAAACACCATTTCGAGAAAAACGCGTTTAAGTTTGCCTTGTACTTTCAAGTACTCTGAAACGCCTTTTCAAATTTACGTGTATTTACGTTACGAAAATAATCATCGGAACGATATTAAATTTCCTGTGTGTATTCTTCAATATATGTACATTAAGAAAAAAAATAAACAAAAGTCAATTTTTTTTAATTCTTACTGTATATAACCCCTTGAATACAATTCATTACTCTTCTCCCGCTTAAAACTTCCCATTCGCCGTCAAGACTACCTCAGGCTGTGTACACATGAAATTAGGACATAAATGAAGGCAAATCTCACTTAAGGAAAAAGTTTAAGAACTACTGAATCGACGTTAATCTTTTTCTAATCGTTTTTTATCTTCACCTAACCTTTTTTTATCTTTATCTAAAAGTTCTTTACGACATTTTGGATCACTGCAGCATGCAAATGTCCTGAAGAGAGTAGAAAAGTGCAAATTTATTCCATTTACTTCCATTATCATTTCATTATTATTTTCCATTTAGAATTAATAGCCAAATCTCGTAAGCTCTAAAAAATAAAATGCGACAAAGCAAGATAAGAATGTAAATGTCAGTTTTTATGAACAGTCAATGCACGATAGGATTAGGATGCAACGCATATAAGTACAAAGAATGAAGATATACATACATACAAATTACATATACTCGTGCATGCATTACTTTTATTATATGATGATTATATTTATTATATATTTGCGACAGATTTTATGCAAACAATATCTAAGGTACTATCTAAATTCAGCGCAAATGGCCCTACAAAGATCTGTAACGTATTTAGAATGGACTCGCATTGAATCTTTTCAGTTACAGCTGGTCAATTAAGGTGTTAACATCAAATCTGTATAAAAAACAAAAAAAAATGAAGGTCGAACCTAGTAATCCTGCACCAGCCTGGTTAACCAGAGAGTATCTGGAAGTGGCATTTCGCCGATATAAAAACGATGACGCACTCCGAATTACCCAACTGGACATTAAGTGTGACACGAGTAAAGGCGAACATTACTTAAGCGTTTTGACGCGCATCAAAATCAAATTTCAGTTAAGCAACAACATCACTGAATGTGGCTCCTACGTTGTCAAGGCTTGTTACGATGATGATCCTCTTTCCACACAAATCATCAAAGGCTATGATGTCTACAACACCGAGATGGTTATGTACGACAAGGTTTTACCGAAATTGTTGAAAATACTGCAAGAAATTGACAATTGTGCCAAGCCATTCGCGGACACCATTCATGTGGACTACGCACATTCAGTCATCATACTGGAAGATTTGGCAGTACTGAATTACGGTACGGCTAATCGGATTGCGTATTTGAATGAGACAGAAGTGAAATTAGTTCTCGGCAGCTTAGCCAAAATGCATGCAGCCGCCGCCGTGCTAAACGAACGTACGCCTGGGCTGCTGAACAAACTAAATATGGGTTTGCACAATCGGTCAACAAAGGGTCTTGCACCGTACTTTGAAGGCTTTGTCGAGGTGTGCGCCAACTTTGCCGGCAAGTGCGAATCGTTGGGCCCTTACTATGAGAGAAAACTGCTGCAGCTGAAGCCAAATGTGATGGAATACTCTGCAAGGGTGTATGAGCCTCCACAAAGTTATTTTCAAACGCTCACGCACGGTGATCTATGGACTAATAACATTCTTTTACGTTATGTCGACGCAGAGGCTAATAAAGTGGAGGGCAACTTGAAGCAACTTAAGAATGCCGTTCTAATCGATTTTCAGTTCAGCAGTTGGTCATCACCAGCAGTGGATCTTCACTATTTCTTCAACACGTCGCTGCCAAATGAGTTGCGCATATACCGACAGGATGAGTTGGTGCGGTACTACCACACCGTCTTAGCGGACACATTGAGCCAGCTGAAATATAGTGCGCGTATACCCAGTTTGCATGATATCTGCGTGCAAATGGAAGCCGGACGATTCTATGGTAATTGGATAGAAATCTTTTGAATTGCGAAGAAAGACTAAAAGCAAATACTGACATTTCTTTCAGCGCTAACTTCTACAGTGGTTAACCAATGTGTGATGATAAACGATAAGGCCGATGATGCTGAGTTCAAAAACCTTATCGGTTCAGATGAACGCGCGTCTAATTTTAGGACCAGTGTGTACACCAATAAGGCAGTGCAGGAGAATATTAAGTGCCTCTTGCCGTACTTCGACCGCAAAGGACTGCTGGATACGCCTCAATAAAGGAGTATTTTATTACAATATATAAATGGCAGTTATACAAATACCGTTAAAATTTGAGTAGAAATAAATGTTTACTGATATTTCAATTCAATAGTAACTTTTTTCATTTAAGGGAAATTCAATTTCCCTCGAACACTATCCGAAATACGGACTTGTAGCAGATCACCGTGCAAGATCCAATCCAAAAGGTGATAAGTGGTCGTAAATGGCGATGGATCGGGCACACTCAGAAAGGACAGGAACATCTTTTGCAGAACAGCATTGGAATGGAACCCACAAGGACACGAAATACTTGGAGGCGTTCTAACCTTCGTGAACTAGAAACAATTAACCAAATATTGGGATGTCGTAAAGAGAACAGCGATTAACAGAATAAGATTTAAATGTTTTGTCGAAGCCCTTTAATAAATAATAAAAGAATAAAAAAAATTGCATTCACTGCTTAGTGCAATTCACTGATTTTTACTGCTCCTAATTTAATTAATTTTTTACGGCGGATACCGTAATTGTTTTTATTGTTGTAGCGGTATACTTTGCCCTGTGTAGTGCAAACCACAGGCCGTCCTCGTCTAGCTCACCTAACGGTAGGCCCAGGAAACTTGCTGTTTCGACAAGTTGGTTCCAGAGGAAGAGGCGTGTCAGATGAGTGGGTTTGATGGAGGCATGTGAAAAGGTGGTTAGTGTCGTGCAGGGTGCCTTCACATGCCGTCAGTCATGTAAATTCTGGATGGGTAAGAGTTTAACCTGCTACAGTATCTAGAACGTAATTGTGCCAATGTTACGCGGGACTCTCGGGGTAGCTGGAGCTCTTTGTCTGCAATGGGTGGTGGTTGGACTCCGATAACGGCATTCGGGGGATGGGAGCTTACGAAGGTGATAAGTGTCTCCCGATGAGTGTTGTTGATTGTCTGTCTGTACACTGTCTGGTCCAGTAATTGCCGTAGTCGTCAGGATTTGTTACGAACCAAATGAAAGAAAAATTTATAAATACTGCGTTCCAGCCCTCTTTAATATAAAATGAATTTTTTCATGTACTCATATCACACCTTTTGGAATTATTTTCATATATCTTTCTCAACAGAATTAAATTATTTTTTTTATGTCCAAGAGATACAAATGCAGGCAAATAAATAGAATTGAGCAATTTACGCTTACTTCTGTTTCTTCTTAATTGACACGATAATGGCATACGCGATTTTGGCCGAGTTTAACAAAGTGCACCTGTCTTTTCATTCTCGTGCTAACCGGCGTCAATTGGACACACCAAGTGAAGTCAAGTACTTCTCTACCTGATCTTTCCAACGCAGAGGAGGCCTTCCTCTTCCTCTGCTACCACCAACTGGTACCGCATCGAATACTTTCAGAGCCGGAGCGTTCGTACCCATTCGGACGACATGACCCAGCGAGCGTAGTCAATTGATCTTTATTCGCTGCGCTATTTCTACGTTGTCGTAAAGCTCATACAGCTCATCGTTCCATCGCCTGCAATACTCGCCGTCACCAACGTGCAAAGGTCCAAAAATCTTACGCAAAATCTTTCTCTCAAACACTCCAAGGGACGCTTCATCGGATGTTGTCATCATCCACGCTTCTGCGCCATACGTTAGGACGGGAATGATGAGAGCCTTGTAGAGTGTTAGTTTTGTTCGTCGATAGAGGACTTTACTACTCAATTGCCTACTTAGTCCAAAGTAGCTCTTGTTGGCAAGAGAGATTCTACGTTGGATTTCAAGGCTGACATTGTTATAGGTGTTAATGCTGGTCTCTAAGTATATGCAGTCTTTTACAACCTCGAAATCATAACTGGCAACAGTGACGTGGATGCCGATACGCGAGTGCGCCGACTGTTTGTTTGATGACATGAGGTTCTTTGTTTTGTCCTCGTGCACCACCAGACCCATTGGCTTTGCCTCTTTATCCAGTTTGGAGAAGGCACAAATAAAAGCGCGATTGTTAAGGACGTTGATGTCAATATCGTCGCCATACGCCAACAATTGTACGCCCGTATAAAGTATTATGCCTGAGCGATTAAGTTCTGCGGCTTGCACGATCCTCTCCAACATCAGGTTAAAGAAGTCACACGACAGCGAATCACTTTGTCTGAAACCTCGTTTAGTATCAAACGGCTCGGAGAGCTCCTTCCCAATTCTGACGGCGCTGCTGGTGTTGAGCAACGTCATCTTGCATAGCCGTATTAGTTTTGCGGGGATACCAAACTCAGACATCGCGGCATATAGGCAGCTCCTTTTCGTACTGTCGAATGCAGCTTTGAAGTCTACGAAAAGATGGTGTGTGTCGATTCTCCTTTCATGGGTATTTTCCAAGACTTGGCGTTTTCTGAATATTTGGTCGATGGTGGGCTTTCCAGGTCTAAAGCCACAATGATAAGGTCCAATCAGTTGATTGACGGTGGGCTTCATCCTTTCACACAATACGCTCGCTAGAACCTTATAGGCGATATTTAGAAGACTAATCCCGCGGAAATTGGCACAGATTGCAGGATCGCCCTTCTTATGGATTGGGCAGAGCACACTTAAATTCCAATCGGCAGGCATGTTTTCATCCGACCATATTTTGCATAGGAGCTGATGCATGCACCTTACCAGCTCCTCGCCGCCATGTTTGAAAAGCTCATCCCGCAGTCCGTCGCTCCGTTGTTCTTTAGTCGCGTTATCGCTATTCTCACCTCGTCATGGTCGGGTAGCGGAACAAAAGTTCCGTCGTCAACGATTGGGGTATCGGGATCTTAACCTTCTCTGTGACATGCGCAGCTGTCACTATCTAGCAGGTTTAAGTGTGCCCTGGATGTCAGTCACCAGATCACCGCCTTTGTTCTTACAGGAAAACGCCCCGGTCTTAAAACCTTCTGCAAGCTGCCGAACTTTCTGGTACTTAACTTTTACTTAAGGCGAAAAAATAAGCATTTCCGGGGAATTTTTGCCGACTAAAAAAACAACCTTTTTTATATTTGAGCGCTAGTTTCGCGCGTATATCAATTTTCTCAGATATAACAAAAATAATGTAATTCTATGTATCCGGAACTCCTTCTTGGAGCATAGGGCGTGATTTTGTAGCACGGTGTGTTTAAAATTAGTCAAACTAATTTTTGATGGTGGAATTTATTTATTGATTAGAATGCATGAATAGCCGTATTTTTTTTTTTTCAATTTCGCGCGGTAACCTTTAACACCAAAATGATGCAGTCTGTCATTTTGATGGGGGTTCAATTAAATTATTTAAAATACTAAACGTTAGAATATTCTTTTTTAAACAACACCACATAGGTGCATATGAGTATATGTGTGTAGCAAATAAATATTTGTACCCGTTTCACCTTCCAGGTGCACCACGTTGAGATAAATTGTAGATATGAGAGACAAAACTCTCTTACCGCACAAATTATCATTTTTATCAGCTGCCTCTGGCTGGAGCTGATTTCACAACCGACTTCAGCTATAAAAGCATCTTCTTTTATATGTTCTACTATTTGCGGACACACGCTCCGAGTGTTCAGTTGTGCAAAGCGGCATTTATATTTTTTGTGCTAATCAGAATGACTAAAACTACTGAACCCGCTGCGGCATGGCTGACGAAGGAATACTTCGAGTCAATTTTACGTAAATACAAAAAAGATTGTAATCTCACAGTCACCAGTATTATTGACGGTTCCGGTACATCGAAGGGTGACAGTTACATTAGCAATATGACGCGTGTCAAAGTGGAATATCTTTTGTCGAACAACAAGGAGCCACAATACGGCTTTTACATTGCAAAAACCAGTTTCGAAGGTGACCCAGTGATTGAAAAAATTATGAAGGATTTTGATGCTTACGGCAGAGAGATGTTTATGTACGATAAAGTGTTACCACAGATGAACCAACTATTGTTGGAGATCGGAGACGATGATAAACTCTTTGCCGATACAATCCATGTGGACTTTGAGCGTTCGGCGATTATTTTGGAAGATTTGTCAGTGTCAAACTTTGCAATTGGTGACCGTATAGCCGGCATGGACGAGCAACAGGCCAAGTTGACTTTGAGGAAATTAGCCAAATTCCATGCCACCGGTGCTGTGATGAACGAACGCATGCCGGGCGTTTTAACGAACTTGCATGGTGGGTTCCTTAGACGCTCGAATCACGCCTTTGAGCCTTTTTTCCAAGGCATGACTGAGGTTTGCGCTGATTTCGCCGGCGGCTGCAAGGAATTGGGCGCTTACTACAAGGAAAAACTGCTCAAATTGAAGCCCGTCATATTCGAGTATGCAGTGCGAAGTTTCGATCACAAAGAAGGACACTTTCTGACGCTTGTACACAGTGACATGTGGGCAACTAACATAATGCTGTCGTTTGAAACGGAAGGCCAAAAGAATGGCACAAAAAGCGTTAAGGATGCGCGCCTAATTGATTTCCAGTTCAGTAATTGGTCGTCGCCAGCAGTGGATCTGCATTACCTAATCAACACTTCGTTCGTGAGGGAGCTGCGTATACAGCGCCAGGACGAGCTTGTACAGTATTACCATGGAGTATTGGCAGAAACGCTGCGAAAGTTCAACTATGGCGGTCATGTGCCGACTTTGCATGAACTGTCGGTGCAGCTGGAAGATCGGCGATTTTACGGTATGTTGGTAGCATTGTTTTTGTAAACAAAAACACTAATTAACTCTTTTTTTATATTTAAGCTTTTACATCATCACTAGTAAATCATCCTTTAACGATAAGTGAGACCACTGAAGACGCGGACCTTAGAAGTTTGACCGAGATCAGCGAACGCTCCAGGAACTTTTACAAAAATTTATATAGTAACAAAAGAGTGCAAGATATCATGAAAACACTGTTGCCGTTTTTCGATCGCAAAGGACTACTAGATAGAGTTGATGAGATTAAAAACTCATAAAATAATTAAGTAAATAAGATAATGAAATAGCACTAAACCAAGTAAATGGATTAATTATTACATAAAAGAGGCAAGCAGAAAATACACAAATTTACTATCAGCGTTCCTTGTAATCAGGCACTTCACACCGATTTGAAGCCCATTACTCTTATCAATGCGTGCATACAGTGGTCACACAATTTATTCGTACACCCTGCGTAGAACGTGAAAATTTTTAACTTTGCGCAAAATATTTGCTGTGACAATATATTCCTTTTGGGGTCACTGTAAGAATGTTACATTCCGAATGAATGGCCGCAAACAAAACTCCCGTTATTTCGACGCACACTGCAGGGTTCCAAGGAAAGCAGGCAGACGTAGCAAAATGCGGCAAAACATTTATTCGTACGCTATCAGTTCATGTTATTGTTGTCGCAAAAGTAACAGTAAAATCGTTTGTGTTTTTACTATCGTTTGTTGCTGAAAGCGAAATAAGGTTGGTTAAACGGGACGAAGTGCGGATTTACCTTTTTTCCTTGTTCACTCCTCTCGAGAGCATAGGACCTCGACAAGACTCAGTTCTGCGTTGGTTTCGTTAATTTATTTTGATTTCTGACAGGGTAGGTGATTAGCCTGCCGTTACATTTAAGGGATTTATCATTAGAAATGCGTAAAATTGTTATTAAATTGAACGTGGAAACAAGTCTCTGCGCGAAGTCGACAAAAAAATTGGCAAATCGCATTCTACGGCGCAAAGTTGTATTGCTAATTACGTTAATATTGGTAAATTGGCAGCTAATCACCACTCAGGAAGGCGAAAAATATTGACTTCATATGCGGAACGATCAGTCGCGCAAAATCCAAAAATAACCTCCACGATACTATGCCGAAATATTCAAGTATTTCCATAAAAAAGTAAGCCCACAAACAGTTCGTAATTGCCTGCTTAAGCCCCCCCTTATCAGTGGCTTCAAAAAAAGGTGTTTTTTCTCAATTTTTTTTCGAGGCGAAAAAAGCGACACACAGGAATAATCTTTTGCATTTATTTGAAGGGATGATTGAAGAGTAATAAACAATTTTTTAACAAAAATAAAAAGCAAAAAGACGGACATATGAGCGATCTGGCACAGCTTCTCGTTGCGCGCGTGTAAGATTGCGGTCGTAGTTTTCACCTGAAACACAAAAGAAAAATATTGTCTTATTCAGAAGGCTTTCCCGCATATAATAGACTTCTCTTGTCTACACTAATATTATAAAGAGGAAAACTTTGTTTGTTTGGTTGTAATGAATAGGCTCAAAAACTACTGGACCGATTTTAAAAACTCTTTCACCATTCAAAAGCTACATCATCCACGAGTAACATGGATTATATTTTATTTTGGAAATAGGGCTCGAGATATAGATCAAAACGTGGACCCGGGTAACCTTCGGATGTGTATGTACAATATGGGTATCAAATGGAAGCTGTTGGTGAATTCTTTAGTCCAGAGTATTTTTCATGCCGCTCCGTGACTACGGTCTTGAGATAGAGACCAAAACGTGGACCCTAGAATGTATTTGTACAATATGGATATCAAATTGAAGCTGTTAGTAAACGCTTTAGTACAGAGTATTTTTCATGCCGCTCCGTGACTGGGGTCTCGAGATATAGGTCAAAACGTGGACCCGGGTAACCTTTGGTTGTGTATGTACAATATGCATATCAAATGAAAGCTGTTGATAAGTGCTTTAATACGGGGTAATTTTCATACCTATTGATGACTAGGGACTGGAAATATATGCCAAAACGTGGACCCGCCGTGTCTTTGCACCGAATTAAACCAAACTTACGCACATTGTTAAGTAAGAATTGAAAATGGGTTTCGTAAAGTTTGGTTGTAATTCGGAGCACTGGCAACGGGTACAGCGTTCTTTTGAACCAGCCATAATGTCGCTTACTTTTTTAACGCTTGGGGCGGAACTGAACTGTCAAATTGACAGTGTGAGTTACAATGTGTCAATATTTCTTTCTGATTTGGATGCCAAAACGTGAAAAAACGTGAGTGCAACATGTAAAAATTGTTTGTGAATTTTTTTGGAGTGGATTTTGGAACAGTGAATAATTTCTTACGAAATTTGAGAATTTAATGTGAAATCCGAATGAAATTATGTGTTCGTGGAAAAAACAATTATTTTCGTTTTTTTTTTTTTGAAAAATATAAATGGATAATGGTTAAAAAAGCTCCAATGCTTAATAAAACATATAAATTGAAACGAAAAATTCATGGATGATCAGGAAAAAAGACGATTGTTTATTCATATGCGTTGATTTGAAATTTGAAAACAACCTTCTTTTTCTCTGATTTTCAATTTATATTTTATATTTACTCAAAAACAAATAGAAAAACAAAAAATATTGTTTATGACAAAGCGCTTGAATAAAGAATAAAGAAATAAATAATATGAAAACCATATCGCTCATTTGCTGCAACGTCGTCATAACTCAAAAATCCCAAAATTTTAGTTAACATCACTAATATATCGGAAATAATATGCTTGATCAACTGACAAAGTGTTATATCCGAAGTTTTAACATTTCACGCAGCATCGCAATAGATGCCTTTCGCTCTAATTACATATCCTATTGCGTCGTATTTGCAACAACGTATTATCTCAGTTGTGCGTCGGCTTTTGTGTGGTTAACATCGTGAAGTTCTCTAGAAAAGTGTCATATTTCGTTTTGTGATAATATTAATAAAAGGTAAGTTCACTTTTATATCTCTTTCTCTTTCGTGAATATTGCATTATTTTAAGATATGACGTTGTGCATGTAAAAATTTGAGTGAATTCCTGTAGTGTTTTTGAGTGTTATGACGTTTTTGCAGAAAATAATAATTTTTATTTCAGTACTATTTTGTTTTGAAACACTATTACAAATAAGATGTATTAGTGAAGCAATAGTGTATTAAAGAACTATTCACTGTTATGACATTCTTGCACTAAATATTTTTTAAGTATAAATTATTTGCTATGAATCATTTCGATTTATGTCAGTATTGTTGTCATTTTCTGTCAAAAAATAATGGAATTAGGAGAGAATTAGGATCCGCCAAAATGGTGTGAATGGCTTTAAAAAAACAAGATGGAAATTGTAAAGAATGCCAGATAAAAAGTACATTAACTGTGAATTTTGTTGAAATGAAATCAGACTCATTAAGCTCGAGTTCATTTTCTGAGGATGATGACGATTCCGTACGTGATATCACATACATTCCATCCGATATTGTCAGTAAGAGTAACAGTCACTGCGAACCAAATTCAACATCAGATAGTTCTGAGGCTAAAACAACCGGTGTCGAAACTCCGATGATTTTAACGAGTCCACTAAAAAAAGGAGTAAAGCGTAAACGAAATGAGAGTAATTGGGTAAGAAATGTAAACAAAAAGTTGGGAAATAGTGGAAAAGAATACAAAATGAGGTCTACGTGTCAAAAAGTTCGAAAAGAGAGAAAAATTGAACCTCCATGTACAGAGAAGTGTAAACGAAAATGTTTTGAAAAATTTACAGAAGAGGAACGGATGGTAGTTTTAAGATCATACTGGGATTTGGCTATGTTCGAAAAACAGCGCCTATTTATTCAGAATAGTATGGAGCTCATTCAGTCTAAATATCGTTATGTGCGTGAAGGTGGTACCAGAAGGAAAAGGGAAAATAATAATGGCATAAGAGCATTTTATACAAAACCTCAGATAGCGGACCGCACAAAAAAAGATCTGCTAGAATTGATACAGGAAAATCACATTCCTAAGTATTATAGACCTTTTTACGAGCAATTGTAATCCTTATTCAATTCATTTTTTTATTTAAAATGAATATTATTTTTTACGTGAATTTATATTTCTTTATTTTTGTACCTGAAGTAATATGTTAATTTTTATGTTACAATAAAATATGCAATGAATGCAATAAATTTTATTTAATATCCATATTTTTTTCTCTTATAATGTTTAGTAAGGTGCAAATATAATACAGTCACAAGTCAGAATTTGCAATAGGTTTTCAGCTATAAAACTTTTTGTTATTTGCAGTAACGTCACAATTTTAATTATGTCAGACCATAAAACCTATTTTTGCAGCAACAACGTCATAAGAAAAACTCGGAGTACTTTTGAAGCTACAGAAAAAAGTCCATTATACATTTCAACCTTTAATTTACATGTACGTCTTAACCAAATGCTATTTCAGCAAATTTGACCAAAATCTTCTTTTCATATACAATTTTAATATATATAAAACTATTTAAAAACTGAAAAATGTGTCTCCTGTAAAATCACAATTTTTGAGTTATGACGAGGTTGCAGCAAATGAGCGATATATTTTCTGTTCTAAACCATATCTATTCTATTTTAGTGTGCCCAGCGAAGGGGGCCGGGTTTGCTAGTATAAAAATATGAAAAAATGAACACACAATTAATTATTGAAAAAAGTGCTTTTTTCGCTATTTTTGTTTCAAAAAAGGTGTTAAATAACATTAAAAAATGAATTTTTTTTGTATTTTGTTAGTTAATTACGTAGTTGCGCATTTTTATTATCTTAGTATAGATTATCGGTTTGAAACGAAAATATGGTTTTAAGAAAACGTGTTTCAAAGTTTTCAGAAGGTAGACAGTATACTCACACGAGGGACGGTACACAGGCCTGTAACTCCGAAATCACTTTGAATTCCGCTGTAAAAGGAGGGAATACTCTCCTATAATATATCTATCGATTGCAGTAAAAAAACCGATTTTTGAAGCCGACTGATAAGAGACCCCCCGCTGGTTATCGTAGCAGAGTGGCACGCCGCAAGCGCTACATTGCAGATAAGAACAGAAAGAAGAGAGTGGAGCCACAATGAGCTATATAAATGAGCCAGATCCTTTTTAGGGCAACGCCATATTCAACGATGAGTCGAAATTTAATGTTTTCGGAGTAGATGACTCTCCAAAAGTTTGGCGAAAAGCAAATAAAAAACTGAATGAAAAAAGTCGTATTCCTACCTATTCCGTTAGTTAAAGTGGTGATTCTTCCAGAATCTAACTCGCGCTTCCACACCATTATGTTGCCATATCCTCGTTACCAACTTGTTTAACGGTTATTTAAAGCTTGACTACATCCAGTCTGTACGGTTTAAGAACCTTATTAGGTGGTTGACGTCTAAGCCAGACAGTTGTTCGAGACTCTCGAACAGCGGTTGGCCCAGGGTTAACATTCTGTCCTTCCATAGGGGTAAGGGCAAGTTAAACTGGTACCGAAAAATGGCTTTTATTGATGATAAAATTGACAAACATCTGTATTTAAATATTTTGAAGAATAAATTGGTAAAAAGTATGCATCGACGTTTGGAAGCAATTATTAAAGCTAAAGGCGGAACATTAAAAAGTACTGAATACACGTTTTTTCTATTATCTTTAGAGGGTGGTTAAATTTCAAGGGCCGATGTTGAATGTGGACCACACCCAAACGTCAACGACACCGTTGGACTTCTTTCTGTGGGGTTATTTGAAAGAAAAGGTGTACATCAATAAGCCAGCAACAATTCAAGAGCAAAAGGATGAGATAATTCGGCATATTAACATCATAGAACCTCAATTATGCCTCAGCGTCATCGAAGATTTGGACCATCGGATGGAGGTGTGCCGCCGAGGCCGTGGCGGCCATTTGGCCATACGCAATTGAGCCATACCAATATTATCATAATAAAGAGAAATGACAAAAATTTCATAAAAAAATTGTATTTTATTCAAAATCAACACCAGCCCTTGAAACTTAACCACCCTTTATCTATATATATAAAAATGAATGTTTGTCTGTATGTCCTCGATGAACTCAAAAACTACTGGACCGATTATTATAAAAATTGGTATATATATGTATTTTTCCACGGAGGTTTGTAGAATATGCTCATTGCTGCCACTCGCCACCAGGTGGCGCTGCAGAGTAGCAATTTCTGTCCCGTTCAACCGATTGTCATAAAAATTAGTATGACCATGTATTTTTACACAGAAGAAACGAATATGACATGTAACTCGCCATGGCGTACCCATCATTCTTCTTCGAAACCATAAATCCACCACGACTTTACAACGGAACCAGACTCTCAGTCAAGAAAATGATGAACAATGTTATCGAGGCAACAATTGTGACAGGAAAATTCAAAGGTGAAGACGTACTGTTGCCACGTATCGCAATGATCCCGACAGATATGCCATTTGAATTCAAACGTTTACAGTTCTCGGTGCGACTCGCTTTCGCAATGACTATTAACAAAGCACAAGGACAATCCTTACAAGGGGATTAAATTTGGAGATTCCTTGCTTCTCACATGGACATCTCTATGTGGCTTGCTCACGTGTCGGAAAACCTTCTGATTTATTCGTCTACGCACCAGATGGAAAAACAAGAAATATTATGAATCTCACAGCACAGAAACTAAAATTTTGAAATGTCACAATTTTTTCGAAATAAACAAAATCAATAAAATGATTTAGAATGAATTGAATATTTGTGTACTGGTTTTTCTTTAAAGTAATTTTTCTTACATTTCCTTTAGTTGTTGGCGTAGCAACGCGCGCCGGGTACAGCTAGGTAGGTAGGTAAAATGGCAAGAGTGCCACAGGCACACTTCAAGTAGCACTTACGCGCCGATTTGATACCATATTGTGGACCATTACCTGCGCAAAAAAAAGTTATGGGAAGAGAAAACCTTCTACAGCCATCCAGTACTGTAGATGTAGTGGAGGAGAGAAAAGGGATCTAGGCTGGAGAATTTCTTCAAGTCATCCCCAAAGGGCATGCTAAGGAATCTCAAGCGCCTAGCCGCCAGAGCCGCACATTTGCAAATAAAATTTTCAACAGTCTCTTTCTCTGCAGGCTCCCCACAGCTTGTGCCATAGGGGTTGTACGGAATTCCAAGCTTCTTCGCATGAGTACCGATCACCCAGTCACCAGTGAACACCGCAATGAGTTTGGAAATTGAATGGCGGGGGATTCCCATCACCTTAAGCGTTCTATTTCTATCGTATTGAGGTCATAGTGTTTTCGAAATAGCGCACGATAAGACAGACCTCCATCTATTTTGCGATTTTCCTAGAAAGAAATTGTGTAGTTTCCCTTTAACAACGGACAACGGGACATCGATGTCTGCGAGGGGACAGCTGAAACCGGTTCTGTCCCAGATAAGGGAGATGTTTCCTGCTCGATCGAGATGTTTGAGTTCCTCCTTACGGGAGTTCACCAGAAGAGAGCTGCAATACGGCGACGACAGTGCCTTGATCGCAGCTTGGCTATCGGAAAAAATATTAATGTCTCCCTCCCAACAGCTAGTTTTTGCATAAAATTGTGCCTTACGTCATCAGTACCTTAAGTTCTCTAATTGCAAAAATGAATTTGGAAGTTTTTGTTACTTAAATATTCAATAAAAATGTTATTTTTTAGGAATATATTACAATTTTGCCGAATTAGTCGCCCCTCGACAGGCAATGACAAACCTTCGAGTGTATTTCTGCCATGAAAAAGTTCCTCATAAAAATATCTGCCGTTGGGAGTCGGCTTGAGTCCATTTGTGGAACAACATCAATACGCACACCACAAATAAGAGGAGGAGCTCGGCCAAACACCCAAAAATAAGGGTGTACGCGCCAATTATATATATATATATATATATATATATATACATATGTATACTATATATAATATTGCAAATTTGTTCGTTTCTGCATAAATCGTGCTAAGTATCACATTTATAAACTGTGAGTGTACGAATAAATTGTGTGACCACTGTATGTGCATCTAAACGTAACGCTACACTTATCTCCACTACGCTACATTAAAAGCATGCAATTAACACCAGCACAAACATACATACATCCAGCCTCGGCATTCAACTTTGATTGTGAATTTATATTTGCAAAATACTTAGAATTGCGTCGAAAGGAAAATATTTGATTGATTAGTAGTTGCAACATGTCAATATGCAAGACGGTACGTCTGAAACAATATAAAGCAGTCTATAACTTTTCCAATTTTATCATTTTAATGTGAATTTGCTGGATCATAACAGTTACGTTGCATTTTTTTTTTTTTTTTTTGTTTACTTATTATTACATATTTCTTTCTCGCACTAACAGCTTAAAAATCCCATCCTGCGTATTCCTTAACCACGTCCTTATTCTCTTTGCGATGTCTGTGCACTGCGCTGGCTTCGCCTTTGGCCACACAATGTTTGCGCATTTCTCGCCTTTCTTTGGCGCCCAAATTCTTTCGAATGCGATCTGTCACTACGGACGGCGCTATTGTGCTTGCATTAGTTGAGTATGAACGTTGACTGCGTGTGTCGTTCAAGAGCTTCTCAACCATTTTTAAGCGATACATGCGTGAGTTGGGATCCATGTTATTCAGCTCCGGAACATTATCAGTTTCCAAATCGTTAGAACTTAACGATACAGCATCGATGTCGTGATTATCGTCGCTGACGACTTCAGATTCGTTATCTATCACTGCTTCGGTTGAAATATTATTTAGCTGCACACCTGTGGCTTCCAAACTGTTGGCGATATGTGTTTGCGGCAGTTCACCTGGCAGTTCAGCTTCTTGATTTAGGTTTATGTTTGCCAAATATTGTGAACACGATTCAATGTAACGACGAATGGAATCGTCAGCGGTCTTCGTAGTTTTCATTTCGCTGAAACTAACCTCATTTTCAAGCTGTCGCCGATATGCTTTGAGGTCTTCGTCCGCGCATTTCCCACTGGGCGTTTCGTCAATATCTGCGCCCTCGCAATCATTAAATTCTTCATCCTCATCGTCTTCAATCATGCCATATTCCTGAAAAATCAGTCGCAATGGAAAAACGTTAATTAAAAAAACAGTTGTAAAGGGTTTTCCAATAACAGGGGTTATGAATGAATTGATTACGCTATCGAGAGATGATAAATGATTTTTTATGGCCGGAATTGGATGGTATTGATCTGGGCAACCTTTATTTTCAACAAGACGAAACCATTGATCTTTTACGGGAAAAGTTTCCAGACCGTGTTATCTCTCGAAGAGGTGATCAAAATTGGCCGCCGACATCTTGTGATTTAACACTTTATGACTTTTTTCTTTGGGGCCTCGTTGTTGTTGTTGTTGTTGTTGTTGTAGCAGGATAAACATTCCCCATACATATATGTGGAATGCTGCTGAAGTGGCAGTCCTTGGCCGGATATAAATCCGAGTCGTTCCGGTAACGTAGAACCGGTTGTCGTGGGCCTCGTGAAAGAGAGCGTCTACGCCAACAGCACAGGGTCGATTCAAGACCTCAAAGATGGAATTCGTGAGGCTATCGAGGACATAGGGCAGCCACTTTGCAATTCGGTTATGGAAAATTCATGAAAAGGATATTGTCCTGTAAGGGTGGTCGTGGTTGTCATTCGCCTGATGTTAATTTCCAGTATTAAGCGGCATACCTTCCTCTTTATAATGAAATTAACATCCGCTCATTTATATTAAAAAATAGAATTTTTCTTTGAATATCAAAATAACACCTCTTATTGGAAAACCCTGTAGTACCACTAAAAGCTCTTTCTGGGGAATGTGAGGGTAACTGTTTTATAGGTCCACAAAATTTTACTTATTAATGTGAACAGTTAGCGTTCAAAATGTATCAGATGCCTTTTAATTTCCATTGCTCTACATTAATTCTCAGATCTCTAATTATATCAAGACTCGTTTATGTCTAAATCTCTTAATAAATACGGCGGCCGCCGTAGCTGAATGGCTTGGTGCGTGATTACCATACGGAATTCACAGGCAGAACGTTGGTTCGAATCTCGGTGAAACACCAAAATTAAGAAGAGCATTTTTCTAATAGCGGTCGCCCCTCGACAGGCAATGGCAAACCTCCGAGTGCATTTCTGCCACGAAAAAGCTCCTCATAAAAATGTCTGCCGTTCGGAGTCGGCTTGAAACTGTAGGTCCCTCCATTTGTGGAACAACATTAAGACGCACAACACAAATAGGAGGAGGAGCTCGGCCAAATTTATATATATCTATCGTGTAAAAAGATAATTAGGTGTAATGCGTATGAACGAATATAATATAATAATAAACTTCAAAAATCTTTGCGTTATGCGAGTTTGTATCTACGGGACACAACTTGTTTACAAAATAAAATATATATGAAACAAAGTTATACCTGCAAAAGGTCTCTCTCCATTTCTTTGGTGAACCCGTATCCAGTGCAATGCACTTCAGCGTCCAAGTCGTCTTCACGTTTCAAGTCTGTGAATTTTGGATAATCTTCACTTTCGTAGCCAAATTTTCTGCGGAACATTTCGCGTACGCAATTTACATCACGCTCGAAGAAACTAAACACCAAATATAATTATTAAATATGTAAAAGTTAACAAGAGCGGAATTTTTTTTCTCACAATTCAGCGTTTTCATGAGAGGTAGACATCATTTGCGGAAAATCAATTAGAATTGGCTTTCCATCATCAGTGACCATTAAATTGAACTCATTGAAGTCGCCATGAATGACTCCAGCATTACCCAGACGCACTATCAAGTTCATTAGGTCATCATACACCTGTTCAACGTCAGTCAACTCTTGTACTTGTGTCCTATTATAAGGAAGCGGTGATGTTTACTAACAATTTTATGTACATATCATTTTTTATAGCTTACATTGGCCAGCCATTGACAAGCTCCATTAAGACGCAATGACGATTAAAGTCGATGGGTTTAGGTACTGGAAAGCCACGATCATATAATGCGCTCATGTAGGCAAATTCGCGAGTGGCCGATATACGCGATAAATACAGCCACGAAGCCTTGTGCCGTCGCCCATGGTAATCGCGCTTTGCTTTTATGTTACGAAAACAGGTGCGCCCCAGTCTGTGCAACTTCAAACATATTGGTTGATCATCTTCGTCCGCAACGACGTATATATTGGATTCTTTGCCTACACCAATTTGGTTGCCGAACGAAGCTACAGAGCCACGCAATGTCAGCGATTTCAAGGCCAAATAGTCATATCCTGTATTTGTAAGGCGATATCCATCAACTGTAGAAAATGAAGAATTGGTTACATGCTTGCACTGCGTAATTAAACCGAAATCTTACATTTCTTTCCACGCTCATAGGAAACCAGTTTGTGTTTGCATAGCTCGCGCAGCAGTTTATGCACTCCACCAGACTTTAGATTGGCAATGGAAGCAGCCAACTGGCCGGGTACAAGCTCGTGGTTCTTCATGCCCATTTCGATCTGTAGGATATTTTCAATTACTCTAAATTGCAATGCACAACTAAATAGCTATGCGATACTAACCGCAGTGAGCACTCGAAAATCCTCCTTTGTTAAGTAGCGAAGTATTGTAACATTAAGCTTTCCCATTTTGGTTTCAGTGCTTCACAAACAGAAATTTATTATTTAACTGGCCAATAGAAAATCACAAAAAGTTTGAGTGTGAAATGCAGAAACACGTTGCGGGCAAAAGAAAACAAACTCGAAAATTGTTCATATTTTATACAGAGTTGCATTAGGGATTAAATCAGCTGTAGAAAATACAGTTTAACGTACACAGCGCCATCTGCCCGTACTTTTTTCAATAGAAACGCAGGCATGACACTAAGGATGAGAGGTTACTAGGCTTGGCCAATAACAATGCTGAAAAAAAAATTTAAGGGAACTTCGGATGCCACGTCACGGGAATGACTCGCTAGCCGAATTCTGCACGATCATTTCACATGTATTCACATACTCGTTCAATCAGTCGTTGTTCAGATGCCAACAAAGGAACATGAGCGAGACTGTGTTAATTTTATTCTCACACTCATCCAATCAGTAGTTGTTCAGACGGCAACGAAGTGACACTGTGTTGATTTTTTCGTATATCACTAACGCATTCTTAGTTTTCTCGCACACAAACCGATTCGCGGCTCCTGCTGCGTCAACCCAACGGCCGATTCTGTCAAATTCGCTGAGAGCCGAATAACTGTCTGGTATCGACCACACCATTAAATCTTTTCACCATGGGATAATACCAGATTTGGCTTTCAGTTATGATGAAAAACGAAATTCAGCAAGTAACTTCGGCTGGAACGTCATTGGGGACTCATGGTGAAAAGATTTATACAGGTGCGGCCAATATCAAACCGTCAAGCGGCTCTCAACGAGTTTCACAGGATCAGCTAATGGGCTGTCGTAGCAAGGGTTATGAGACGGTTTGTTTACGAAAAAACTAAGACTGTGTGGGTGATATACGAAAAACACCAACACAGCCTTCGCTTAAGTTATTTCCTCGCCATCTGAACCTCGACTGATTGGACGAGGGAGTGAAGAAGTCTGAAATGAGGCGACAGAAGCAGCGCGAGTGGTACTATTTTAATTTTATTCGTATGTGACCAGCACAGTCTCAGTTTTTTTCGTAGACAAACCGCTGTCAGGACCGAGTTTATGTCATCCAAACAGCTGATTCTTTCGAATTCGCTGAGAGCCGGTTAACGGTCTGATATTTGCCACACCTTCTGAATTTTTCCACCATGACAGGTACGTGTAATAAAAGAGAACGTTGACCAATTGATGTTGAATAAATCAAGGTTGTTGTTGTTGTAACAGCATTAACAATCCCATACAAATACTGGGATTGCTGCTGAAGTGTCAGACCTTGGGACTGTCGTGGGAACGAGTAAATCAAGGTTCCCTCGTTTCGGTTCCATCATTTATAAAATATGTGAAAACACAAACCACAAAGCTGGCATTCCTATGACAACCCATTCTACCGCAATTACTTGGGAGTTTTTTCGACCCAGGTCTCTAGTGAAGTAACCCTGTTTTGTGTGCTGAACTCCAACCCAATATGCAGCTGGGTTACTACAAACACTTCTGTTCCGGGCTGGGATCGGGCTTAACCCTGTATCTGACGTCTATTTCTGCTCCGTTTGCCAAAAAAGGTCAACCCGACCTCAACTTCGGTTAGTTGCAACCAGTGCAGCGAGTAGCGCCTCCTTAATACCTGCTCAGACCTTAAGACACATAGCGAGCAGACCACACGGTGTATGACCTCGACTACGGTCCACGGCCTCCACTTCGCGCAATGAGTCGTAGCCTACTTTAAGCACCCGAACTGAAACCGACACAGCTCCCCGTAGCTCGCCAAATAACATTACCAAAAAACTTCCCTACTTCATATTTTATCTCCACTCCAAACATTAAATATTTTTCACTTTACTTTTTTATTTTATTTGCTCATTCTTATGTTATTGTGGACTTTAAGAAATAAAGGGTGCATACGGTATTTGAGGTCATGCATATCTGTATTCAGACTTGTTATCTCTTCTTAGTATTTATAAAAAATATCAACTTTCGCCTTTTGAAATATCATTAAAAAACGAGTAAAAAAAGTTAGCACAAATCACAATTTTCTTTATTTATAAAAATTTTGAATATTACACCAGGTTTACTAAGTTTTGCAATCTTCCTTCTTGTACGTATCTTCTTCTTCTTCCGCACATCTTACTATTACTTTTTTATTACCAACGTTCGATTCGTGTAGTGCTTTCCGGAAAGCCTGGTCGACCTCCTGCCATTCAAACACCTTTGAAACCAGTCGACCAATAGGCGCCTTGCCACCCTCGATCAATTTCAAAGCAGTCGGAAACCTGAATTTGACATTTAATTAAATAAATAAGCAGCAGTTCCTGTATGGAGCATCGCACCAAGAACTCACATATTAATGGATCGAAAACTAGGAAGCAACTTCAGGTTTTTCATAAGCACGTCCATTGCATTGAAACACGCGCACTCCGTATCACACTCCGCTAAAACGCATACGCCACATGGCTTCAGCGCCATCACTGCCAAATTCATGGTCTTCTCCGAGATGGCGCAATTTATGACGGCATCGGGCCAGGCGTGCAGCACGCTAAACAAGCATTCCAATATCATGCGGTACTGCATGTCGGGTTCGTAGTACATACAGTCGAAGTGAAACGTTTTCTCAATTACCTGAAGAGAGTCTTTCATTGTGGACGCCACACAGATGTTGCCAGCACCAATGGCACGCGCACATAGTGCCGCCGATATGGCTGTGGGACTCGCGCCGATAATGAGAACATTTGTAGTGGGTAGCACTTGCGCCTTGAAGCACGCCTGACATCCAAGCGCCAATGTTTGTGTCAAAGTCGCTTCGATTATGTTGACGTCGGTTGGTATTTTGTGGCAGAGGTCAGCAGGGTGTACTTGGTATTTGCGAAGAAACCCATTGAAAATTAATTGGTTGCAGATGTTGTAGCATCCCTTCTTGCAGTAGTCACATATGCCACAAGCTAGCCCCGATTCCACGACAACGGGTTCACCCGGACGTATTTTCTTAATTGAACAACCAACCTGTTGAAAGCGTCAACCGCGCGACAGAGAAGTGTCAATAAATATAGCATAGTGTACTTATGTAATAACGATCGAATACGCACTTCTGCTACCACACCAGTTGCGTCGTGGCCTAGCGTCATGCCGGGGTAGAACCTGCCCCCGGTTTCGTAGTAATGCAGATCTGAGCCAGAGAGCGCCACAGCCTCAGTGCGCACAAGAACATCTGCAGTGGATTTCTTCTATAAAGATATTTGCAGATATTTACAAAAATGAAAATTTCGTCTTACCATATTCACTGAAATTCGGTATGGCTTCCAAGCATCTTTCAACTGTACACGGCTCCAGTATCCTGATCACTTCATTTCTTGTTCCGTTTGTTAGATTTGAATCACATTCTTCTTGAGCATCACAATCGTCATTCTTATTTTCATTTTCACATTCTTCATTTGTTGTTGTCTGAGTGTCCGTTCCGTAATATCTTCGTTTTAGGGAAGAAAATGGGCCAACAACATGTAAGCATGTTCGTAGGCTTAGAGACGAGAGGTTCTCATTTTCTGCCTTATTATAATAATCAAATTTTCAGTTGGATTGTTTTATAAAAAAAACACACAAATTTTTTCTAGATTTGGTCACTTACCCTTGTGGAATTTAGAGCAGTCGGATTTTTTAGGATCCTTGCACGAACGCTCTTGGCACTCCCCGTTAGAGTCAGCATAACAGTCTGTTTTTGCTTTTTTCCGTTCTGGTTTGTCAATACGTCTAGATTTTGGCTTCGATTGAAGCTTCTGGCAGAATGCGGCGTTTTGGTTGTTCTTCTTCTTTCCCTTCGAATTTTTCTTTGAGCTGAACTGTCTCCAGAGAATTAAGCTATGAGAAACATTGTACGACGGAAGGGCACTGAAAAAGCGCTTGGCGGGTAAAACCTCAAAAACTGGCTTGGGGTTAGCCAACGTGCTGTATTTCTTACAGCCTTGACCCGAACTTGAACTCGAACCAGAACCAGGTTTGGTTTTGCAGTTGGGAGCTGTTGATTTTTTGTCCTTGTGGCACTGGGATTTCGAATCTTTCTTTGACTCAACTTCAGACTTCGAAGAAGACTTTTTAGATTCACAAGAAGCTTCAGACGATTTTTTGTCATCACACAGTTTTTTGATAGGCTTGCATTTGCTATCCTTTTTTTTATCTTTTGAACAAGAGGACTTGGATTTATCGCTCTTACAGAAACCTTCGTACCGTTTACACTCTCCTGATTTTCCATCATTACTTTTTCCTGATTTGCATTTGCTATCTCCCTTTGAGTCCGAAGCAGATTTTTTAGGTGGCCCACATTTTGAGTCAGAAGCAGATTTTTTAGGTGGCCCACATTTTGACTCGGAAGCAGATTTTTTAGGTTGGCCACATTTTGAGTCAGAATCTGATTTTTTAGGTGACCCGCATTTCGAATCGGAAGCAGATTTTTTAGGTTGTCCACATTTTAAGTCAGAATCTGATTTTTTAGGTGGTCCACATTTTGATTTCGAAGCAGATTTTTTAGGTCCACACTTTAAGTCAGAATCAGATTTTTTAGGTGGTCCACATTTTGATTTCGAAGCAGATTTTTTAGGTCCACACTTTGAGTCAGAGTCTGATTTTTTCGGTGACCCACACTTTGATTCGGAATCTGATTTTTTAGGTGTTCCACATTTTGAGTTGGAAGCAGATTTTTTAGGTTGTCCACACTTTAAGTCGGAATCTGATTTTTTAGGTGTTCCACACTTTGAATCGGAAGCAGATTTTTTAGGCTGTCCACACTTTAAGTCGGAATCTGATTTTTTAGGTGACCCACACTTTGAATCGGAAGCAGATTTTTTAGGTTGTCCACACTTTAAGTCGGAATCTGATTTTTTCGGTGTCCCACACTTTGAATCGGAAGCAGATTTTTTAGGTGGTCCACATTTTGAATCGGAAGCAGATTTTTTAGGTCCACACTTTGAGCCAGAGTCTGATTTTTTCAGTGTCCCACACTTTGAGTCGGAATCTGATTTTTTAGGTGTTCCACATTTTGAGTTGGAAGCAGATTTTTTAGGTTGTCCACATTTTAAGTCAGAATCTGATTTTTTAGGCGACCCACACTTTGAATCGGAAGCAGTCTTTTTAGGTGGTCCACATTTACTTTCTTTCATAGAAACACTTTTAAATGGCTTACATTTACTTTCAGGCGAACCAGATGATGCCGATTTATCTTTCTTTGCCTCGTTTGATTTGCATTTATTGTCTGACTTCTTTAGATCACCACAACTCTTAGCTTTTTTTGCTGACGTTTCACATAGCGAAATCAACGGTTTTGATTTTTTCATATCGCAAAGGCTTTTCACCGGCTTACACTTATTTTTCGCCCCAGATGTTCCAGCCTCCTGTTTCTTCATATCGCAAAGGCTCTTCACCGGTTTACACTTATTTTCTTTCCCAGAAGCTCCGGGCTCCTGTTTCTTCATATCGCAAAGGCTTTTCACCGGCTTACACTTATTTTCTTTTCCAGAAGCTCCGGGCTCCTGTTTCTTCATATCGCAAAGGCTCTTCACCGGTTTACACTTACTTTTCCCCCCAGATGTTCCAGCCTCCTGTTTCTTCATGTCGCAAAGGCTCTTCACCGGTTTACACTTATTTTCTTTTCCAGAAGCTCCGGGTTCTTGGTTTTTCATATCGCAAAGGTTCTTCGCCGGTTTACACTTATTTTCTGTACCAGAAGTTCCGGGCGCCTGTTTTTTCGGCAACGAACATTTTGCGCTATATAAAAGGGGCGCAGCAGAAGAACATTTCTTTTTGTCAGGAGTTTCCTTCTTTACCTTTTCCTTTTCACAAGGGTCTTTACACGGATCATCTAAAATGCATTTTTTCTTCTTCGGTTTCGAACATGGAACTTCTTCAACTCGGCATGCATCTGTCTCGCTGTCACATCGGTTTCCTTTTTCTACATTCCCACATATATCTTTGCCCTTAGGCTTGTCTTTCTTCTTTTTACCACCACAAGTGTCTTTTCCAGCTGCTTTTTTACAAGGGTCATCCTTGCAAGGATCTTTTTTCTTCTTCTTATCGTCCGTTTTTCTAGTTGGGCAATCTTTTTTCAACTCCTTTCCACATTCATCTACCAAAGGTTTCGTACAAGGGTTGTTTTTGGGGTCACCACCGCATTTATCCTTTTTTCTTGTCGCTTCCTTCTTTGGATTTTGTATTTCATCGTTCTTCTTATCAATATCTGCACGGCGCTTCGTTGCTTCAGCTAAAGCTAGGGCATACGCCTTACAACTCATTAGACCACGTGAATTGTAACCAATTATTTCCGAAGAGAGTAGCGAAATTTCTGAAGATATATTAGCTCTACCCGCCTTCTCTGATTTGACAGCTTCCTTTGAGTTCGACCCCGTTTCGGGGCTGGGATGAGGCACGAATTTCGGGTATTCTGCATTGCCAGGGGAAATGCAACCTTTTGAACCCTCACGAACACAAACAATGTGTGGATTAGTAGGTGGAGTTTCTTTATTCTTCGGAGAGTTCGTGGAATATGCCATTCGACGAATGTCTGCAGGAAAGCCCTTCTGCAAAGCTGTGCTGCATATATTCGCTGCTATAGCAGTGACACAGTCATTAAATTCAGGCACTCTGATTTCTCCCAGATCGCTTGGGGTGTATTTGGATGGATCGATTTCTACAGTACCCTGAATCAAGGCATTGAAGTCTAGTGGAATTGTGTCTTTATTATCAGATTTTTCCAGATCCAAATTGGCCTTCATCGTCAGTGTGGGATCTTTCAATGACTTTGGTGTGGGCGGCTTAAACATGTTGATCTTCTCAAAAGCAGCCGTTCTAAAAATTGCATCGCGAATATTACTCATGTCCATTTCGAAGGCCAACTGCATGGATGATATTGCCATTTGTTGTAGTTTCTCTTCCAGATTTTCGGGCACATACACAACCAAATCCTGCTTGGAGCTATTCCAAGCCGCCACATCGAAGCGGTCGTGTGTTTCGATGCGATTCATTTCTTGCTCGGCAACAGCACGTTCAAGATTTTCATAAAGTGAAACCCTGCTGCTTTTAAGACTCTCCTCGGAAGATTGCAAAGTTTGCGAATTTGGCGTATTTGGAGCTTTTTCGTTATGGATGAATAATGTCACGTCATCCTGCAATGCGTTTCCGTTGCTAGATGGAAGTGGCACGCCGTCATGTGTTGACTCTGTTGTGTTCATTAGATTTTCTGTGAATGCCTCAATTTGTCTCGCATGTTCTCGAATAACCGACAACGTTTTCATAGTCTTATTATTGGCGTCATCATCCTCGTCGAACAAATTTAGTGGAATCAGCATGATTTTGGTCGAAGTAGTGGGGCTTTTCGCATGTATCAAAGCCACTGGCAGTATGTTGGCTAAGTTGGATCCACCTATGCTGCTTCCCTTGTTAGATGAGCCTACAACGCCACAAAAAGTCACAATTTGTGTATTCATAGTTGCTTGTTGCATAAATTTCAACCAATACTTACCTGCGTTAGAAGCCTTTGAACGGATGGAAACATTTTTTGTGATGCGATTATTGAGAGTAGAACGACGGGCAGGGATATAGTAGCAAAGAAATGAGGAATAGCGACGCGGTTTAAAGTTTGATTGTCGTCTAGGCAGCTAAGAAGGATTGGATATTAAGTAGGGTGGGTAAAGGGGATTAAAGGAAAGTGTGAATGTGAGGAAGGTGAAAAAAATGACAACTTACTCGCAAAGTCTGTAGGACTTTCCCAAATATTCGCATAATTATTATTAAAAATTTTGCTTGCACAAGAAATTTTGATAAAAACCAGAAGAGAAGACACAATTTTGTCGTGTTTTTTTTTTAATTTTCATTGAAAATTTTCTGAATTAAAACTCTGAAGTCGGTAGGTTACTAAAAAACAAAAACTATAGTAAGGTGTTTTTATTAGAGGGTACCGTTCTACAGTGCGCAGTGGTAATGGGCATCAGGAAAATGGATGTAATTCCATTCCATATCAAGGGCCATTAGATCTTTGTAATTGTGTACCAGGTGACCTTTGTTGGTACGCAGCAGTGAGTAAGCCAGTGTTATTGGCATCACGACGAAGGTGTTCTAAATGTTGTCAGCAATGCGAGGCAAACGCAAAAAACCAAACACAACACAAACAACACTGATTCCATATGCATAAGTATTGTACATACATACACCTTCACACACACATATGTAGTGCCACTGTGTAATGCAATGAAATAAAATAAATAGTAGTCGAACGCACTCTGCATATTAATGATTAGATTTGTTGGTTGATGGATTTATTGGATATTTTGTGCCTGTTCATACTTTCGGTTAATTGGCGTTACCCGCAACGGTCAGTGCGAGCCCAACTGTTGTGCGGTTGTGGTGTGTAAGCGTACTATATTCCAGGGAAGCGAGTCTCTTGCGCGATTAAGAACATTGCATTACGTTTGACTTTGGCATTGTTGTGGTTGTAAAACGTAAATTTAGCAGAATGTCTGAAGCGCATCGGCTTCTGTGGCCGACTCTGTGGGCTGTTGTGTTTTCGACTGTAAGTGAATATTTGCAATTAGCAATAAGGAAGTTTGTCCATATAAGCGGAAACAACAAAAAAAGGATAATGTGACAAGTGATCAAGTGCCGGCCGTAGCGCCAAGTGAGCTGGGCATGGTTACCATTAATGGTAACCGACTTGGAAGCCCAATGTGGACATAGAAATAAAATAAATAATTGGCGCGTACACTTCTGTTAGGTGTTTGGCCGAGCTCCTCCGCCTATTTGTGGTGTGCGTCTTGCTGTTGTTCCACAAGTGGAGGGACCTACAGTTCTAAGGGGTTAGAGGTAGTCAGAGGCCCGAAAAAATTATGATTTTCAATAATTTTTCTTTTGCTAGTCAATTGCTTTATTTTACAAAAATAAAAGCATAGCATTAATACATCATGTTTCGACTTGACTTTAGCAAAATTTCAAAAAAAAAAAAAATGAATAATTGTAAAGGTTATCGCTGTTTGTGTGGAGCCCGTTTCTCCAGAAGTTATTTGCGGTGATCATTACAAGTCATTGGAGTTAACATCTAAAATCAATAGGACAAGAGAAATTAGTTTTATTAATAGATAATCTTGAGGCAAGGGAAATTAGTTTTATAAATAGAAAATATTTTTCAAATTTTCGAGAAAAAACCGACAATTAATTCTTTAAAAAAAATCGAAATTTTTGAAAATCAAAAATCCTTCGATGAGAAAAAACGCATTTAAAGTTTTGCTACCGAGCTCCGGAGCGCCCGAGCGCCCTTTGTTAATTGTTGAATAACTCGAAAAGTGCGCAACTAAGTTCCCGCTGTCTGTCAATAGGTGCCACCAGCAGTGTCTGCTAGTCGATTCTAACATAACCTAAGCGTCATAAACCAAGCTTAGACATATGGTAAACAAACTACTTCGACACATTAGTGATTTTGTTTAGATATCATCTACTTTTGGTGAGATTGGTTCCGTCGCTTCAAAGACGGTGATTTTAATGTTGACGACCGTCCGCGTGAAGGAAGGCCAAAAACCTTCGAAGAAGCTGAATTGGAGACATTGCTCAATTAGGATCCGTGTGAAACGCAAGAAGAGCTTGCTTTAGTATTAGGAGTTACCCGCCAATCCATTTTCAACCGATTGCATGCTTTGGGAATAATTCAGAAACAGGGGACTTGGGTTCCTTATGAGTTAAAACAAAGGGATGTTGAACGTCGTTTTTTCGCCTGTGAACAACTGCTGCAGCGGCAAAAAAGGAAGGGCTTTCTTCATCGCATCTTCGCATCGTGACGTGTGATGAAAAATGGATTCATTACAGCAATCCAAAGAAAAGAAAGTCATGTGGACTGCCCGATCATGCTTCTACGTCGTCACTTCGGCCGAATATTCACGCAGCGCAGGTTATGCTATGTATTTGGTGGGACCAAATTCGTGTTATTTATTATGAACTGTTAAAACCAAGCGAAACCATCACTGGGGATCGGTATCGACTTCAATTGATGCGAGAAGCGGCGGGGAGGCATGAAAAAGTGATCCTACAGCATGACAACGCTCGGCTTCACGTTGCCAAACCACTTAAAACCTATCTGGAGACACTGAAATGGGAAATTCTCCCCCACCCGCCATTTTCTCCGTCCAATTATCACCTGTATCGATCGATGGCACATGGTCTAGCTGGCCAGCAGTTCCATTCATATGAAGACATCAAAAAATGTCTTGATCCGTGGATAGCCTCAAAAGATGAACAGTTTTACCGCGACGGTATACGAGATCTACCAGAAAGATGGGAAAAAGTAGTAGCCAGCGATGGGCAATACTTTCAATGCTTCACTTGTAACCATTTTTTTCAGAATAAAGTTGTATTTTCATTAAAAAAAACAGCGAGAACTTAGCTGCGCACCTAATATTTGTCGGATTCACTTCAAATTTTCACCCAATATTTTTAAGTTATTATACTTTAAGATATGCAAAAAAAATCCATTTTTTTGAAAATTCTGACTACCCCTTAGCCGACTCCAGACGACAAATAGTTTTAATGAGGAGCCATTGGCTGGGGCGACCGCTATTGGAAAACAATTTTTCTTCATTTTGGTGGTCCACCGAAATTTGAACCTACGCACACCCGAATGGTGGACATGCATCAATTTATTCGGTTACGGCGACCGCCACTGTGGACATGAAACATTATAATGTGGAAAAAGTTTCTTGTAATAGAGGTCGCCTTTCGGAGCCGGCAATTCTCCAATTGGATTTCTGCCATGAAAAGGGTTGTCATGCAACCTATGTGGCATTGGGGCGCGGCAGACAACTATGGGCCGGTACATTTGTGGGACAAAAACAAGACTTAGAGTTTGTGTCAAAAAAAAAGAAACCGCGATTATTCATGCAGCATAAAAGATATATATTCAAATTTTTTTTACATGAAAGTATGTACAAAACAACGAGTCGCAATTACTCAATAAGCCGTGTAGTCTTCATCGTTGTCTTCGAGTATAGCCTGGCATCTTCTTTATGCTTTGAACCAACTTTTCTGCGTAGCTCGTCGACAAGCAGGACTAGATTTTGCGAACTGACTGGCCTTCCGGCAAAATGAGTTTTCATAGTTCCCCCCACATTTTCAATGGGGTTGGTGTCTGGGGACTGGGAAGGCCAGTGCAAAACTGAGAGCAATGGTTTTGATGATGTGGGACCGTAGGATATGTTCGCCTCCTTCAGTCGACATTCGATGGTGTTGATACTTAAATCTATTCCCCGTTTAGCAAGCCCCCTGTTGAGCAAGAACTGATCGTGCTTGGTGTAGTCGCAAAAAAGGGTCTCGCTTAAAAAGTTGGGCGATCACTTTATCCTGCTTTTTTGTCGTCACTCGTTTCAACCCGCGCTTGGAAAAGTCATCAACACTTTTGTATACCTTATACCGCTGATTCCACAACACAACAAACCTTTTTGATTTTTTAATTACTTTTGCAACGCGGCGTAAGATAATTTCAGCTCTTTCGAATGCGTGCATAAAAATATCGCCTCAAAACGCTTCGCGTACTGCTCACTCATTTTTGTTTGGTTGCGTTTACGGGAAAGTTTTGAACGACACTAACATGAGTTAGCAGTGGCGTTGTAGCCCTTGAGTGGAACTATTATGCAGCAAAAAGAAGAACGAAATATATCTTGAAGTTACAAGAAAAAAACCAGTTCTTTTCTTCTGACATAGACCGTATATCACAAATTGGAGGAGAAGCTTGGTCCAATACCTAATTAAGGATTCACGCTTTGATTATAATTCTACATACTTACACATACACACATTACATAGGGTTCAACATATGTATGTGTAACACGCATTTTTTTTTTTTTTGGCAACCAGCTTCACAGTTTTAGATTTACTAACAACCTTCACTAGGTTAGGTTAGGTTGGTATGGTTGCGCAAGGAATGAGCACACTTGGACGAGCAAAAAACGGCTTCATCCTTTGTGGTACCATTATGAAGGAGGTGAGGTGAGAGAGGAAGACCGATAGGAAGCGGGGAGAGGGCAGGGAGAGGTGGTGCTGCGATGGTTAGGAGGGTGGGTTAGAGTGTGTGGATTACGAACGATGACTGTGCTGCTTTTGCGTTTGTGCTACTGATGAAATTCATCAGATTTTTAATGTCAACGCCAGCTATATCAGCAGCCGCAGAAAAGAAGTAAGAGACAAGATGCCTGGATCTTAGCCCCGCCAGAGCAGGGCAGCTAAGCAGTAGGTACTGAGATGATTCCACCTCATCCTCCAGATATCCATCGCAAAAGGGACTTGAGGTAATTCCAACGCTCACAGCATGCATTCCGTGCGCATAGTGACCTGTGAGAAAACCCACGAGATTCGACAGGTGATATTTTGTCAACTTCAGAAGCTCGCCCGAGCGCCCCCGGTTCACACGTGGCCAGAAGGATTTCGCGACCTTACAAGTTTGTGTACTCGCCCAACGCTCGCTGAGTTGGCGCGATGCCCATCTTTCCAGGAGCAGACCGCAGGTAGTCAGGGGGATCCCAATTCTCTCCTTTCGCGGGGAGATCACCTCACATGTCCCTTGTCTGGCCAGTTCATCCGCCTCGCAGTTTCCCGCAATGTCGCTGTGGCCAGGAACTCAGATGAGGCCAATGTCAAAGAATTCGGACGCAGTCGAAAGTGAGGTCAAGCATTCTTCCCTGACCAGTTTCTAATGCACCGTCACTGACCCGAGGGCCCTTATTGCCGCTTGGCTGTCGGAGTAAATATTTACTTTCCTGGCTGTTAGTACGCATGTGAGCAGCCAATCAGCTGCCTCCTTAATAGCGGCTACCTCTGCCTGGAACACAATACAGTGGTCCGGTAACCTGAATTTGAACCTTCACTAAGTAAAAAGAAAGCAGACGTTTTCTTCTAATGAGATACTGTTAGTAGAGAGCTCCGTTTTTTTTTTCTAATATTTGTTTTTTTTTTTAACAATGAAAACTTCCCAAAAGCACAAAGTGTTCACAAAGTGTTAATATAATCCTCAATAAATCTTTTGAAATTGCGAGTACTCCATAACGCAGTAAATACAGTGGGCTTAAAATGGTTCGCTACTAATGATAACTGCCTTGCGCTTACGTGTCTATACCGAATTGTACAAATTCACGCGTAAAATACTTTGAGGCCTTGAATACAAATGCGCTGTAGTGCCAACGGCTCAAGCAATCATATTTTGTATGCCCATATGTGTGTATGTAGTTGCGTTTGTGTGTGTGCACATTAGCATGCAAATGTCAAATATTGCTATGAACGCCATTTAGTTATTTGTGCACAATAGACTAGCGAGCTAGGGACCATTTTTGTACGTCTATTCAATCAATTGCCACCCCGTGCCTAGCATTTCACGCATGCGTTGCATTTAAAAGTTTGCATTAACACGAGCCAATAAAGAGATTTTCTTGCCAATTTTCATGACCACTAAATGCTGCACTTTTCGATTTTTAGATGACGCTTTCGGAGGTTGGTGCGTTGCCGGCGTCAACATCTGCCCCTCACACCACACACATCGTCAGCTATGTGAGCCAGGGAAGAGCCAATGCCCGGTGGGGCGAAATAAGCGAATTCGATTACGAGAGCGTGCAAAGTGGCGCTAGTGGACGCAGCGCAGCTCTACTCTCCACTGAGGCGCCCACTCCGTTGTCACAGTTGTATGGTGCATTTGTAGAACAATTAGATATGAGTCTGGACAATAGTGTGCCTGGTCCTAACATCCCTTCATTGGTTGGCACTTCTCCACCAGCATCGGTCAATCGAACTGATGACCTGTTAGTCGCACATCGAAATACTTTGGAGGACGCTGATGACGTCTTTGGTCGCAATGAGCAGCACGAGTCTGCCACAACCGTGAAGAATAATAGCCACCTACACGGACCGGGGGGCTTGATGTGGCATCGTATGAAGCAGAGCATACCGGTGCTGGAGCCTGTGCGCCACCTTCTAAATACGGTGCGCGATCAACACAATCAGACTGTGCATGCGGCAAGGCAGCATCATCAGTTGTTAGCCGCAATGAAAGGCGGTTTAGGCGAGCATATGTCCGGCAACGAGTCGTCGGCCATTGAGACAGAGGAAGATCGCGAGACGGCTAACGAGAGTACCGAGTTCAAGTTGCTTGACTTTGCAGGCAGCTTTGTTAGCATGCTGTGGAGTTTCATTGGAAATCTGCAGCGCATCTTTGCGGCTAGCAGTGGCAACGCTTTTGCATCTTCATCGGGCGGCCAGTAGGTCGGTAGGTTGATATGTGGATATATATATATATATATATATATATATATGTACATGCATGGAGCCATAAATATGGGTACTAGTGTTAGTATTGGAGTTGATTTAACTGTGATTAACCAGCAAATATGTATGTGTGTGTACTAGTATGTGAGCTTACTTAAATTGAAAATGTATTTTAATTTATTCAATATTGAAATAAATGCTTACACAATTAATAGATTTTTCGTTACAATGCAGAACAAGCGAATAAAACTCAAAATATTTAAAATGTTTGCTTACGTTTTTCAGTTCGTGTCATCAGTCTTTCGTTTGAATTTGTTTGCTTGTGGCAATGCCTAGTAAAATATGCAACGATTTGCGTGGTGTATATGTATGCGAGCGGGGCGTCCCTTCAAGAAATCGACGAGCAATTCCAGAACCCGATTTCTCATTAATTACTCTCTTCTTAGAGGCCTTATAGTCCGGGAGCCAGGGGTCGATTTTGGACTGCGTTTTTATACTGTTAAATTCTCGACTATACTTGTGATTTAGCTTTCACGATTAACGAAAGTGAACGTCAGCTGGCGCACCCGCGGTGGGTGTGATCGTGGGAGGGTACGAAACGTGTCGAAAAAAAATTTCTACAAACTCATTTTATGCCGGCTGAAATTTTTTTCATGTACTGTTGACATTTAGTGGAATAAAAAAAAAATTGTCAGCTGCGCGGTAGAGGGGACCGCTACTGGACCAGCTGGCGGTTGGTTTCGTCATCCATTGGATGGCGTCTGCCTTCAGTATTAAAATATCAGTCGGCATGAAATGATGAGGTCAAAATGACCCCTGGCTCCCGGACTATTAGGCCTCTGCCAAAAGGCGAGTTACGCTAAAATCATGAGTAAGACCCAAATAACAGATTTCTTATACATCTCTGGCGCTTTAAGGACTACCCCAAACAAAGCGCTGGAAGTGCTAATCAATTTACTTGCCCTAAATTTGGTAGGGAAACACGTGGCCGCCACATCGGCGCTATGGAAAGACCGGTGGTTTGGCCACGCTTCTATTTTGCACTCTCTGAATAGTCACAAACAAGAAATATATAGACTACTCTATTCCTAGATTCGCCTTCGACAAGCTTTTCAAGACGAGCATACCGCCAAGAAAGGAGTGGCAGACACCAAGGCCATGGAGAAGGGGAGAATTAAATGTTTATACAGACGGTTCCAAGCTACAACATAAGGTTGGCTATGGAGTATTTTCGAAGGAATTAGGACTGGAACTATCTGTTCGACTACCAGACTACTGCAGCGTCTATCAAGCAGCGGTTCTAGCTATAAAAGTAGTGGCTACATACCTAAATACGCATGCCGTAACAAAAACGACTATAAATATATTCTCGGATAGCCAGGCGGTCATCAAATCAATGAATGCGGCTATTATAAGATCGAAGGTTGCACAGGAATGCCGTGGCGTATTCAAGAGTCAGCCTTATTTGGGTTCCGGGGCACAGAGATATTGAGGGAAATTGTAAAGCTGATGAGCTACCCAGAAAAGGTACTGCTCAGTGATAAAAGTACCATTGAAATACCTTTGACCACGAGTAAACTAATAATAAAAAATAATAAAATTATCCAAGAGGCCAATAGGTCATGGAGAGATGAAGATACATGTGTAACAGCTAGGCTGCTATGGTCGCAAATAAACAAGAAAAGGACAAAGGAATTGCTTAGTCTCTCAAGAGATGATATCTCGAAGGTCGTGGCTTGTATAACCGGTCATTGGCTATTTGGCAGGCATTCCTCGAGACTAGGAGTTTTCTCCCATGAATATTGCAGAAGTTGTAGAGATGAGAAAGAGGAAGAAACAGTTGAACACTTCCTTTGCAATTGTCCAGCCTTAGCTAAAATCAGAGCAGGTTGTCTAGGTAAATACTTTTTCAATTCTCTTACAGAGCTGTCTGGCGTGGGGTTGTGATAAATTCTACGTTTCATAAGAGCCACAAAATGGTTCCACGAAGGAAAGTATCATAAATGGGGTTCCCATGCAGCACAGTGGTAGCACAACAGACCTGTAAGATCTAAGTGAGTTGGAAGTGCAGACCGACCACCACCATAACCTAACCTAACCTAGAGGCCTTAAGAGATTTCGAAAAACGAGTTATAGCTAATATTAATTACTTTAGAACAATAGAAGAGTCTGTATTTTCTTTTCATTATTGCTCGAGATTTGGTTATTTCTTATTCCAATCTATCTATTTCGTTTCATTTGGCAATGCCAACTGCCGATGCCATGCAACTATGTGCTTACCACTCTTTCTGAGCCGTTCAAAGTTTTTAGGGAATGGAAAAGTTTTCCATCGATTTAGTTCCAACGAACACTTTTATTTTTTCTGTGTTTTATTAGAAAATTAAAAATCTTTGGAATCTTCGCAATATCTCTCGCGCCCGGCCGCTGAAATTATGAATGGTGTTTATGGCGCCGATACTGTAACAGCTGAAAACGTGCACAGGCACAGGCACTACAGGCAGGTCCGTTCATCGAAAGTCTTCATAAAATCACAGAAATAATCGAAGTTGACCGGCATATGAGTAGTCGTAGCATCGCCCAGGAGCTAAAGATCGACCATAAAACAGTTTTGAACCATTTGCGCAAAATGACAATAAAAATACTGAATGTTTTTGGAAAAGTTTTAAATAAAAATAAATAAATTTATTAATAATAATTAGGAAAGGTTTAGGCTTTATAAGAAGTAAATATAATAAGTGAAAATGATCAAAATAGATCTTAAACTCAAAATAGAACCGGAATTCAAAATTTAAAAAAGCCGAGAGGTACTGGTGCGCGTGTCGATGTTGGTCTACACAAATTGGATAGAATCGCAGATAATTTCTGTGAGAAGTTGTGGAAAATCATGTCATAACAGAGGTTTGTGATTACAGACCGGCAGACAGGCTTCCGCTGTTAGCAAAATAATAGCATTTCATTCATTGTCATTTCTCTTTATTATGATAATATTGGTATGGCTCAATTACGTATAAAATAAAATATTGGCCAAATGGCCGCCGCGGTCTCGGCGGCACACCTCCATCCGAAGGTCCAATTTTTCGATGATGCTGAGGCATAATTGAGGTTCTATGCCGTTAATGTGACGAATGATCTCATCCTTTAGCTCTTGAATTGTTGCTGAAGTCCAACGGTGTCGTTGACGTTTAGGTGTGGTTCACATTCAACATCGGCCCTTGAAATTTAACCACGCTTTATAAGACCAAATATGTATATACTTGAAACAATCTCAATTCCAGGGCTGTAGCAAAGGCTGGAGCCCATATTAACGATATGAAATGAAAGATCAGACTTAATGAAACTGCCAGTGCTGACTACAATGAACTTGCCAGAAAATAGTGGATTAGTGCCGATGGTAATAGTATCTTCCCGAAAAGAATAATAGGCTAAGCCTCGCTACAGTAATGAACAAATTAATGTTTATAAGGATGCGTCTAAGCTGGTTAGGAAACTCAGTAGAGGGCGCTTAATATGCTGTCAACTTTTACCCTCTTTGTGTATTCTGCTCATCATTGGTACCAGCAAAGTTTGTAACCAGCACTTTCGGCTGGAAATAAAAGCCATTTTGATAAAAACAATTCAAAACAAGAATTTCTTCAAGTTTATATATCTTCATATCTATTATGATAATAAATAAATAATATTCCCGTCTACTACGAGTTAGTTACGAGTTGCCACAACAAAAGTCGCCGTGTCTCAACACAGTCTATTGAGACTGGCTTAAGGGTTAGCGGTAGTCAGAGGCTCGAAAAAATGATGGTTTTCAATAATTTTTTTTTGCTAGTCAATTGCTTTATTTTACAAAAATAAAGACATAGCATTAATACATAATTTTTCGGCTTGACTTTGGCAAAATTTCAAAAAAAAAAAAATGAATAGTTGTAAAACTTATCGCTGTTGGTGTGGAGACCGTTTCTTCAGAAGTTCCTTGCGGTGATCATCACAAGTCCTTGGAGATTCATCTGAAATCAATCGGACAAGAGAAATTAGTTTTATTAAAAGATAATCTTGTGCCTGATCGAAGTTTTTTTTTTCAAAATTAACAATATGGCGGCCTCAGGAATTATTTTTCAGATTTTCGAGAAAAAAACCGATAATTAATTGTTGAATAAAATCGAAATTTTGAAAAAAAAAATTCTTCGATCATGATGGATTTATGTAGAGTTATGTAAATTATTTAATTACTTACACTGTGTCGTCTATTCCTGGGCCATACAATAGATCTTCAGCCGTCATAGCAGCTTCTAAAAAAATTTGCTCTTGTCTACATAGCATTCTACCTTCTCGAGCGTTATCGTTAACGCGCTTATCTGCCACTTCGGAGCGCCCGAGCGCCCTTTGTTAGATGTTGAATAACTCGAAAAGTATGTATTTGCCAGATTCACATCAAATTTTCACCCAATATTTTTAAGATATTCTTGAAGAAAATGCAAAAAAACATGAAATTTTTTTTAATTTTGACTACTCCTAACTCCTTAATATCAGAAAACATAGTTGACAGCATTGCATTTAGTGAGTTATACAAGTTTTGTTGTTGCTTTCGTTTAGCGAACAGAGCCCAAAACAAAGTGAACACGGAAGTGGCGAATCGTATACATATATTTATACATATATTGACTAGCCTATAAATGTTTGTTCACCTATTCACCACGCAGAACCAAATCGGTTAGGGTGGGTTTTATGCTTTTGACAGTATTATCAGTGCACCAGAATTGTGGTTAATAGAAGTGGTAACTATTTTCTGTACCAAATTTGTTGGTAATATAGTCTTCGTTAACAGCCAGAATAAGCCTGTAAATACAATATCAATTTGCCTACCTACAAGCGTTATAAAGAAATTCCTATATCAGAGGGCTATGGATATGTGACAACTGTTCACGGCGACATCTACAGCAACTTAGTGGTGTTAGTTGATGTTAGTTTTAAATATTTTGCAACAAGTGGCACCACTCTCAGCTGTTACTATAAACCGAAAATGTCAAATTTTGTGCGCCGATTTTGGTCCGCCGCTCGTTTTTGGCGCAACGTACGAAAGGTAAACAAACATCTTCCGCATTGCAAACATATCAATTAAAGTCCGTCAGGGAAGAAGATAAAAGATTTTGTAAGTTTTAATTGACCTTGAGCTAATGCGTGTATTTAGTTGTGATGCAAGAGTTAACCTTCGTGCGATTGTATGTGTGTGTGCAGTGCTGTGGGATTCCAATAATTTTTAAACCAATAAAAACAAAGCTTGAAGCTATTAAAGTTCACAAAAAGTTCATTGTTTGTAATCAAAACAAATGAAAAAAGTCTTTTGTTAGCTAATTTTGTTTGTGTTTTGAAGGCAGCGCAGCCGGTGAGTGGGAGTGAGTGCAAAAATATGTCTTCAGCCGAGAAAAGTGGTCTGGCGTTAAAGAAGTTACGTGAATTCGGCTATGCCTTTAATGCAGGTAAAATATAACAAAAACAAGTAAATATGTAAAAAGACAATTAAGCGTAACTTTTCTGCGCTAGCTGGACAACTGCGAAAGATTGATGAAGCCACTGGCGAGCCTGGTGAGGAGCCATTCAAATTTACGATATCTGACGATCACGCCAAAAATCAGGCACATTACGAACAACTGGCGGAAGTAAGTCGAGGAACAATTCACTAATATTTGTCGCAAATGTAAAAATATTCTTTTATAGCTAATCCCTGAAATTGTGTACGATCTACTAGAGCAAAATGGATTGAGTCGGATTTATGTACCCGATGATGTACCACAGGAGCAGGCAACATTCATTTTCACAAAGCCCGAAAAGCTTTTAGAACCGAAGAAACTAATTATTCTTATACATGGCAGTGGCTATGTGCGAGCGGGCCAATGGGCTAGAAGGTAATTCACTCAGTGCAATATATCCGGATACGTTTTTAAACTATTTCTGTATGTATATACATATTTGTGCTGTAGCCTTATCATCAACAATTCACTCGACCACGGCACACAGATACCATACATAAAACGCGCAGAATCACTTGGATATGATATAGTGGTGACCAATACAAATGACAATTACCGCATAATCAATGGCGAGAGTCGCCCGATACCGCGTCTTGGGTTTGCTGCCGCACACGCCAGATATGTTTGGGAAAAGTATGTGATGGCATGCAATCCAGAGAGCGTGGCTATCGTAGCGCACAGCTACGGTGGCGCCATTGCAATGGATTTGGTAATTAATTAGTGACTTACAAAACTGCTTACCAATTAGTGCTAATTAATGGTTTATTTGCATTTTTTCAGTCGAATCGTTTCACCAAATTTTTCGAAGAAAAAGTGTTTGCAATTGCACTCACCGACTCGGCTCATTATCAAATACCAGGTGCATCTAAGAAAATTGTATTGGATATTGCATGCAACTGGGTATCGCATGCAACAAATCTCGACGCGGAAATTTATACCGGGGAGGGTGAAATGCATAGTGTATCTGCTGGACATTCGAAACATGAGTGGACATCGTATTCGGCTTTTGAATCAGTTTTCAAATTCTTGGAAGAGAAATATGAACGTTTCAATGCGCTGCGCACGGGAAGTAAAAAGGCAAAAACGGAAGTTTAATGGTTTATTCTATGTGCAGTAGATTATAAAATGCATCCAATGAGTTCATACATGTAGTGGATCTGCTATCGATAGTATAGATTTAAAAGTTATTTTCGATATCACAATGTGAAGACTTTTTAATGAGACATTCCATGAAAAAGCGTTTCGCCCAATTTTCCCGATATGTGTTGATTGTTTGTGACTAACTGCCTCACAGAAACGGATATCGTCTTTAGGTTTTAATATTTTTTCTGCATTTACACATTTTTACTTGTCATTATCACTTATATCAATTTATTTAATTTGATTTCCACCACTTAGACGCACTTCGGGAAACTTCATTTCGTCATTTTGATGTATGCGACAATAAAACAAAACCCTTAAAACCCAAATACTCATTGACTATGTACGCACACAGATCGATTACTGTGAGTGATAGCGGTCAGTTTGCAAACACTGTCGGTGAAAGCGCGTATAAAAAATTCAAAAAACTGAAAATATGTGTAAAAAATTAGGTTTTGTTAGGGGTGGTTTTTCTGTACTCCGGTCAGTGTGCTGACAAGCCATCCCCGCATTTGACTTGCTGTCACTGTTAATATCATAGGCGGGTGTTACTTATCACATTACATAAGCATAAGGCTCATAAAAAAACAACACAAGATTTGTGAGTGCGATGCGGGCACAATTTAGTGAGGTGGGGGTGTTGCGGTGCTGTGTTTTTTGCAACAGCACTGAATTCTACATACATTTTTGTGGAACGCTAGCAGTCCTTGGAGCGGATATGTTAAAATCATATGGATAAGTTAAGGAAACGCAAATATGACACCTAAGTGGAGTGAAATAATTTGTAATTTTGTACTTTTAAAAATATTTGTAATTTTTGTATTTAAATGTAATGCATTCCCAATAAGAAATGTGTACACATTCCTGTAAACTGTGTAGTTTTGTATGCAATATTTGTATCTAACAATTAACAAAGTTTTTGTGTGAGAAAATAAGGCTGCACTGCATTTTTAATTATCAAAATACCGTTTGCTCAACTATTTTCATACCTGTAGTGAATAGCCTAACTACAAGTGTAAAATGAGGTGGCAGCAGTGAAACGGCTAATTATTAGCCACCGTAAACAAGTTCGCTGAAGAAAATTGAATTGTAACTGACGAATTAAAAAAAATAAATAATTGGCGCGTACACTTCTGTTAGGTGTTTGGCCGAGCTCCTCCCACTATTTGTGGTGTGCGTCTTGATGTTGTTCCACAAATGGAGGGACCTACAGTTTCAAGCCGACTCCGAACGGCAGATATTTTTATGAGGAGCTTTTTCATGGCAGAAATACGCTCGGAGGTTTGCCATTGCCTGCCGGGGCAACTGACGAATTATTCGATGTAAAAACTCACGAGAGTACGCAAAAAACATTTGTCTTTTTATAATTACTTTGATTTAACACTAAACCTACCAGTACCGGTCAAATTGACCGTTGTCAAACTTTTTGTAAAACCTACACATTTTTCAACGTTATAATACTGTTATCCAACTATATGACAATTCTTAGAATACGCATATAATATTTTCTTCACTCTTTGCTTTTAGTTAATTTTTCTATTTTCCAAGAAAAATTTGTTATGTGACCTAACTACCGCGGTCGGTCAATATGACCGGTGGGAAAAAATGTTTATACAGTTATCTTACAGTTATTTCAGAGTCGCTTTCAATTGAAAAGAGTAGTGCACTTCTAAAGATTTTTCTATGCAATTTTTTGAAGTGAAACTTCTTTAGCGGCGGTCTGATATTTGAGCGGGAATGGAGAGTGAATTGGAAAAAATTTAACGTTTAGAAATTTCGTTACGCGAGAGAGAAAAAAAGATACAACGTAGAGAGAAGGAGAAAGAGAGCTATACATTTTCTATACCTAAGGCATAGGCTTCGTTGTAAGACAGAGTATACAGATATATAACATAGAGAGAAAGAGTTGCTTGTCATGTTGCAGCGCATAATATCAGTAAAACAGCGGTACCAATCGGACGACGCACATCAACAATCTCGCTTAACAACAACAAAACAATTAACGCTAAACGATCACATTTACCATTACTTTGTGCTTGTGCGACGACCATTCACAAGTCTCAAGGAAGCACGTATTCTGAAGTTGTTTACGAATATGATAAAAAACTTTCGCAATCATAAGTTTACGTTGCTTTATCACGAGTCACTTGCATTGAAGGCTTCTGGATTATAAAGAACGGAAATGATTATAGATTCTACCATGGTCGACGAGTATCAGTAAGTATGTCTCATTTACAACATGAATTCCGGAGACCTATCATTAAATAGACTGGAAACTGTGGATAAACAAATAATCGATTTCATGACTCAGAGAAGAGGGCTATCTGTATATACTCTTAATTGTCAGAGCCTACGAGCACATTCCGCAGATTTAACAGACTCTGTCATCCGCAAATCGAGTATAGTACTTTTGTCCGAAACTTGGTTAAACGATAACGAGGATATTAGTATACCAAATTTCATTTGCATCATCAAATATAAGCGGCTAAATGTTAGAGCTGGCGGTGTGGCAATCTACCACAAGATGATAGCGTAAATATCATCACACCAAACATGGAAATGACTGCAAGGCAGTCTCAGTCATATTCATCAACAGTCACACCAGTTGGCGATTTTTGCATTGCAGAATGTCAAACGCAGAATGGAAAAACTATTGTCATAGCCGCCATCTATATCTCACCGAACCAAAATCTTGATGACATAATATATTTCATTCACCGCTCACTACTGGTTTATAGCCAAACAGATGCAAATGCACTTGGAAGAGGCGAAGACAAAATTCCTTTGATTCTCGGGGGAGATTTCAACGTAAATTTCGGATCCAATGATTCTTTGCCGTTGATTCAATTTCTTCGAGAAACATTCGGTTTGCAGATAAACAATAACCCTAAATAATCAACAACAAAATCCGGAACTACACTAGATGCAATTTTCACACGTTATCTAGAAAATATTGAATCACGTACATATACTTCATATTTCAGCTATCACAAACCAATTATATCAGTATTACCAATTGAACCACCAACAGATGATAGCATAATGCATATATAGTTAATAAAATCGAATTTTGGTTACACAAATTTTATACTGTTGTATTTCTTTTGAAATTATCCCTGTCTCCTTCTCTTCCTCTCTCGCTCTTTCTCTCTCTCTCTCTCTCTCTCTCTCTCTCTCTCTCTCTCTCTCTCTCTTATTCACACTCATTCACACACAGAAGTTTCACTTCTACCACGTGTACGATGCTGCACATGATTTGTTTTTATAATAGTTTATTTGAAGGAGAGAAGGTAAAGTATCAAAACATGGATGTACATTTTTTATTCCTTACAATAGTGTAATAATAATTACCCTAAAAATGACAAAGCATTTGAAAATTACAAATTACCTAAGAAATATAACGGACATGGAAGAAGAATTTTCAGAATATGATGAACAAGAAACCTCTGGAATTGAAAAAAAAACATGGAAATAGATCAAGAGCTATTCACAAGTGAATTGGAATCAGAAAACGATAGTGAAGAGGAGAATATTATAAATAAGCGTTTAAAGCAGAAAAGAAAGAGGGTTTCATTGACATCCGAAAGTGAGACAGATTTGGAGGTTCAACGCATCGAAACTGCTGCTGATGGAACAGTCTGGGAAGAAATAAGCGGAAGTCCCAAACTTGGCAGATTACCAATGCATAATATTTTTAAGGATATGTCAGGGCCAACAGAATACACTAAATGACACATAATGAAAGGACAAATGAAGACGGCATTTACTCTTATCATTGATCAAAGCATAATGCATCATATTATAAAATGTACAGAAGAGGAAGCATTTAGGGTGTTGGGGACTAAGTGGGAGCTAAATGCAACAAAACTAGACGCATTTATTTCTTTGCTATATGCTCGCAGCGCATATGAGGCAAAAAATTTGGATATCTCATATTTGTGGAATATAAATTGGGGACCCGCTTTTTTTCGAAAACAATGAGCCGAAACGACTTTACTGAAATTATGAAGTACATACTATTTGATAAGAAGAGCGAAAGAAGCCAGCGTTTACAAACCAATACATTTTCTATGATATCTACAATATGGGATCGATTTATTGAAAATTCACAAAATTGTTATAAACCTGGTGCATATATTGCTGTTGATGAGCAATTGTTTCCGTAGAAGGCTAGGTGTGGATTTACACAATATGTGCCAAACAAACCAGACAAATTTGGAATAAAGTTCTGGTTGGCGTGTGACGTCAATCGTAAGTATATAATAAATGGGTTTCCCTATTTGGGAAAGGATGAAAGTGGAGATTGTTCAATTCCACTTGGGGAGTTCGTTGTTCTAAAGCTGATGGATCCTTTACAGGATGCGGAATGAATGTAACAACAGATAATTTTTTCTCGAGTGTTGCATTAGTCAAGAAATTACTTGCAAAAAAAAAACTACAATTGTTGGAACAATTCGTGGAAACAAAAGAGAGTTGCCAAAGTTCGCCAAAGAAAGAAAAGATAAAATGGATAGATTTTCAAGCAAATTGTATAAATCGATTTAAATTACATTACTCTTACAGTGTATAAAAGTAAGCAGAAAAAAAGTGCTTGTCCTAAGTTCCAAACATAGCTCAATAGAAATAGAAAAAAGCAGCAAACGTATACCGGAAACTATTAGGTTTTATAATAGTACAAAATTTGGTGTAGATGTGGCAGACCAGATGGCAAGGAAATACAGCGCGAAGTCGAAAAGTTGTAGGTGGTCACTTCAGGTATTTTCCAACATTTTGGACCTAGCTGGAATAAATGCCGGGATTTTGTATAAAGAAACGACAGGTGAAAATATTTACAGGCAGGAATTTTTGTTCCAGTTAGCTTCAGAACTTGGCGATGCATATACAATATCTCAAGAAAAAAAGATTTTACCAACACCTTCCACAAGTTCCGATTTGAGCGTACGAAAAACTTGTCAAATAGAATTTTGTAAAGGTTATAAAACAACAAAAATCTGTGCGAAGTGCGAAAAATATGTTTGCGGCAAATGCACATTTCAGACTAAAATAATTTGTAAGCAATGTGAGGAAGCCGAATAGAGTATAGGGTGAGCCATGTAAAATTTGCGTTTTGAATCGGCTATAAAAAAAAACTAATCAATATTTTTTCAAACTTTTATTTTTATTTTGAAGATTGAACATTGTCATTTATGAATGAAAAATAATATCGTTCAAATGACTGCCATGACTGGCTTTACAGTTGGCCCAATTTTTAAGCACATTTTCGATTGTTTGCGCTCCAATTTCATGAATGGCATCAATCGTCTCTGGATGGTTCGCATAGCATTTGTCCTAAACGGCTCCCCACAAAAAATAGTCCAACGGGCTTAAATCACAGCTCCGAGGCGGCCAATTGATATCGGAATTTCGGCTGATTATTCGGTTTTCAAAAACGGTAGCCAAAAGTTCGAATGTAACTTCGGCAGTGTGACAAGTTGCACCGTCCTGTTGAAACCAAATGTCGTCCATGTCATCTTCTTCAATTGTTGGAAACAAAACTCGTTGAGCATGTCACGGTAACGTTCGCCATTTACTGTAACCGCGGCTCCTCGCCCATTTTCGAAAAAAAAAAATGGTTCGATGATGCCGCCAGACCAAATACCGCACCAAACAGTGACTCGTTGTGGATGCATTTGCTTCTCTACAGTAACGTGTGGATTTTCTGAGCCCCAAATCCGACAATTTTGCTTATTGACGTAGCCACCGATGTGAAAATCAGAAAAGAAGAAGAAGACTCACCACTTTGGAAATAGGTTTTCAATATTTTCCAATTTTGCTCAAGCGTATAGCGTCCCGTTTCGTAAATGTCAAACCTTTAAGTAAATTATGAACACATTTGACATGTCATTTGTGTTACCATTCTCACAAAAATAGGTGGTTCAAAAAGCAAACGCTATATGGCTCACCCTGTATATTATGTATGCATAACATTCTGTATAAAACTTACATTTTATTTGTTTTTTACAAAGACTTTTAGAAATTATATAAAAATGACTTTGAACGAAACTTCATGAAAAGTCTTTATTTTATATACATTTAGCAACAAATCAACCATTATCTGCATTGTATTATAAAATCGATAACTTTTTTAATTAACGGCCAATTTGACCGCGCGCAGTAGGAATAGGTATACAAGAATTGTCGGTAGGTTTAGTGTTAAATAAACAAAATATAGAACATCTAGGTTCTATATACCCAAGTGCCCGTACTGCATTTGCTTGTACTTTTTAAAATTCGCTTCCTCAGTTTCAAGTCTCTTTAAGCTGCTGAGAATTCCACTCTCTATGAGTTGCTTCCCCTTTCTATGTGTGAAATGTACAAGGAAACCGAAATGCCGTTAGGCTAGTGCGTGCCTTATACGCAACTGATTTGTTTTTTTTTTTACTTAAGAAATGTCAAATCAACAGCTCCGAGCAGAAAAAAGCCAAAACTGCCATCACGTCATGGTTTCTGGTTGGACAGATTGCGGTTGGGGTTGTATTTCCCAAGAGTAAAATCAAAATAAGAAATGTCAACAGAATGACATTCCTTTGGCACTTTGCACGATATGCCGCTTGTCTCATCATTTTTTGCTAGTCGAAATGAGCTTTTTCGCTACTTCGCATGCTCATCGGCACGCAAAACAAGGATATGCAACGGTGTGATAAATGTTAAATCACGCGGAAGTCTCGTAGAATAATTCGTCTTGTGTGTGTGTGTGTGTGTGTGTGTGTAAATGTCATGTCTTTCATTTGGCTCAAACTGTGGCAAAGAAAAAGATGAATATTTCAAAATCAAGGAGCCTACGCCTACGTTAAATAGCAACAAATGAAGCGAAACAATTCAAAAAAGCAGAAGTCTCAAAGTACACGAAAAATATTTCTCAATTAAATGGTAAGTACTGAAGAACTGACGCCATTTACAAGGTGAAACAAGACGGGCGTCTTAAAAATGGTTTTGATGGCGCCAACTTTTTAATGAGTTATTGCGCGTTGGAAGTTACATCCAAGGCGAATTTATTACACATATCCACCTGACACATTATTTCGGCTGATTACTTGATTTCAGTTTTTAATGTTTCTCAGTTTTCTTTAAGCATAAAACGAATCATTCTGTAAATGTCTAACCATAAACTTAGTTACTGATACGTCCTCGATGTTATTTTAGCTGTCAGGGTGCAAAAAATTAATGGACCATGGCTTTTTCCTGTACTCGGCTTATAAATGTACTCGGAGGTTTGTTGTTGCCTGCCAAGGCGCGAGCGCTATGTTCGTATTATGTTTATAACTTTATAAGTAAGTTTCGAATCATGGAAAGCGAGCAGTCTAATATCGCATGTTTGTTTCCAGTCCATCCCTTTCTCTCCTCTTTACCTCACACAAACCGGTACTTCAGTTTTAGGTGTCTTCGCTTTAGGAGGTTGGTTTTATGGGTAGATTTTCTTTATTTTCTCTATATAGCCCGTCGATTGTCATAGAATATCATAGATCTCAGAAAGAAATCAAAAATCATTCGCCATTCTGAAAAATAAAACAAAACAAACACATCCGATTGGCATCGTTAGCAGATGAATGAAAAGGAGGTTTGCACTTCGTCCTTAAGATATTGTATGCCCACAGCTTAGATCAAACTACATACATACATAAAAAAATTATTGCTCATTTTTTGTTACTTTCATTTATTTATGTATTTCATTCCGAGGGCCACCGAGGTCGCAGTTAAAGAAGGCGCACAAATAAAGAACTTGGTTGCGAAGCGCACTTCAAATTCAATTGCATTCGTTTATCGACCGTGTAGTTTTCTCTTCGACCACCTGTAAAATCTTATACTGAGCAGCTATTGGGTTATTTTTGTCAGCAAACTTCGAGTCATGTTCGACGGTTCGATATATTCAACCCTTGGGTAATCATTTATTGATGAACTGATTCTACGATAACACACAAATTGTGCAACACATTGCAGAATTTATTGTGCTGTGCTAATTTCAGAGCCTGACAGCCCAACTTGCAGAGTATTTTGCAACACAGCCCTCCACCGCAACAATTATTAATACGGTTTTCTATGCCATGAGACGAACAGTCCACCTTGTTAAAACCACCTTGGTTACATCCCTAGCTGACTTCCAGTGAAAGCTTGGTGACACTCGGTTCAGTGGAGGCGAAGTTATTGCGTCTAAAGTGTCAATATGTTTATGTCATCGGTAAAAAAATGAGTTTCGCACAAGGAGCTAATATCAAATTTTGTTTTAAAATCGTGATGAAAAAAGTTTATGGCGATAATTGTCTATCTCGTGCCAGAGTTCATGAGTGATTTACACGTTTCAGAGATGTTTGTGAGGACATAAGTATCACTGAACATACGGGCCGCCCAAAATCAGTAATCACCGAAAACTTCATCGAAATTGTTCGTAAATTTATCAAAAGTGAACCGAAATCATAGTTGAAATTCATGGAATCGGAGTTGAATATCTCCAAAACAGCGATTTACCGCATTTTAACTGATCATTTGGGCTTACGAAAGGTCTGTGCACGTTTCATTCCGCACGAGTTAACTGAGGACCAAAAATTGCTCAGAATTCAACATTCGAAAGACCTCATTAAAGAGGCGTGAAAAGACGAGAACTTCCTTTGCAACATTGTAATTGGTGATGAAACGTGGTGTTTCTAACATGAACCTGAAACTAAGTGTCATAGTGTCGAATGGAGGCCCCAGACGAGCCACCACCTAATAAATCGCGTTTGAAGAAGTTAAAAGTCAAGTCGATGCTCATTTGTTTTTACGATTCCAGGGGAATTGTTCACAAAGAGTTCGTGACAACGGGTCCAACCCTTAAAATCACTTTTATATCTTAGCATTTTGAAGCGTTTGAATGCGATGAAACATTTGTCGAATTCGCCCTGAAAACCGCGAAGTAGGAAGCTGGCGCTTATTGCATGATAATGCACCATCTCATCGATCCACTAAAGTGACTGATTTTTTGACTAGAAATCGGATTTTAACCATCAATCACTCACCGCATTAGCCTGATATGGCTTCCTGTGACTTCTATATATTCGGAAAATTGCATTTGGTTATGAAAGGAAAACATTTTCCGTCCGCAGAGGCCATTCAAGACGCTTGTACCGACATCCTGAAGGATAATCAGGTCAATGACCTGAAACACTCTTTCGAGAAGCTTTTAGATTTCTCAAATCAGTGTATGAAGCCGGAGGGGACTATTTAGAACAAATAAACTCGAAGTTTTCAGAACAAAGCTCCTGTCGTTTCTATTTTAGCTCAGTCTTGTTTATTTTGTACTTCACCTTGTACTTCTAAAAAACTGTAAATGTATACCTAAACGCGAAGTTTCGGTTTTTCACATAGAATTTTACATCAGCTTGGAGTGCGACAATTATGGCAGTCGATTTTACGGAATGATTCGGGTTTCTCCCGACCAAGGGTTTTTGCCGCTCTAGTACTCTAGCCCTGTCTAGTGTACTGTTCTTCACCTCACAATTATGACGTAAACCGAGGTGCTCACACCGTCGAAAGCGAAATGGTTTTGCTTCACCAGCCAACATAAAATACACATTTCTTTGCTACTACCAAAATTAAATACTTGCTAGTTGGTTCACCGCTGCTTGTACCTAAATCAAAAGTATTAAATTTCTTCTGCTTTCCGGGCTTACTTTGCCTTTTAAACCTCAAACTATTTTTGACGTCTTAAAGACGCGTTAAGATGCTTTCCCGAAAATCTTTAATGGCTCAAGCACTCCTTCTCTGTTTGTTCAAGCCTTAAGAGCTTCAAATATGCATCGAATGTATTTGCAATGTTTGCACCAGATCAACAATGGGCGGCAATTACTTGAAATAATCCTTTTTCTTGTTGAAATTCGATAAAATCTTGGTACCCTTACATACATACAGTTGTGATGGTATTCGTGAATGTCTTCATGTGTGCATTAATACTTTGCAGTAAAATTGGAAAGAGTTTCATAAAATGAGTAGTTCCATTTTTGCCACTTTGTAGCTGTTACTGCCTGGTTCAAAACGGATGGATACTGGACAAAACGATACGAAATGGTTTATTAAAATACGTCACTAGAGGGAAAATATACTAGTTCTTGTTTTTGTTTGCAAACAGGGACCCGATTCTTTCTTCTGCCGCAAACAGTTTACCAACAGGGCGAAGTAATTTCACCAATTTATTGTAAAAACTTGAATGTTTCTTCATAGACCATCCAAAAACTAAAGTTTCCAACAAAGCCGCTCAATTGTTTTTGATATTTATTCTAAGTAGCAGCCAATGAGTCTTTAGCGAAGCTAGTATTTGGTGGGTTTGGGTTCGTAACGCGACATGAAACATCAAATTATAGGATTTTTTATACAGCGGTCACCACTCGAAAAGCATACCTCTGAACTTCATCAAGAGACATTTACCAAATTAGAAGAGGGTCACACAATGAGCGACTTTAGAGTGTGAGACAGAACGTTGCCGCTTAGGAAAAGAATTTGTTTTAAATTTCAGTTAATAGTTAATATAGAGGTATTAATTTCGTCTACCGAGAAATCCAAAATTTAATAAAAGGTGATCAATTTAGATTTAACCATTACTAAATTTAATATTACTTTAACGAAATCTGTTTGGTTTTTTAATTTCAGAGGATCTAGTTCAGAGATATAGTGGTCACCACAACGCACTAATTTTCACTCTTGCACACGAATACTATACTTTCGTCCCCCTGAAAACTCACATTTTTTACATTTTAGACTCTATCACCTTTCTCGTAACAAAAATATAATAAATATAAAACTAGGTTTAAAAATTGAATTAAAGGATGAGTAACATGAAATTGAAACGAAAGCGGAGAACATTACACAATCGTAGTAATTCCTTAAATGAATGAGGAAAGCTTATTGTGCCTATACTTTTGTCCGGCATTGTATATGTGTATGTATTAGGGGTGGGACTATTCGAATAAAAATTATTCGAATAATCAAATCTTTTATTCGAGAGGTATTCGTAATTCGAATAATATTTATTCGAATTTTTTATTCGTTTATTCGAATAATGCTATTCGAATACCTTACTATTCGAATACATCACTATTCGAATACTTCACTATTCGAATATTTTTGGTAAATAATATATTTATTTAGATTAGCGGACTACTAATCGGTTTATGTACAAGTGCATGCACCATGAGAATGGCCAATGTAATTTTTATATTTTTAAAAGCATTTTCTCCCTGATGTAAATGAATATATAGTGAGGTATTCGATTAGTAAGGTATTCGAATAGTAAGGTATTCGAATAGTGAGGTATTCGAATAGTGAGGTATTCGAATAGTAAGGTATTCGAATAGTGAGGTATTCGAATAGTGAGGTATTCGAATAGTAAAGTATTCGAATAATGAACTATTCGAATTATTTGAAACGAACAGTATTATTCGTTTTATTCGAATAATGTTTATTCGAATATTATTCGAAAATAATCCCACCCCTAGTATGTATGTATTATATATATCAAAATTTCAAACATTTCATTAAGAGTTTTAAGAACAATTCTGGTTATGCAGTTTTGTAGCCCATTAAATTTGAGTGCAAGTTCCAAGTAGCCCAAAATACTCGTTGATTTTTGACAATTTTTTTTAACTATGATGCCGATAATTTTTTTCCATGCTTACAAATGTATATTCCGTAAATGTACTTTATATAGAACAAAACTCTTAATAGTATAACAGCTAATTAAACCTTATTTACCGTTCCAATGCAGCAGGACTATTTCACGACTGGATTGCATTCCTTATTTGTCTCTGTCAATATTCTTAGGATTAGGTATATGGCTCGCGCCAATATGAAAAAGACATTCTCTGATGAAGCTTCGAGTGTTCGACCTGTAATAGTTGCGGCGGTGTTACTTTTTATGAGATGTCATCATCATCATTGATGGCTGGGCAACCCTGGTAGGGTCTTCGCCTGCTGTAGAATATGCCTCCAATTGTCTCGGTTTCATGCCTGTGTCCTCCATGTCCGCAATCCCAATAAACCTGCGTCTTCTTCTACACCGTCAATCCATTCAAGCGGCTGTCTCTGTCTGTGGCATCATTCAGACAGATGCCATTGTTTTCCGCCTTGAAGGCGACTCTTTAGGTGTTGATACAGTGAAACATAGCAGCGGTTGGCCATAAGGATTCAGTAGCCCATTTCTGTAGAAATTTTGTTGTCATGATTAATGATTACTCCAAGGTATTCCAATCCTTCACTTCTTTGAAACCATAGTCACCGATTTTTAGTATTTGACCCACATTGAGTCTGATAAAGTCCGATGTAATTGAAACTAGCGCTTTAGTTTTGGCTTCGTTTATTTCTAAACCCATACATTTTGCTGATCTTTCAATACTTGCGAAGGTTTCTTTCAAACTCGGCAGCGAGTCGTTCGCGTAAGCCAGCAATTGAACCGATCTAAGCAAAATAGTTCCCTTTGTGTTTACGGCAGAGTCCCTGATAACCTTTTCAAGGCCAATATTAAAGAGGAGACATGAGAGTCTCTCGCGACGGATTGTTCTGAACTCTTACTACGTTTCTTACATTCTGCATGGTCGGGCGTGTTAAACGTATTAACTAATCGGGAATACCGAATTCTGCCATCGCTGGGAGGAGCTGGTTCCTAATTATGCTGTGGTAAGCTGCTTTGAAGTCTATGAAAAGATGATGCGTCGTCATGTCGTATTCGCGAGACTTTTCTAAAATCTCTCATATTACGAACATCTGATCAATCGTTGATCTTCCCTCTTGAAAGCCTGGTAGCTACCAATAGTGCGTTTAGCATGCGGTTTAAGGCTAGCATTTAGAATATTTGAAAATATTTTGTAGATGCTAAAAAGAGTTATGGGCCGGTAATTTTCACAGATCAACATGCCTCCTTTTTTATGTCGAGTGCGAATTATTCCAATTTCCCACATCTTTGGCATGCGTTCTTCATTCCAGATTTTGCAAACCAACTGATATATTGTAAGGAGGTTTTCATTACTCATGTGTTTAAAAAACTCTGCTGGGATCTCGTCAAACCTAAAGGATTTGTTGGTTTTTTGGGCTTTAATAACCGCCATGAACTCCTCGAAGGTAAGTTCCTCCACCATTCTTGAAGGCTTTAACTGTGGATGTTCGGGTTAAATACCTGTAATGTTTCTGTTAAGAAGTTTATCAAAATATGTTGCCCACCTTTCGAGGATTTGGTTTTTTCTGTTAAAAGTGAACCATCTTCATTTTTACAGTACTATGTCCTTGGGTTAAACTCGCGTCTTTGTTCGATCACGCCTTTAAAAAATCTTCGTGAATTATGGCAGTTGAAGTTTGCTTCCAGTTTTTCAATCTTTTCCTTATTAAAAATTCTCTTTTTTTCTATGCAGTTTCTTCTCCTCGCGTCTTAAATTTTTTGTAAATTGTAGCCATTTTGCATTCTTCGTCAAACTAGAAAGTTTCTCTTTCGTTCTCTGATCTTCCCAACACTTTTGTAGCTGTAACCCTTATGTTTTCGCATACACTTCTCCAAACTTCATCTACGTCTTCATCATGAGATGTCATCACGTTCGGTTAGAAAAAATTCTGCAATAATACCAACGTCACGCATTCTGCCAGTAAAATGTTCTCAATTCAATCAATCGCAATACAGGATTGCTCATATTCGACGGACCCATCTGGCAACCCTGTATCTTTTGACAGAGACGTCAGATTGCTTAATGACATACCGCGTTGGAAGCGTCAGTCCAAGCAGATTTTTACCATGGAACAGTACACGCCACGCGAGCGCTCCCAAATTGTTGAAATTTACATTCAACAAAAGAAGTCAATTGTGAAAAGAAGAAGAAGAAGAAGAAAAGAAGAAAATTGTGATGCCAATTATTCGTCGAAAGCGTATGAGGCAGTTCTGGTTTCAACAAGTCGGCGCTCCACCCCACACACCTCGCACCACAATCGATTTTTTGAAGAAATTGTTTCCTCGTCGTTTGATGTCGAAAAATAGCGATTTTGACTGGCCACCGCGTTCGCTCGATTTAACGCCACCTGACTTCTTCTTGTGGGGATATTTAAAATCAAAGGTTAATATTAATAAGCCAAAGACCATAGAAGAGCTCAAGAAGAACATCCGTGAGGAAATAGCAGCTATTCCAGCTGAAATGTTAGCTATCATATTCAAAAAGTGATGTCAACAAATCTACTTGAACCAAATAAAATAATTATTATCGTAAACATCAAAAAAATTGTGTTTTTCTTTGATTCAAAAAAAAAAAAAAAACTCATGGGTCCGTCGAATATGGGCAACCCAGTATTAAAGTTTTCGTTTACTTAATTGGCCGTAACAGCCCATTGCCGAGTTAAAGCACTCCCCACAGTTTTCACTGCGGAGTTGCATTGGAAGAGGAAATGGAAGTTTTTGTTGACTGAAGACTACTTAGAAATTTTATATTGGTTTGTTGGTGCTAGCGTAAAAGTAAGTTCAAATCAAACGATGGTATGGGTCCAATTTTCCATATTTTCAAGCAACACATTCGGCGCGAAATAACTTCTGCAATATTGTATCAGCTAATTATGTAGCTCTGCATCAGCAATAGCCGTCAAAAATGTTGCAGGGTCGCAATATTGCTGCAATTATTGAGTGCGGTGAACACACCCGGCCCTTGGACGCACCCTGGCTTCGCAGCGTCTGATCTGGAGAGTGCAAATAGCGAAGAATACAACCATAAGCAAAATTGCCACACACAACTTCAATATTTTTAATATTTAGTGAGAGTAGTTCAAGGACTAGTACCGTGCCAAAAGAAACTAGTTTTGCGCACTACTTGAGTGTTAGTGCGTTTTACTGTAAGGTTTCCATACACCTTAAACACATATTTCTGGTGCCGTATTTGTGATAAACTAAATTAGATTAAATATAAAGTTTGCTCATGTATAAGAAATCCTTTTATTGTTCGATGTGGCAAGTGTAGTAATTTGTTGGTATAAATTTCCTTGAGCACATGTACCGGGTGTTCGCTGGTAGAATTAGGTTTTCGATTTAAAGTTTCTCTCTAATCGTTGAGCGTATGAGCCCCTCGCCTCACCGCGTTCGCTTCGTTATTGAACGCGTCGATAGAAGCTTGCATGAAAATCCGCGTCAGTTCGTGCGCAAGTTAGCGACTGCCCTGGGACGTCACCTTCTCAAAATTTTTAGAAAAATTCGTGCAAGCGCTTCACAAGATGGCGCCACCCCGCACATGGCCAGAGATACTATAACGATACTGCGTGATTTCTTCCTTAAAAAACTGAGAACTCGTTTCGGAGCCATATCCTGGCTACCCAGGTCAACCGATCTTATCCCTATGAACTTTTTTGTGGGTGAAGCTCAAAAGTAAAGTCTATAAAACAAACCCAGCGGCCATCTCAGCACTAAAGCAAATATTTTTCGCGAGGTTAATGGCGTTCCGATATTAGTTCTCCAGTGGCTAGGAGTATGAAAGCCTGATCCCAATAGTGTATCCAAAGTAACGGCCAACATTTAGTGAAAAAAAAATTAAATTCAAAGAATACAAATTTTTGTAATCTTTGTAGTAGTTATTGCAATTATCATCAGTAATTCTTTTATCATTAGTAGTTCTTTTTTAAATTAGCTTTTAATTCCTCCTTCTGCCACTGGACACCCTGTACATCCGCACAAATGTTATATAGTCCATGCTTATCATTCTAAACAACGCAAGTTCTGTGTATTTTTGCGAGTTCGGTGAATTTTCAGCAACAAGCAAACTTTCACTTTGAAACTATGAAGGAATTTATTTAATTTTGCAAAATAGCATAAATCAAAATTCTCTCCGCAAATGCTACACCACATCCAATGCTTGAAATATGGCAATTTTAAAATGTCCTTTCACATTTTCGGCCTGTCGTAAGTTGTGTGTCGACTGCGTGAATTCTGCGCCCGAGTTCAAGTGGTGGCGCCGTGCAAAAGTCATAAATAATAATGTTTGCCAATAAACGTTCATGTATGGACGGACGCACAATCACCGAAATTCATAGCCATCAAGCAGCGCACACCCATCCACCACTACACGCGCAACTGCGCTCTTTGGAAATAAGAAAAAAGAACCGTGTTGATACTGTACCCACTCTGGTGGCCAGTGGCCAGTCAGAAGTCTTTTGGGGGTGCACAACATTAACGAGGTCATCGCGAAAACCATTAAACATTTTTTGAGTATCCCAATAAAATAAGAGCGTGACGAATTTTTATATTTGAAAAACGATTGACCCTCTCGACGTTGACCACACAAAATTGCCGCACAATTATTATTTATAACATAATTTTCGACATTTTAAATTTGTAGATTTGTATGTAAAAATAATTTTCCGAATTGAATCAGCCAAAATCACTGTTCCGCCGCAATTTCCGTTGCATAAACAACATCAAATTAGCATCACATTTTGTCCACAAATTTCTATCCATTCGGCTTTTACTGGTTTCACCATGTTGAAAACCAGCAACAATAAATAAGATGCCTACCATTACTGGCAACGCCGGAAAAAGTGCTGAAATGCAAGTTTAACGTAAAAATAATACCTAATGAGATTAGATAAGAACTCCGCCATTCCACGCCCTTTTACGTCAAGAAAAAAATGTACAAAAACATCGCGTGAAATGGAAAACTTCAGGCGCTACTGAGAAGTAGCACCATATTCACCCTTTTAAATGCCATTAAACGATGGACAGTAGGACAAAAATGTTATACTAAAATGAGCTTAGCCGGTCGGAGTGATATTTGCACGTAGTTGTGTTCAGATTTTCTTAATAATTATGGAATATTGGCTGGAAATTGTATAAAAGTGGGCCTTGGAAAGTCTCTGTGAGTAAGAGAATTTCTTTAAGGCTATCCTCGTTGTAGCTCAAGCATTAAACAGAGTTTCGAAGAAATTTTTCATTAAAATTAGAGAACTGGCACCAAATATCTACATTACCTATGAAATCTGTAAAAGTATTCAAACTTATTTTCTGAAAACTTCATACACGGGCTGTTCTTCCTGAAGGTAAGCGATGTACATATATATTATAGATCACAAAAGTATAGCTTTTTTCATGGCCGCACTATAAACAAAGTATTAATGATAAAATATTGGGTATGGGAATAAGTTTCCGCACTCGTAAAAGAGGTGTCGCTGCTGGTACTATTTTTGTGTTCGCTCTACTAATATACTGATGATTTGAAGGTGTATATGTGAGGTATCGATCGCAGTAGTTGACATTTGTTTGAAGCGTAAAGATCCTCTTTTATCTGACGTCAAAAATGTCTACGTTCCTCTCGAAAAAACAGCATTTGAGGGAGGTCATGCTTCATTATTACCTCTTAAAGAAAAGTGTAGGTGAAAAGTGTCGGTCGTTTATTGCTCAATACTTACGGTAATCACGCTCCATCAGATACAACTTGTAAAGAGTGGTTTCTGGTTTCGACGCTTCCAAAGTGGTGATTTCGACATGAGTGATAAAGATCGCGAAGGTGCACCGAAAAAATTATAAGATACTCAACTACATCAGTTATTGGATGAAGACGGATGTCGAAACCTTAATGATATGTCTAAAGAGTTGGATGGAATGGTCCAGAAAGCAGATAACTAGGTGCCACATCAATTGGAGGTAGAGGGATATCGAGAGACGTTTGGTGACGTGTGAGATGCTTCCTGAACGGCAGAAAAGAAAATTTTTTCTATATTTCATCGACACTGGCGATGAAAAATGAATCTATTATGATAACCCTAAGCGTCGAAAATGTTGGAGCCTGCCAGGTGAACCAAGTCCATCGACAGCGAAAAAAAATATTCATGCCTCAAAGGTTACGTTTACTATTATGAACTCCTTAAACTATCTGAAACCATCACTGGCAATTGTTACCAACTGTCGGTCCCGAAATATTTAGTGGTACTGAATTGGGAAATCTTGCCACACCCGCCGTATTCTCCAGACATTGCACCTTCCGATTACCATCTGTCCCGATCAATGCAGTCAGCCCTTATTGGAGAGCGGTTCACTTCTTGCGAGAGCATCGCAAACTATCTCAATGAATGGATGAACTCAAAAGAACTCGATTTTTTTGTCAGAGGAGTCCGTATGCTGCCTGAAAGATGGAGTAAAGTTGTAGCTTCCAATGGCACATAGTTCGCATAATATCAAGTATTATTTAATTGTTTAAATAATTCGTAACTTTGGCTAAGAAAGTACGGAAACTTATATTATAAAATAATAATATATCTCTGGTCACAAACTACACCCAAAATCGCCAATGTCGGCAATTATGCTTTCAAGAAAAATCACACTAAATGTCTCTAAACTATTAGATTAGATTTGTGGGGGGTTGGCAAAGTCCAAGCACTCAGTCAGGAGACCATTGTACTATCTCTAAACTATACAGAAGTCGATGCATTAATGTGATTTTATCAATAAATGTAACAAACTTTGTTGGAAGTAGCTTCATAAATACTATGGAATTCTTTCTTAAGCCAATTTAGAAAGTTTTTACTTTAGACCAGACACCTATAAATGGTTCAAAATTGTTTCTTATTGTTTCAAAAGAGGTTTTTTTGTGTGATGCAACTATCGAGGCTATAGCTTTAGGACTTTATATAGGGCAATTCAAGGATGATACAGACCTTTGGGAGCACTTATTTTTACTACTTTCGTTTTGTTAATTTTTGCAGACAATTGGTGCTACTGGCTTTGGCAATCTTAGTCATGGAGCGATACTCGGCTGAACCACATGTAAAAGTGATCTAAAAATTGTCGTTCTACAAGAAGTGTCAACAACCATCAAAACTGCTGCTACTAGAAATTTACATTCAACAAAAAGCGAGTGGTGTAGTTTTTGGGCTGGGGAAGTCATCGGACTATACTTATTCGAAAATGATGCTGGTAATGCTCTTACGGTGAAGGCTACCATGTCACGGTTACAAACTTTTAAGACCTGAGCTAGATAACATAGACTGTAAAATATATGGTTTCAATCGGATGGTGCAACACATCGTCTGAAATTATGGCGTTATTCTGAGCAAACTCTCTAGGGCGCATTTTGTTACGAAACCACGAGGTCAAATTACCGCCGAGATCTTGCGTACAGACACCATTGGATTTCTTTCTCTGCGGCTAAGAGAAAAATATGGTATAAGCCCATAAGCCTCAAATGATTCGAGAGCTAAAGAACGAAATCAAATGCGTTATAAATTATATAGAACCCGACGTAAGTAGAAATTTGTGATATGCGCATCCTGTGCCGCTAGTGGAGTTGTGGCGGGCATTTTACAGATAGGCTAGAAAACATAAAATAAAAAAAAGTTATTTCAACAAATTTCGTAAGTTCTTTGGTACGAACTCAGCACACAAGTTAAATAAAAATTATATATTCCCCAAGCAAACGCGGTTGTGCAGATGGGCGAAAAGATTTCTTTGCGAATACTATTATTTGATCTGCCCTAGAGTCCTGTCTGCATTGTTACAGATTTTTTGGATTTACGGCGAAATTAGAACCATGAGTGCTTTACAATATACGTGGTCGGAAATACTGCTGACTCTGCTTTACTGATGTCTCAAACTTTGACGATAAAGTTGGCTTTGGCGTCTACTGTAAGAAGCCGAAAGTAAGATACGAAGATGGGTTGATAGTTTAACGTGTAATGCTACAAAAGGAATTTGTTCAAAGGCGCTACTTAATCGGTCTAGAAAAAATTTCTCAATGTTAGTTGCTTTTATCACAGACCACTGTCTCCAAGGTCGACATGCTCATAGAGAGCGTACGTTATTTCAACTACTGCAAAAGCAATAAGAATGGGAAGGAGGAAGAGTCTGTCGGACATCTTCTCTACCACTGTCCCGCGTGGCATGCTACTTCTCTTTTTGATTGACGCTATAACCGCTTAAGGGATTTTGACCGAGTTTAGAAAAGTTCGTCCGTCGTTTCTTTCTCGTGCTAACCGGCGCCAGTTGGAAATATCAAGTGAAGCCAAGTCCTTCTCCACCTGATTTTTTCAACGCAGAGGAGGTCTTCCTTTTCCTCTGCTATCACCAGCTGGTACATCATCAGAGTTTCCATGCGGACGGCACGACCCAGTCAACGAAGCTACATGCCACTAGGTTTAAATATTTTGGCTCATCGTTCTTGAATGATACCGATGATCTTAGGGATATAGGTGTCAGCCAGATCAACGGGTTTGCTCTCAAAATAAAATGGTTTAGCGAGGAGTAGCATATAAACATCTACTGTGGAAACACAATGGATCAACAACAGCCTAGTGAGTTTATTTAGAGACCGGCTTCACTTCTACCTATGTACCTAGAACCATGACTAGTTCGCCTTCAATTTATTTTTCACATAGGATTGAGCGGACAGAGCATTGACATAATAATTGGGGGTTTTAAGTTTGACTTCTGCATTAGGTAAATAAGGATTATGCTTCAGCTTTAGTTTTATGGCATTTCATATTTTTTTTTTTTGTCGGGACAGACTAGCAAGTACAGCACTCAGACATAATTAAATGCATTGTATTACACTCGGATTCCCTTTTTAATCTTCTTTAAATCTACCCGACCTCCGAATAAACCTGAGTAGATCTTGTGGTGCCAAGGAGCCAAGGTGGTCGCTTCATAACACATCAGTGTGAAAGACCTCAAACCTGATTCGAGCGAAGGCGGGGCAGATGCACAGAAAGTGGTCCACCGTCTCATCTTCCTCTTCACAAGCTGGGCTGAGTACACTATCTGAGAGGCCTACCTTTTCCATGTGCTTTGCCCACAGAAAGTGGCCCGTCATCAGTCCAACCAGCTCTCTGCAGTCCCTTCTGCTTAATGGCAGGGGGATTTGCGATGTCTAGTAGGACATAACAGGTAACATCAGTTTTGTCCATCTGCAGCCTCTCTTAGTCTGCCAAGCTCGCTTGTGGGTTAGAGTAACCCGTTTGCTGACCTTGGCTTTGATGGCTGCAGAAGGGAGTGGCAGCACGGGCTCTGGGCCAATAATGATTGTTAAAATTCTTACATTAAGCAGATCTTTATTTCGGTAAGTGTTTTGGGATCTAATCATTATATACATACATACATAGATACCTACATAATTTGCTGTTTTCAAATCACGAGTCCTTTTTGTCACACTGTGCAAACCCGCATACCTGTCCACTCGCCACCCCTAGTGGTACTTTGCTAGAGGATTATTTAACGCGTGATTCTTTAAGGTCTTTCTCATTTTCCATTTGATTTCCATATCTATCAAAACTTGCGCATTTTGTGTTGCTGCTTTTATATTCCTTCGAATGGCTAATGCGTGTGCGGGCCTTGAAGCCAATAAAACGTTTCCACCCACTGACACTGCCCGCAGGCGTTTCGACAACTCGGTGTAAATTTTTGAAAATTGGCAATTTTTTTTGGGTTAGCCGAAGTCGTTGACAGCTTGTGCCTTGACTGCCGTTGCCGATGACTATTGTTGTGGAATACACGCAGTGCTAAAAAACAACAAACACTGCGTGATGATGGCACAAGATAATAGCGCGTCATCAATGCCAATGGCGAGTGGTGTGGCCACCCTAAGGCTTTGCTGTTTACAGATTGTTGAATTGAGATTTGCTACAAAAGGACAATGTTTTGTTTTCGATTTCTTTGCACACCCCCACCTGCGCAGCTTAAGACATTTTAAAGTTATGTACAACACTTGAAGGCGTTCCTAGGCTGGTATCGTTGCGGTCGCAGCTGAGTCAAAACAATAACATTAACTGTGATGGGTGGGGGTGGGGGAAGGATCAGTCGAATAACAACATCAGCATCGTGATAACATAATTTTGTTTAATTTGCATGGATGTTAAGGCCAAACTTTTGTAGAATGTGCGATAGTGAAGGGTGCGAAGTTTGGCGATTGCAGGAGGCTTTAAAAATAAAAGATTTTACTAAAAACGTATTATATTCCCTTGAATATTTTGAAATAAAGCGCTTTCACATACATAAAAGTGGGCAATACGTACTAGTTCGAAGCGTCAACGCTTAAGAAACGCTTTTAAAAATCGCTTAAATGCCCATTATGCGTTTTTCATTTGCATTTTCAGTGAGAAAAGTCCTTTTTTCCATTTTAACGCACATTCAACCTGTTATCCTGCCACCAAAACATTTACCCTTCACCGAACCGTGAAGTTCGCGCTCTTCGCGTTCTTGTTTTTTGGATTTCAGTTTATTCTTACTTTCGCTTTTTTAATGGACGTTTCCACGTTTCACTTTTCGTTTTTCACGAGCATCCTGATTTATTTTTTATTTTTTCATCGTTGTCGGCAGCTCTAATCTTTGCGCCATTTATTCACACTTGATTAACACGCGACTGACATTTGGTTGACTTTTTTGTTTGTTGCATCAACTCAAAACGCGAATTGTAAAAAAGTTCGCATGTAACAGCGAGTAAGCAGAGTTGTGCCCATCTGGTTGCCACCGGCTGCCGGCGGAGTGTGCGAAAGGGCGCAAAAGGCCAAAATTAAAAATTAAAAATAAGAAGTGGTGGAAAAAGTCGTCAAAGGACACCATTTCATGTGCACTTCCGCACGCCCAACTATCGACACACGTACACTTGCAGTGCAGTGCAGAAAAATCGCTTGCTGAAAATCACAATTCGTTTTGAGGTTGGCCGTTTTAGACGGTGGGTGGTGGGCGATGCTCCCGCAGGCCAAACTGATTAATAAACCAAACGTCAAATGGCATAACAATGGCACGCGCACACATGCAGAACACCACCCACACCCGGTACAAGTATACATTAGAACAACAATAACAAGCGGTCGACAGAGTTAATGTCTACGACGACCACAGCTGTCAACTAAATGTCATATTCAAATGCGAAAGTAAATATGGCCACCGCATTGTTGTTGCCACCGCTGCCGTTCGGCGTACGATTTCCGTACGATTTCATTTCCCCACGCCGTGTTCCTGTTTGGCTGCTTTTGTTGTCCTTGATGAGCATACTGTTGTCAACTTGACTTTTGTGCATTTTCATAATCACAAATGCGGTCGAAAAGGCGGAAGGAGCTGCTGGTAATTTCTTGCTTTTGGGTCGCAGCTTTGATTGAACTTGTCTTTGTTGCTGAAATAAAGAATGGCCACAGATGACGTAAGTCTTTTAGAACCTCAAGGGCGGAAGTCTCAATAAGAGTTAGAAAAAAATCCCAAAAGATACAAGTTTTAGCTATTTTGCTGACCACCAACATCTTCTTGATTCGAATTATAATTATAATTATTATTATTTCTTCTGTATGCGAGCGAAGTTGAGTTTCTAAAGAGAAATTTAGAGCGTCGGAAAAGTGTGAAGGAATTGATTTTGTGATTAGGGTTAAGTTAGGTAGTGCTGCCTGATCTGTAAATAGATCTCTCATAGACCTCTGGGGTCTACAGGTATACTGCTACCAGCGCTATGTATTTGGAATTCTTATGTGAAGGCGGCCGCCGTAGTGATAAAATAAAGTTTGTAGTTTTCGTATTACAATCCTTATCAGAATTTTGGCAGTTTTGTACAAGCTTGAGTGTTGTCATGAGGACTACCTTTCCAGAACTAGTTCCTCATTCAGTTCCGTTTCCAGAAAGGAGAGTGATTGGTATATGTCTGGTGGCTACGGTTCCGATACTCAAGCACGGTCGAGGCTCTGACGAAGCCGTGGTGCAGATCTAAACTAGTCAACTCCTGTAAGAAGAGATAACATTTGTCTGCTCTGGGTTCTAGGACATACGAATATAGCGAGAAACGAGATTGCTGATGAGCTTGCCAGAAAGGGGTTGACTGAATCGGTCTCAGAGATCTCCTACCCGGTCATCGGCATCCCCCTGACTGTTGTTAAAGGGGCATTGCAAAACTTATTTCTCAGCAAAGCGCAAAATAGATGGAGCTCAATTTCTCCATGTGCTATTTCGAATATCCTTTGGTCCCAGTTCAAAAGACGCAGGACTCCACGCCATTCAATATTCAAACTCTCTTTATCGGTTATTGGATACCGTTTACCATTCAGCCCCCATTGCAGAAGCTGTGCGGGACCGTTCAGAAAAGGAGACTGTTGAGCATTTTCTCTATAAATGTCCGGGTTTGGCAGCTAGACGATTAAGGCTACTGGATGCTTCTTTCTTCGACAGCCTGAGGCCAACCTAAATCTCATCGATCTTCTCCATTACATCAACAGTTCTGGCGGGCTGTAGATATCTGTCCGTTGGATGTCTCAAAATGGTATCAAAACGGCGCTTTAGTGCCACTTGGGGAGTGCCAGGGTGGTACTTCAACCATTTCATCTATCTACGGTTAAATAAAAACAAGTTCTAGCAACCTTGGCAGGCCTAGGCGGAGCTTCTCGTATGACGGATGCTGTTTTAAGAAAAGTAGAAATAAAATCGGAGTTTTCCATTGTGCGCCGTGAAGCGACTCTTACTGCAAAAAGCTGGTATTTCTATTCCTATAAAGGGTGCGCCATCTTTTATGTCGGTATGAAAACATTGCATAACTTTGAAAAAGAAAAAACAACTGATTTGTATAAGTGAGGTATTTCTATTTGATTTAGCTATTTACAATTTATTAAAACTATTTTTTTGAATACAATATCAACCAAGTCGCCACCTTTATTAGCAATCACAAACTGCGATCTTTTTTCTGCTTTTGTCATCACCTTGTCAAACATTTCGGGTTTTATAGCGACAATTTTGGTCAATAGTCTTCGGCTTGTGGGCGTCAACCCTACTTTTCAGATAACCCCACAAAAATAAGTCCGGGTGGTTAAGTCAGGTGATCTGGGGGGCCAGTCGATGTCGCCTCTTTTTGGCACTAGACGTCCCGGGAATTTTCGTTGCAGAAATTCAATTGTTGCATTCGCAGTGTGGCATGGCGCATCGTCTTGTTGAAACCAGTAACCGTCTAAACCTTTCTCACGCATTTGCGGGCAGACATAATGAGCCAACATCCATCAATAACGGTTTACATCGAATGCTTCGTTTGCTCGGTAAATTATGGCCCAATGCTGGTTTTGGGCCGGCATTCGCGCGCCCAAACAGTTACTTTCCGATCATGCGGCACCAGAGAGGTTAAAATGTGCGTCGTCAGTCATTAAAATTTTCTTCCAAAAATCGGGTTCAGTGTCAACTATTCGAGCGACTGTTTGGCCGTATTCCAAGCGACGTGAATGGTTTTTCGGCAATATTCTTTGTGTCAATTGCACTTTATACGGAAACAAATTTAAATCATACTTAAAATGCGTCGCATTACGGTTTCACTGACGCCAAAATGCTGGGCGCGACGTCGATGCGACACTCTAGGCTCCTGGGCAACGCTCTCCCTCAATGCTTCAACCATTTCATTGGAGCGTCTTGGTCGTTGATCAACGGCATGTTGACGATCTCCTACTGTCCCGTGCTCGAAAAAATTTGACACCCAAATGCGAATAGTATTGTCAGACGGTGCCTCGGTGTAAAGCGATCCATAGTTGAATTTGTACTGAATTGGCGTATCGAAAAGATGTATTTTGAAGTCGATCGGTTGGTAAATGACAAAGTAATTCAGCGTTTACATACCGACATAAAAGATGGCGCACCCTGCACAGCACCAAAAATGTGCTCACAAATATTCTTTCTAAACCAAAAATTATTTATGAAAGCAAAGATGTGGATTTCCGTGAGTGAACGTGCGCGCCAACTGGGCAACTCATCCACAGCATAATTTTTTTTAGGAACTGTAAAAAGACATGGTTGCCTGGGCCTAGGAACCGCTTTGAAGTGTCACAAATACGCATGGCAAGTGAGGTATACCCTATGATCAAAAAGTACCGGGAAGGTGATGTTGATTGTTTTCTTCGATTGCCAAGATGTAGTGCACCATGAGTACCTTCCATCGCTCCAGACAGTCAACAAAGAATATTATTTATCCCTTTTGAAGCGTTTGAGAGATGCTGTACTTCGCAAACGGCCGGAAATGTGGGCAAATAATTCTTGGATTTTGCATGAAGATAACGCGCCATCGCACCGAACCCAAATTGTGCTGAATTATTTGACCAAACACCAAGTAAATACCATCGTGCAAGCACCGCATTCACCTGATATGACTCCATGCGACTTCTTTTTGTTTCCTAAGTTGAAGTTATCACTTCGTGGAAGGAGATTTCAGTCGATAGAGGAGATCAAAAGAATGCAACGAAGGAGCTGAAGGCCATCACTTCGCCGGCCTACCAGGGGTGCATGGAGGACTGGCTCATGTGTGTTTTGCTTCCGACGGATCATATTTTGAACGAGATAAACTAAATTTGCCTGAAATTTAACTCTGTTTTGTTTTATTTAAACATTCCTGGTACTTTCTGATCATAGGGTACATATTTACATATTCATTACATTCATCCAATTGTACACGCGGACATATAATGGCACAATTGAACCGAAGCATTTTGAAAATTTTAATCCCTTCCAACAAATTGGCTAATTTATTACTTTGCCACAGCACATGTGCTTGCCACAAAGTGTAGTTTTATAAATCTTACGCAACGCTTGCTTTCTTCTGATGAATTTATGCGCCTTTATGTGCCTTTAAAGCTTACAAAATTATTAAAGTAATTAAAACGAAGCTTTGCTCGCATGCAGTGCAAGAAGGAAATATTTCTGAAGTCTCCATCTTACCGTTAAGGATCAATAGCGTATATTTCATGCTTGTGCGTACTGAAAATGATTTATTACCGCAAATTATTTACTTGTGTCCTCGAGACAGGCGAGGAAGATATGCGATGTCCTGCGGGTGGAAGCAACACACCACCGAACACCTACAACCACAAACACATCAACCCATCAACCCCTCTGCACCGGAAACACTAGTAGTAGTAGGAAATATTTGTTTGGCTATTTTTTAAGCACACATATGCACGTACACATACACACACACACACACATGTACATTACATTTATAAGCAACTTGCACATTGTTTTATAGTGATTTTTACTTATTGAGGGCGATTTTTTTTACTTCCGCTGCGTTGTACTCGATGTGGTAAGTCAGTGCATATTTGTGTGTGTGTGCGTTTATATTTTTGCATTTGTATCGCTGGCATTAAACACTTAATAAAAAATGTATACATTAATAGCCAAGCGCATGGATATCAGATTTATAACAGTACTTTTCGATAAGTTCTTATTTTTTATGGGCCATCTCGTGGGCTTACGCTGAATTGGTGGGTTTACGCTGGTGAACGCCCGCCGGAGTGCATAAATCTCTATCGTTTAGCTTCGTTTTTACTAAGGCGTGCATACATCTTAAGCGTGATAATATTGCACTCAAATCTGTAGGGAATGCGAGAATGGCCACTCCTATCAAATTCCTAGATAAGCCATTACCGAGTCATAAACAATGATTAAATAAGCGTAGGAATGCAATTTAAAGCAGCAGCAATGTATGAGCCAAATGTACATACATACATACATACATACCACCGCCAAAACGTACATAAATATGTACATACATGTGCGTGTGTGTGTGTGTGTTCGTAACTACTCATTTCATATGTATGTATTTGTGTTTGGAATAATGCAAGTACTTTTTTTAATTCCGAAAGTTCAAAAATATTAATTACCTGTTTTGAGGCGACTCTTTGCCTTGCGTTACGCTCCACCAGACCGATGATCAGCTGCTGCGCATCAACCCGCTCCAACCGCTGCTGTACAAAGTTAATTGCCAAAATGTTGCAACGCAAAGCCGCATACAATGTGTCAATTCTCGTGTGTTGCCTGGCACAGCTGGGCGTCGTCACTCGGTCCATTATCTTAAGTGCAGAAAGCAATTATTTCGTGTACTTACTCGACGTGTTTTATGTTATACGGAGTTGGAAAATTGGGCAATTGTACGAGCATTTCACTATAATAATATGGATTTCTGCAGGCATCAAAATTATGGCTACTTGATAAACGAATTTTAATACAAACTGCAGGATAATCATGGCATTCACTATGCAAAAACTAGAGTTTATTAAAGGCAATCGATTTTATTTTATTAAATTAATTAATTATTTATCCCTCACAAAGCTTTCGACAACCTCCAAGGTACCCATGAAATACCGCGTATCTCCTAACGAGATGGCTGAGTCATTTCACCTAATGATAGCATGGGTTCCTGGCCATTGTGACATTGAGGGGAACTGCAGAGCCGATGAACTAGCGAAAATCGGTACCAAATTGACTGATGAGTACATAGATAATGATATAGGTATACCCTTGCGGCGGCCGTAGCCGAATGGGTTGGTGCGCGACTACCATTCGGAATTCACAGAGAAAACGTCGGTTCGAATCTCGGTGAAAACACCAAGATTAAGAAAAACATTTTTCTAATAGCGGTCGCCCCTCGGCAGGAAATGGCAAACCTCCGAGTGTATTTCTGCCATGAAAAAGCTCCTTATAAAAAAATATCTGCCGTTCGGAGTCGACTTGAAACTGTAGGTCCCTCCATTGGTGGAACAACATCACAGCGCACACCACAAATACGAGGAGAAGCTCGGCCAAACACCCAAAAAGGGTGTACGAGCCAATTATATATATATATATATACGCTTGTAAATATGTAAACTACTTATTCATGAAGAAATGATAAGAATAGCGAATGAAAGATGGTGTAACGAAGCCACTTGTAAAATCGCCCAACAGCTGTGGCCGGCTCTCAATGCTAAACGCACCGAACTTCTACTAAGAAGAGATAAGCACAGTCTGATTTCAGTTATAACGGGGCGCTGCCTAATCGGTAGGCACACCCAGAGAATGGGTGTGCAAACACATGACTTCCGCAGAAGTTGTTTAGACGAGGAAGAGAAAGCGACGATCCCGCACCTTCTGTGTCATTGTACTGCTCTATCCAGACGTAGACTCGCCATTTTGGGTGCACAACCCTTTAATGAATTGGAAGATATCGGCTCTGTCGAAGTTAGGAGGTTTTAGGAGGGATAAGGGATAATTCCCCATGCGGCATCACAATGGGCCATGAGCCTGAGTGTGTCCCACAGTAGACAACCACTTCAACCTAACCTAATCTAATTAATAATTTGCAAATTCACTGCCTGATTTGTTCTGCCCGATTTTGGATTGCATCTTATGCGAGTAGAAAGCAATAAAAAGATACAACAATTTGGTGTTGACAGACTCAACTGGGTATAAAAATGGAGGAGTCACTTTTTTTGGCTTTCCAGAGCCGCATATTACCCCTAATGTACTTTAATTCCAACTGATTCATAATCCAGGTTATAAAATTAGTAAAATGTTTACTAGTCCTTTCATTGCCGATGAATTGACCAACCGTGGATCAGCGCTTCCCCCACAAGGGTCAAAGCCAATAATCGGAATCAGTTATGCAGGTTTCATGAATTGGATCGGCGATTACGTATGCAATTTACATAAAGAGCGAAGGTCCGGTCTAGAACGCTGCAGAACTACAAAGTGTTTTGTGACAAGTCCGAACATAGAACTGCCGAACTTTCTTCTAAAACTTGGTAGAAAAGGCGTTCGGTTGATGGTCGGTATTATTACAGAACACAACCCACGGGGTCGGCATATGACCACAATTGGAATCATTGAGGACGCAATGTGGCTGTCTTGCTTGGAGGAGGCGGATAGCACTGAACACTTTCTCTGTGTGTGTCCTGTCTTTGCTAGAGCACGGCTAGGAGGTTTGCGCTTCGATGTCGTGAGAATGAGTAATATTCGTTCTCCAAAACTGAAGGATATTTAAAAATTTACCAAAGGAAAGTTCTCACAGGACTAACTATCTCTATCTCTGTTTCTCTTTTCTTTCCTATCTCTTTCTCTGATACTTTTCTCCTTCCCTCCTTGACTATCTACCCCTCTTTCCAGAGCTCTAAAGGCAATGGGCGTTTTAGTCTGAGTATTTTAGGTGCCACCAAATCTGTTGATGCTCCTTGGCTCGAACGTTTCCAATTTCAATCCCTTCATAAATTTGATAACAGGAGTTCACAAAGTGATGCTATTTGCAGACTTTCTTCTACTTTGCCGACATTCATCTAAACTGCGAATATTTAACGCATCAAGTCCGTCCTGCTATACGGCTGTTCAACGTGGAAGGCCACCGCAATGTTTACAAGTCGTCTCCAAACGATCATTAATCGCTGCTTGTGCCGTAGAATGCGAATTTTCTGGCTTCGAATCATATCTAACACCGAATTACCGAGGAGAGCCAATTAGTACGATACGGCGAGTGATATCCGCTGAAGGAAATGGCAATGGATCGACCACACACTGAGGAATGGTCTAATCTATGGCCCAATTTGCGTGTATGATGCATACCGAATAAGATGGATGGAGCTACGAGTTGTACGCCGAACGCCATCGACGTAGTGAAGCGCATTAAAATTCAACGGCTGTGCTCCAGAAAATGTGCTCTTTTCGCAATGTACTGGTGGAACTCGCAAAAAAGGACGTCCTCATCTACGTTGGAAAGACTAAGTCTACGAAGATCTGACCGCCCTTGTTGTTTCCACGTGGCGTCGGGTGTTTTATAACAATGAACAATAGCTTTTTTCAGTGCCGCGAAACTGGTAAATCTTTTAGTGCGGACTTTGCTCTACAAAATGGCCAAAAAGGAATAATCCATCGGATTCACGTCTGGTGAATTTGAGAGCGATTGTGTGAACGTTATGAAGTTCGGAACGTTGTTTCCTAGCCAGTCTTGGTTCACTCGAGCTTTGTGAGACGGTGCCGAGTTCTGTTGAAACGTCTATGGTCTGCCACCGAAATGTTTGTCTGCCCACGGCTGCGAAGTAACCTCCAGAAAATTTTCCCGATAATATCTCGCATTTATCTTGGCTTCAGGCTCGATGAAAACGATTGGAGGCCGTACATCTACGGCTACAGTGACCCAAACCGTTGCCTGTGGTGCGTGCTGCCCCCTGGTGGCCAAGCGATGGCTCACATTCTCCTATGAACGGTCGGTCAAATAAACTCTATCGTTTTGGGAGCTTACGAATTGCTCAGTTTGAAAAATTGTCTCGTCAGAAAACACAATGTTCGGAAATTGACCGCTTTCGGCCCAGCGAATTAACTCCTTCGCTCTCTCAAGACTGACTTCTTCTTCTTGCTGCCTTGGTGTAAGATCATGTGCCTTTTGGATCTTGTAAGGCTTGACTTTGAGATCATTTTTCGGTATGCGGCGGAGGCTACGGTCAGATATTTTCAGTTCTTTCGCCATTTCATTGGCACTTCGTCGGGGATTTTGCTCAAGTCGCTTCTTCCCTTTTTGAACGATTTCACATGATGTTGCAGTCTTTTGATGACCACCTCCATGACGTTTCGCGATGCTACCAGCGTCATTGCAACGAGTAATGGTGCAATAAAAAAAAACTTTATTTACTCTAAGGTGCTCAAACTCACGAAAAATTGCTGATTGTGATTTTCAAGCCAAATATAATGCAATCACACTTTACGTTTGAGCTCCATTACTGATTTCCTTTTTTCGCGTTTGCTCTCGACAAAATGCTTCCGTGCGCTTGTAAACAATACTCTGCACTGCCATTTAGCCACCTCACAGATAGCTGGAGCCCGTGGATCCGTTGCGCGAGCGGTCTGAGGTTGGTTACACTTCGAGTGCCGGACTCTGTAATCGGAAAATAATTCGAAAATAATTTATTAACGTCCTGATAGCAAAGCAAATATGGTTTGCCTTGTATTTGGAAGCATTTTTGAATTCCCCCGCGAGTGGATTTAATATTTTGACAATTGAAGAATTCTATTACACTTAGTTGTCCCTGTTTCGACAAAAGTCTCCAAGAGCAGATTGACTGCATTCGCTTGATAGCGAATGAAAATTCTATGCCTAATAAAGCCAAAGTCAAGCGGCGGCCCTTTGCCATCCAATAATGCGACCTGAATACCAATGAGCAGCCACTCACTCACTCGAGGCGAATGTCCCCATGTCGCCAAAACCCCAGAATAGAATAGAATTTGCACAAACGCCGCGTGTTGCTTTTACTGTGGAACTTTATAGAATTACCTTTTTTGCTAAGCAAATTGTAAATTTTCTCAAATTTCATATTTTCTAGAAACATTGCAAATTGGCGCAAATTTAACGCAATCGACAAATACGCTTCACTTGCATTGCTTGTGTGTGTGTTTGTATGTGGTTGGGGTGGGCGACGCAACGGCTTAGCGGCTCAGCTACCGGCACAAAGAACATAAGTAACAGAATTTTAGGACAAAATATCAATATCCACTTTTGTGGAACGCCAACTGAATTCCAAATCATTTCACTTTGATTACGCGCTGCCTTATGAAACTACACACACACACATGCATTTACTTGTAGAGTTGTAAGTAGAGCTCTTTTGTAAAAAACAACACTCGTGCAGATGTACGTGCATGTGTGTTTGTTAGGGGGTGTTGGCGCATAAAATTTATTTCTTATTTTAGTTTGCTCTTTTTCACCACTTTTGTTACGAGTTGTTGGGTTATTGTTGTTTGTTATTTTGGTAACGCAAATTTTCGCATAAATTTGTTAGTGGTGCAAATTTGCGTTTTACACAAATTTATAGCGACATATTGTGAGTGAATAGTTGCATGCAACACGATTTTGTTGCAAGTCTCACCAAATCATTTGCTGTCGCAGCCGTCACCGTCAGCGTCACTGCCAATGCCGAAGTTGCACGCACTAAGAAGTAGAAAGTTGCTCTGAGTTTCTTTTTCCTCTATTAAAATGTGAGTTTTGAATACAATCAAAGTGCGTTTTACAAGGAGGGTAGCTGAGTTGCGACAAGGTATTCTCCGAAAATGTGATTGCCACACGTCACGTTGATTCAACTCTTCGAATAGGTAGAAAAAAAAAAAAACAATTCATCATCTAAAGTACACACAAATACCAAAATGCTCTAAAAATAAACTGGATTGAGTTGTAAAGAGCTCTCATCGCAGAGTGTGTTGCACTGTGGAGAATATGCGATGGGAGTCTTACTGGATATGTCTCAAGCCTTTAAAAAAGGATCTACGCAAGTTTTGATGGAGGGTCTGGATGCAACTGGTGTGGAGCCTGCTATTCAACGCTGGATCGGCGGCCTATTAAATTGTTGGATGGTGATGGGCGAATGGGGAGTCCAGTACGAAAGGGGCAAACAGAGAAACTCCACAGGGCGGAGTGCTCTCACATCTTCTATGGATTCTAGTGATAAATCAGACGATTTGGCTGCTATCGTCTCAGGTAGGAGTCTATAACCGATGAATGGAATACTCACAAGGACGCTTAGAGAGATCTACAAGTAGGCGGCGTTGGTCGTACTGGAAGTAAATCTAGATAAAGTGGACCTAGCACTCTTTACTAGAAAGTACAAAATTTCAAACTGGTCAGCTCCGAGACGGAGAATTGAGTTGACACCGAATAAATTGACTAATGTATTGTTGGGGATAGCAAATTGTCATGGAGATTAAATGTGGAATAACGACCAAAGAAAATCCCTAATGTCTTATACGCATGCAGAAGACCAAGCAGACTTGGGGTTTATCTTCTCGACGCACACATTGGATATACGTGGCGGTCAGCAACAATGCTCTATGGTTCGCTAGTTTGGTCTACAGCATGCGATAAAGTGACTTACCTATGAGCACAACAAAAGTCGTGATGTTTCCATCCAAGAAGAGGTCTTGAAGGCCATCTGCAGGCTGAAACACAATAGGAATTGGTACGGCCGCTGTACGGCATTAGACAACAGAGTGGGCACGGACTTCGATAACTATCCTTGACATACCCCTTGACTCCATGCCATCCAGAGTCGTGCTTGACCAGCGATACAGTGTGGTGCTGAAAGAGGCTCAGCTGTGGTCAAACTCAGAAAATGAGCCAGGCAAACACTGTTTTCGCATTTTCACGGGTGGCTCCAGGACCGAGTATGGCTCCGGCTCTGGTGTCTACGTGAATTTCAGAGGGGCAAAACTGCACTTTACTCTTGGAATGCATGCATCTGTGTTTCAAGCGGAGGTGTATGCGGTTCAAGAAGCGATGAACTTTGTTGTGGAAAACAGATGGAGAGGCAGATCTCTATGTGTCTGCAGCGACAGCAAGCTGCGCTTATTGCCTTAGACAGCCCCCCAACCACATCAGGGATAGTGGAGTCCTGTAAATCTAGGCTGAACTATGTCGGTAGACATAATAGCCTGTTGCTAACATGGGCCCCAGTACACGTAGGTATCGTGGGTAACGGGATTTCTCTTTTGCCAGAATGGGCTCTGAGGCCAACTTTCTTGGCCCGGCGCCCGTTCTACCACTTCCTTCTGCAGCAATCCAAGCCACGGTTAGCAGACGGGTTACTCTAACCCCCAAGCGACTTTGGCAGGCTGAGAGAGAGTGCAGATGGACAAAATTGATGTTACCTGTCATGTCCGACCGACTGTCGCAGTTCCTTCTGTCACTAAGCATAGGGGACTGTAGGAGGCTGGTTGGACTGATGACAGGCCACTTTCTATGGGCAAATCACAAGGTAGGCATCTCAGACAGTGCACTCCGCCCAGCTTGTGAAGAGGAGGATGAGAGGGCGGACAACTTTCGGTGCGTCTGTGCCGTCTTCGCTCGAATCAGGCTTGAGGTCTTTGGCATTGATGTGTTGGCTCCTTGGAAGCACAAGATCTACTCAGATTGCTTCGGAGGTCAAGTAGATTTAAAGAAAATTAAAAAGGGAATGGCGGAAGGTGTAGAAGCGGCTGTCCTTTGTTCGCAATTTGAACTCTAAAAGTGTTTTAGACTCCATAATTACTGTAATATATTTCAAGCAGGTGAAATCTATGGTGCAAAAAAAGTAGCTAAATCGGCACTGGAATTAACTACTCATAATAATCGGACAAACATTTCATTTATAGCCAAGCGGCTATTAAAGCAATTATGGCTATTTAGACTAGCTCGGAATGTGTTCAACAATGCAGATCCAAAATAGACGAACTCTGCCGATAAACTGCCAAGGTTGTGCTAAGGACTTGAAATATAAAAACTACAAATTTAATTTTATTACTCTCTAGAAAATACTGGAAAATATTGGTTGGAGTACTGACGGGACACTGTCTCACTACACATCACTCAGCCAAAAAGAGATTAGTCTAGAGCGATACGTGTAACACATGCAATGAAGTGACTCCTAGGGGTGCTTTGAGACACCTACTTTGTCACTGCCCTGCTCTTGGTGGGACTCGACAAATGTGCCTAGGATCAACAATATCCTTGAAGGATATTGCTGAAACAATGGACACGAGAGGGTCTTTTTACAGATCATCCAGCACCACCCTCCGTAACCTAACACAAGATTTTCAATGCAACCATGGGAAAAGCATCATTTGCTCTGCTAACTAAACATTAACTAACTAAACAAAAAACATTTAATTCACTTCCACTGCAACCACAAAATGTTTCTCCTATTATTATGCTCTTCTGCGCCTGAAAGTATGCTAAAATCGCGAGGGTGCATACAAATTTAGCGACACTGTCAAAGCCATAATCCAGTGAACATGATACCACTTAACTGTTAATATGTCTTCAATGGGCTGACATTAACTTAACCACCAAAAAGCCACAGCAAAGCAAAAAAAGAAAAAAAACGTAAAAGGAAAAAGTCCAACCACCAGTGCAAAAAAAAGAAAGTGAAATGAAATAAAATAAAAAATGTGTAGGGGGTAATTCACGAAATTCGTTCTGCCCATTTTTTTTTATTCAAGCCATTCCTCCCTGAGGAAAAGCGAATCTCAGTCAAACGCCTTCGCGGCGGTAGAGAACATTAAGTGCCGAGAATCTGTGTTGTTGTTTGTAATAAAAAAGCGTAGGTGGTGCGTAAGCAGGCAGCGCAGCAGGGGTTGTTTCTCAAGAGGTGGGGTAGCCCATAACACAATTCTCAGGTGTATTTATTTGACAATTGAACGTTTTGTGGCACTTATTTGCATTTAAAGTTGTCAAGATGGAGAAGAAGCAGTGAGGGTGGGGGCATACTACTTATTTTCACACCTTTACCCAGCTACATACATATGTGTATGTACACGCGTACATATGTACAGCCTTGCACAAAAGTTTAAGACCACTGCATTTCGTATAACCTTCAAGTAGGTTTTATAACCTAAGGCACTGCTCACCGTCACTCTCTTGGACTGGTTTTGGCACGCAATTCGGGAAAGTCGTTCATCCGTCAAATGTCGCTGGTATTCTCTTGCAATGGGTATAAGTAGTGGGATTGTGTCTTCATCGACAAGTCTTCTGTGGTAATGCAATTTGCAACATACCTTGTTTTTTTGTAATTTTTTTTTAGCAAAATAACCGGTTTTTCAGCGACAGCAGCCCATCCCACAGGGCAGCTAAATGAAAGTGACCTTCGGAAAAATCTTCAACGAATCATTTTACAAATTCGTGCTTAATTTCATGGTTTGAAGCAAACCTGTATTGTTTTACAGTACACAAAATCCGGCATCTATCCTCCACGATTTTCCTAAGCGCGGTTTTCATGATGCCTTTTCGTTATTTTGTTTGTTTGTTACCGTATTTTGTACGCAAGCCTTATATTTTTTTGTCTTGTGGTGCCAAGGAGCCAAGGTGGCCGCTTCTTAACACATCAGTGCCAAAGACCTCAAGCCTGATTCGAGCGAAGGCGAGGCAGACGCACCGAAAGTGGTCCGCCATCTCATCCTCCTCACAAGCTGGGCGGAGTGCACTGTCTGAGATGCTTACCTTTTCTATGCACTTGACCCATAGAAAGTGGCCCTCATCAGTCCAACCAGCCTCCTACAGTTCCCTCTGCTTAGTAACAGGAGGAACTGCGACAGTCGGTCGGAAATGACAGGTAACATCAGTTTCGTCCATCTGTTTTGTCCAAGCTCACTTGTGGGTTAGAGTAACCCGTTTGCTAACCGTGGCTTTAATGGCTGCAGAAGGGAGAGGCAGAACGGGCTCCGGGCCAAAAAAGTTGGCCTCAGAGCCCATTCTGGCTAAAGAGTCCTAGGGATCCATATTAGCATCAGGCTATTATGTCTATCGACATAGTCCCACGTGTCCCGGGATCCATGTTAGCATCAGGCTATTATGTCTATCGACATAGTGCAGCCTAGATTTACAAGACTCCACTACCCCTTGAAGCGGTTGGGGTCTAAGTGGTCTAAGGCCATGAGCACAGCTTGGCTGTCTCTGCAGACACATATAGATCTGCCTCTCCATCTGTTTTCCACAACAAAGTTCATCGCTTCTTGAACCGCATACACCTCCTCTTGAAACACAGATGCATGCATTTCAAAACCAAATTAAAGTTTGGTCCCTCTGGATTCCACGTAGACCCCAGAATCGGAGCCGTGCTCGGTTCTGGAATCATCCGTGAAAATGCGAAAACAGTGTTTGCCAGGCTCATTTTCTGAGTTTGACCACAGTTGAGCCTCTGGCAGCACCACACTGTATCCCTTGTCGAGGGATGAATGGCATGGAGTCAAGTAATACGAAAGTAAAATAAAAATCTTCACATACCTAAGCGTGGCTATATCCATTGAGTTTTCAAATGCTTGGGAAGCACTCTGCTGATTACAGACAGCGAGACAACTGCTTTACTCAACTTCCAAAAACACAATCACTCATACATTTGGCATAAAATTCAAAGGTTATATAACTTTTTATTCGAGAAATTTTTTTCCATATGTGAGTGAGACGTAAATGAGTGATTCTAGTTTCTTACGCTAGGCTTCTCCAGAATGTATTAAAAAATACAAAAATACAAAACTCTGACAGTCTTAAAATTTTGCGCAAGATTGTATATTTACTCGTATAAGTGGGCAAGTGTACGGGTATATTTGTTAGTGTAATTTAGTGTTCGCCTCACTCACTTCCCTCACTCAGACCTTCGACTAATAATATTTCAATACATTCGCATTTTCAATGATTTATTGGCACATATAAACAACTGCTAAACTTCCGTAAAAATCCGTACTAAATCTATACTAAAGTGTGCACAAAGAAGAGAAAACGAAGAAATATTACCAAATCGTCGGAATTACAACTAAAAGCCCTCAAATGTGCTTACCGCAAAAGAATGATGCCACAGTTCCATTTAACACACACACACAGGCACACACGCTCATTCATACACACACCTTTTCGACTTTGGCACTCGCCACAATGGTTACTTTCATTTCATTTGTCCATCGCGCTGTCAATACACTTTCATTTCCGATTTTTTATTGCCTTCTAGTGCACGTAAGTAAGTATGCGTGTGCACGCCAGTGAATGAGAAAAAACTCCCACCAACCAAAGTTGTCTATTGTCTGGTCATTGGGTGTGCATTCGTCGGACTCGATTACCTTCGCACATCGTTTCACGTCCATTTGACTGGCCATATTGCAGTAAATAGCCTTGACTGCAGGTGCTCGGTTCACGATGCCTGGCAGAAATCTATAGGAAAAGTGCCATTAGGGCCGAACTGGTGCACTTCTACTGAATTCAGAGCAACTTGTGCTGAGTTTGGCCTGTGTATCTTTTTCTGTAGCTCCCAGTAGCTGTTAAATTGCATAAATTGTGCCTTTTGCTAGAAGTGAAAATATAGCTCGCGCTACTTTCGTTTCGCCTTAGAACAAATGATTTCCATTAATTTCGGTTTTCACCTTTTGCTCTAACCTGTGCCCATGCCAGTTTTTCGTCTATAGGTAAGATCAAGGTCGTCTATGTTAGAATGGTTGCCCAAGGAATGAGCTCACTTGAACGAAGATAATCGGATTCGTCCAGATTTGTGATACCATTTGAAGGAGGTGAGGTAATGGGATGAAAGAAGAGGGCGGGGAGAGTTGGCAGGCGTAGCAAATAAGTAAGAGCTAAGATACCTGGATCTTAACCCCACCAGAGCAGGGCAGCTAAGGAGAAGGTGCTGAGATAATTCAACTTCATCCTCCATACATTTATATAATGTCCTGTGAGAAAACCCACGACTTTCGAGAGCTGGTATTTTGTCCACCTCAGAAGCTCGCCCGAGTGACCTTGATTGCGGCTCCCTCTGCCTGGAACACACCTGAATTTGAGTCTGATGGGGAGCTCCTCGCAAAAAACTTCTCCGCCAACATTTCCTTCCAATTTCGATCCATCCGTGAACAAGTTCACCAGGCCCTGCCCCCAAGTGTATTCCTCCGTCCACTCTTCCCTTGATGGAATATGAGTGGAGAAAGTTCCGGTTGGACTGAGCGAGGGTGTACATTGATCCGTTGACAGGGAGATGTACTCTGTGGATGCTTGAGTACCCACAAATGAGGTTGAGCCTATATCCAAAATGCCTCATTTACATTACATTTAACATTGCGTTGAGCGCCAGAGTAGGAGTCGTTCGAAGCGCCCCACTGATTCCAATGAGTGCCGACCTCGTCTATGTTGCTACGTCGCAATGAGCCTCTTGGATGCCCTCTATTTTGTGCACCCTGTGGATTCCAGTCTAAAGCAGCTCTGCTGACTTCGGTAGCTGGTTTGCCAGAATATGCCCTATTCAGCGCCATTTTCTTTCCCGAATCTCAACATTTATCGGTTTTTTGTTATATATATTTAGTAGATCTGTATTTGAGATCCACTTTTCGGGTACAATTACGGAGAATTCGGCGAAAACAGCAGTTTTTAGCAGAATATTTTCTTAATTTGATACAAATCTATATCATCTCTTGTCAGGTTCGAACCGACATTAGAAGCCCTAGTCGTCACACGCTGCCACAGAGGTTTGGTGCGAAGCAGTTCGTAGTTGGCGAAATCGTACCAATTCTAAAGCATAATTTTCTTTTACTAGTTCGGCTTTTCCTGCTGGGCAATACTTAAGTAATAGTGAATAATGGAATAGTGTGAAAAACTATACGGATATATATCGGAGTGGTGCTTACGTGTAAATGATGACAATTCCAAGTGTTCACACTCGATGGCCCTTTGTATTTGGGATTCTAATTTATATGAATTGGCTGTAAATGACATGAAAAGTGTGCATACGGCCTGTTCCTTTTGCTATAAAAAACTGTCGTCTTATCTACCATTTCTCAAAGCTACCAAATATGACACTTGTATGTGAGTATAATAGCTGTTCATTTATGTATGTGTATGTGTGTAAATGTGATACTTGCCGCAAGTGCATTATTTAGATTAAAATAAAAATGTTTTATGTATTTCAAGTCCTTGAATACAATTATTCCTATAGACTAGAAGCGTGTCTTCCTCCTATCACAACATAATGGATCTGGTTTCGCGTTTTTCGATCAGGAGACAGCCACATTGCTTGGTGTATTTTCATATGCTGGAATCTGTGGCTGCAGACTACCATGTTTCAGGCCCTGGCGAAGTCGTTCAGCCTCTGTCCGTTACCTGATGTTTCATTGTGCAGGCAAAATTTTCCGACTGTGGGACCAAAAATTCCCTCCTTGCCCACCCTGGCGTTGAAGGCGACAAGCACGATTTTTATGTCGTGGCGGAGGCAGCGTTCATAGGAACGTTTCAGGCGCTCATAGAAGGAATCTGT